>CM075187.1:5216545-5526545 GCA_037577475.1 Chaunax sp. Z400
ACCCTAGCTCAAACCCTAACCCTAACCCTAGCTCAAACCCTAACCCTAGCCCTAACCCTAACCCTAGCTCTAACCCTAACCCTAGCCCAAACCCTAACCCTAACCCTAGCTCAAACCCTAACCCTAACCCTAGCTCAAACCCTAACCCTAGCCCTAACCCTAACCCTAGCTCTAACCCTAACCCTAACCCAAACCCTAACCCTAACCCTAGCCCAACCCTAACCCTAACCCTAACCCTAGCTCAAACCCTAACCCTAACCCTAGCTCAAACCCTAACCCTAACCCTAACCCTAGCTCAAACCCTAACCCTAGCTCAAACCCTAACCCTAACCCTAACCCTAGCTCAAACCCTAACCCTAACCCTAACCCTAGCCCAACCCTAACCCTAACCCTAACCCTAGCTCAAACCCTAACCCTAACCCTAGCTCAAACCCTAACCCTAACCCTAACCCTAGCTCAAACCCTAACCCTAGCTCAAACCCTAACCCTAACCCTAACCCTAGCTCAAACCCTAACCCTAACCCTAACCCTAGCTCAAACCCTAACCCTAACCCTAGCTCAAACCCTAACCCTAACCCTAGCTCAAACCCTAACCCTAGCCCTAACCCTAACCCTAGCTCTAACCCTAACCCTAACCCAAACCCTAACCCTAACCCTAGCCCAAACCCTAACCCTAACCCTAGCTCAAACCCTAACCCTAACCCTAGCTCAAACCCTAACCCTAAGCCTAACCCTAGCTCAAACCCTAACCCTAGCTCAAACCCTAACCCTAGCTCAAACCCTAACCCTAACCCTAACCCTAGCTCAAACCCTAACCCTAACCCTAACCCTAGCTCAAACCCTAACCCTAACCCTAGCTCAAACCCTAACCCTAACCCTAGCCCAAACCCTAACCCTAACCCTAGGTCAAACCCTAACCCTAACCCTAGCTCAAACCCTAACCCTAACCCTAACCCAAACCCTAACCCTAACCCTAACCCTAGCTCAAACCCTAACCCTAACCCTAACCCTAACCCTAGCTCAAACCCTAACCCTAACCCTAACCCTAACCCAAACCCTAACCCTAGCCCAAACCCTAACCCTAACCCTAGCTCAAACCCTAACCCTAACCCTATCTCAAACCCTAACCCTAACCCTAGCTCAAACCCTAACCCTAACCCTAGCTCAAACCCTAACCCTAACCCTAGCTCAAACCCTAACCCTAACCCTAGCTCAAACCCTAAACCTAGCCCTAACCCTAACCCTAGCTCTAACCCTAAACCTAACCCAAACCCTAACCCTAACCCTAGCCCAAACCCTAACCCTAACCCTAGCTCAAACCCTAACCCTAACCCTAGCTCAAACCCTAACCCTAGCTCAAACCCTAACCCTAACCCTAGCTCCAACCCTAACCCTAACCCTAACCCTAGCTCTGACCCTAACCCTAACCCTAGCTCAAACCCTAACCCTAACCCTAACCCTAGCTCAAACCCTAACCCTAACCCAAACCATAGCTCAAACCCTAACCCTAACCCTAACCCTAACCCTAGCTCAAACCCTAACCCTAACCCTAGCTCTAACCCTAACCCTAACCCTAGTTCAAACCCTAACCCTAACCCTAACCCTAGATCAAACCCTAACCCTAACCCTAACCATAGCTCAAACCCTAACCCTAGCTCAAACCCTAACCCCAACCCTAACCCTAGCTCAAACCCTAACCCTAGCTCAAACCCTAACCCTAACCCTAACCCTAGCTCAAACCCTAACCCTAGCTGAAACCCTAACCCTAACCCTAGCTCAAACCCTAACCCTAGCTTAAACCCTAACCCTAACCCTAACCCTAGCCCTAACCCTAGCCCAAACCCTAACCCTAACCCTAGCTCAAACCCTAACCCTAACCCTAGCTCAAACCCTAACCCTAACCCTATCTCAAACCCTAACCCTAACCCTAGCTCAAACCCTAACCCTAACCCTAGCTCAAACCCTAACCCTAACCCTAGCTCAAACCCTAACCCTAACCCTAACCCTAGCTCAAACCCTAACCCTAACCCTAGCTCAAACCCTAACCCTAACCCTAGCTCAAACCCTAACCCTAGCCCTAACCCTAACCCTAGCTCTAACCCTAACCCTAGCCCAAACCCTAACCCTAACCCTAGCTCAAACCCTAACCCTAACCCTAGCTCAAACCCTCACCCTAACCCTAGCTCAAACCCTAACCCTAACCCTAGCTCAAACCCTAACCCTAACCCTAGCTCAAACCCTAACTCTAACCCTAGCTCAAACCCTAACCCTAGCCCTATGCCTAACCCTAGCTCTAACCCTAACCCTAACCCAAACCCTAACCCTAACCCTAGCCCAACCCTAACCCTAACCCTAACCCTAGCTCAAACCCTAACCCTAAACCTAGCTCAAACCCTAACCCTAACCCTAACCCTAGCTCAAACCCTAACCCTAGCTCAAACCCTAGCTCAAACCCTAACCCTAACCCTAACCCTAACCCAAACCCTAACCCTAGCTCAAACCCTAACCCTAACCCTAGCTCAAACCCTAACCCTAACCCTAGCTCAAACCCTAACCCTAGCCCTAACCCTAACCCTAGCTCTAACCCTAACCCTAACCTAAACCCTAACCCTAACCCTAGCCCAAACCCTAACCCTAACCCTAACCCTAGCTCAAACCCTAACCCTAACCCTAGCTCAAACCCTAACCCTAACCCTAACCCTAGCTCAAACCCTAACCCTAGCTCAAACCCTAACCCTAGCTCAAACCCTAACCCTAACCCTAACCCTAGCTCAAACCCTAACCCTAACCCTAACCCTAGCTCAAACCCTAACCCTAACCCTAGGTCAAACCCTAACCCTAACCCTAGCTCAAACCCTAACCCTAACCCTAGCTCAAACCCTAACCCTAACCCTAGCCCAAACCCTAACCCTAACCCTAGGTCAAACCCTAACCCTAACCCTAGCTCAAACCCTAACCCTAACACTAACCCTAGCTCAAACCCTAACCCTAACCCTAACCCAAACCCTAACCCTAACCCTAACCCTAACCCTAGCTCAAACCCTAACCCTAACCCTAACCCTAGCTCAAACCCTAACCCTAACCCTAACCCTAACCCTAACCCAAACCCTAACCCTAGCCCAAACCCTAACCCTAACCCTAGCCCAAACCCTAACTCTAACCCTAACCCTATCTCAAACCCTAACCCTAACCCTATCTCAAACCCTAACCCTAACCCTAGCTCAAACCCTAACCCTAACCTAGCTCAAACCCTAACCCTAACCCTAGCTCAAACCCTAACCCTAACCCTAGCTCAAACCCTAACCCTAACCCTAACCCTAGCTCAAACCCTAACCCTAACCCTAGCCCAAACCCTAACCCTAACCCTAGGTCAAACCCTAACCCTAACCCTAGCTCAAACCCTAACCCTAACCCTAACCCTAGCTCAAACCCTAACCCTAACCCTAACCCAAACCCTAACCCTAACCCTAACCCTAACCATAGCTCAAACCCTAACCCTAGCTCAAACCCTAACCCTAACCCTAGCTCAAACCCTAACCCTAGCTCAAACCCTAACCCTAGCTCAAACCCTAACCCTAGCTCAAACCCTAACCCTAGCTGAAACCCTAACCCTAACCCTAGCTCAAACCCTAACCCTAACCCTAGCTTAAACCCTAACCCTAACCCTAACCCTAACCCTAGCCCTAACCCTAGCCCAAACCCTCACCCTAACCCTAGCTCAAACCCTAACCCTAACCCTAGCCCAAACCCTAACCCTAACCCTAGCTCAAACCCTAACCCTAGCCCTAACCCTAACCCTAGCTCTAACCCTAACCCTAACCCTAGTTCAAACCCTAACCCTAACCCTAGCTCAAACCCTAACCCTAACCCTAACCCTAGCTCAAACCCTAACCCTAACCCTAGCTCTAACCCTAACCCTAACCCTAGCTCTGACCCTAACCCTAACCCTAACCCTAGCTCAAACCCTAACCCTGACCCTAACCCTAGCTCAAACCCTAACCCTAACCGTAACCCTAGCTCAAACCCTAACCCTAACCCTAACCATAGCTCAAACCCTAACCCTAACCCTAACCCTAGCTCTGACCCTAACCCTAACCCTAGCTCAAACCCTAACCCTAACCCTAACCCTAGCTCAAACCCTAACCTTAACCCTAACCCTAGCTCAAACCCTAACCCTAACCCTAACCATAGCTCAAACCCTAACCCTAACCCTAACCCTAACCCTAGCTCAAACCCTAACCCTAACCCTAGCTCAAACCCTAACCCTAACCCTAACCCTAGCTCAAACCCTAACCCTAACCCTAGCTCTAACCCTAACCCTAACCCTAGCTCTGACCCTAACCCTAACCCTAGCTCAAACCCTAACCCTAACCCTAACCCTAGCTCAAACCCTAACCCTAACCCTAGCTCAAACCCTAACCCTAACCCTAACCATAGCTCAAACCCTAACCCTAACCCTAACCCTAACCCTAGCTCAAACCCTAACCCTAACCCTAGCTCAAACCCTAACCCTAACCCTAACCCTAGCTCAAACCCTAACCCTAACCCTAACCCTAGATCAAACCCTAACCCTAACCCTAACCCTAGCTCAAACCCTAACCCTAGCTCAAACCCTAACCCTAGCTCAAACCCTAACCCTAACCCTAACCCTAGCTCGAACCCTAACCCTAACCCTAGCTCAAACCCTAACCCTAACCCTAGCCCAACCCTAACCCTTGCCAAACCCTAACCCTAGTCAAACCCTAACCCTAACCCTAACCCCTAACCCTAACCCTAACCCTAACCCTAGCTCTGACCCTAACCCTAACCCTAGCTCAAACCCTAACCCTAACCCTAACCCTAGCTCAAACCCTAACCCTAACCCTAACTATAGCTCAAACCCTAACCCTAACCCTAACCCTAACCCTAGCTCAAACCCTAACCCTAACCCTAGCTCAAACCCTAACCCTAACCCTAGCTCAAACCCTAACCCTAACCCTAACCCTAGATCAAACCCTAACCCTAACCCTAACCCTAGCTCAAACCCTAACCCTAGCTCTAACTCTAACCCTAACCCAAACCCTAACCCTAACCCTAGCCCAAACCCTAACCCTAGCTCAAACCCTAACCCTAACCCTAGCTCAAACCCTAACCCTAACCCTAGCTCAAACCCTAACCCTAGCTCAAACCCTAACCCTAGCTCAAACCCTAACCCTAACCCTAACCCTAGCTCAAACCCTAACCCTAACCCTAACCCTAGCTCAAAACCTAACCCTAACCCTAGCTCAAACCCTAACCCTAACCCTAGCCCAAACCCTAACCCTAACCCTAGGTCAAACCCTAACCCTAACCCTAGCTCAAACCCTAACCCTAACCCTAACCCTAGCTCAAACCCTAACCCTAACCCAAATCCTAAACCTAACCCTAACCCTAACCCTAGCTCAAACCCTAACCCTAACCCTAACCCTAGCTCAAACCCTAACCCTAACCCTAACCCTAACCCAAACCCTAACCCTAGCCCAAACCCTAACCCTAACCCTAGCTCAAACCCTAGCCCTAACCCTATCTCAAACCCTAACCCTAACCCTAGCTCAAACCCTAACCCTAACCCTAGCTCAAACCCTAACCCTAACCCTAGCTCAAACCCTAACCCTAACCCTAGCTCAAACCCTAACCCTAGCCCTAACCCTAACCCTAGCTCTAACCCTAAACCTAACCCAAACCCTAACCCTAACCCTAGCCCAAACCCTAACCCTAACCCTAGCTCAAACCCTAACCCTAACCCTAGCTCAAACCCTAACCCTAGCTCAAACCCTAACCCTAACCCTAGCTCCAACCCTAACCCTAACCCTAACCCTAGCTCTGACCCTAACCCTAACCCTAGCTCAAACCCTAACCCTAACCCTAACCCTAGCTCAAACCCTAACCCTAACCCTAACCATAGCTCAAACCCTAACCCTAACCCTAACCCTAGCTCAAACCCTAACCCTAACCCTAGCTCAAACCCTAACCCTAACCCTAGCTCAAACCCTAACCCTAACCCTAACCCTAGATCAAACCCTAACCCTAACCCTAACCCTAGCTCAAACCCTAACCCTAGCTCAAACCCTAACCCTAACCCTAACCCTAGCTCAAACCCTAACCCTAGCTCAAACCCTAACCCTAACCCTAACCCTAGCTCAAACCCTAACCCTAACCCTAGCTTAAACCCTAACCCTAACCCTAACCCTAGCCCTAACCCTAGCCCAAACCCTAACCCTAACCCTAGCTCAAACCCTAACCCTAACCCTAGCCCAAACCCTAACCCTAACCCTAGCTCAAACCCTAACCCTAGCCCTAACCCTAACCCTAGCTCTAACCCTAACCCTAACCCTAGTTCAAACCCTAACCCTAACCCTAGCTCAAACCCTAACCCTAACCCTAACCCTAGCTCAAACCCTAACCCTTACCCTAGCTCTAACCCTAACCCTAACCCTAGCTCTGACCCTAACCCTAACCCTAACCCTAGCTCAAACCCTAACCCTAACCCTAACCCTAGCTCAAACCCTAACCCTAACCCTAACCCTAGCTCAAACCCTAACCCTAACCCTAACCATAGCTCAAACCCTAACCCTAACCCTAACCCTAGCTCTGACCCTAACCCTAACCCTAACCCTAGCTCAAACCCTAACCCTAACCCTAGCTCTAACCCTAACCCTAGCTCAAACCCTAACCCTAGCTCAAACCCTAACCCTAACCCTAACCCTAGCTCAAACCCTAACCCTAACCCTAGCTTAAACCCTAACCCTAACCCTAACCCTAGCCCTAACCCTAGCCCAAACCCTAACCCTAACCCTAGCTCAAACCCTAACCCTAACCCTAGCCCAAACCCTAACCCTAACCCTAGCTCAAACCCTAACCCTAGCCCTAACCCTAACCCTAGCTCTAACCCTAACCCTAACCCTAGTTCAAACCCTAACCCTAACCCTAGCTCAAACCCTAACCCTAACCCTAACCCTAGCTCAAACCCTTACCCTTGCCCTAGCTCTAACCCTAACCCTAACCCTAGCTCTGACCCTAACCCTAACCCTAACCCTAGCTCAAACCCTAACCCTAACCCTAACCCTAGCTCAAACCCAAACCCTAACCCTAACCCTAGCTCAAACCCTAACCCTAACCCTAACCCTAGCTCAAACCCTAACCCTAACCCTAACCATAGCTCAAACCCTAACCCTAACCCTAACCCTAACCCTAGCTCAAACCCTAACCCTAACCCTAGCTCAAACCCTTACCCTAACCCTAACCCTAGCTCAAACCCAAACCCTAACCCTGACCCTAACCCTAGCTCAAACCCTAACCCTAACCCTAGCCCAAACCCTAACCCTAACCCTAGCTCAAACCCTAACCCTAGCCCTAACCCTAACCCTAGCTCTAACCCTAACCCTAACCCTAGTTCAAACCCTAACCCTAACCCTAGCTCAAACCCTAACCCTAACCCTAACCCTAGCTCAAACCCTAAACCTAACCCTAGCTCTAACCCTAACCCTAACCCTAGCTCTGACCCTAACCCTAACCCTAACCCTAGCTCAAACCCTAACCCTAACCCTAGCTCAAACCCTAACCCTAACCCTAACCCTAGCTCAAACCCTAACCCTAACCCTAACCATAGCTCAAACCCTAACCCTAACCCTAACCCTAGCTCTGACCCTAACCCTAACCCTAGCTCAAACCCTAACCCTAACCCTAACCCTAGCTCAAACCCTAACCTTAACCCTAACCCTAGCTCAAACCCTAACCCTAACCCTAACCATAGCTCAAACCCTAACCCTAACCCTAGCTCAAACCCTAACCCTAACCCTAGCTCAAACCCTAACCCTAACCCTAACCCTAGCTCAAACCCTAACCCTAACCCTAGCTCTAACCCTAACCCTAACCCTAGCTCTGACCCTAACCCTAACCCTAGCTCAAACCCTAACCCTAACCCTAACCCTAGCTCAAACCCTAACCCTAACCCTAACCCTAGCTCAAACCCTAACCCTAACCCTAACCATAGCTCAAACCCTAACCCTCACCCTAACCCTAACCCTAGCTCAAACCCTAACCCTAACCCTAGCTCAAACCCTAACCCTAACCCTAACCCTAGCTCAAACCCTAACCCTAACCCTAACCCTAGATCAAACCCTAACCCTAACCCTAACCCTAGCTCAAACCCTAACCCTAGCTCAAACCCTAACCCTAACCCTAACCCTAGCTCAAACCCTAACCCTAGCTCAAACCCTAACCCTAACCCTAACCCTAGCTCAAACCGTAACCCTAACCCTAACCCTAGCTCAAACCCTAACCCTAACCCTAGCTCAAACCCTAACCCTAACCCTAACCCTAGCTCAAACCCTAACCCTAACCCTAGCTCTAACCCTAACCCTAACCCTAGCTCTGACCCTAACCCTAACCCTAACCCTAGCTCAAACCCTAACCCTAACCCTAGCTCAAACCCTAACCCTAACCCTAACCCTAGCTCAAACCCTAACCCTAACCCTAACCCTAGATCAAACCCTAACCCTAACCCTAACCCTAGCTCAAACCCTAACCCTAGCTCAAACCCTAACCCTAACCCTAACCCTAGCTCAAACCCTAACCCTAGCTCAAACCCTAACCCTAACCCTAACCCTAGCTCAAACCGTAACCCTAACCCTAACCCTAGTTCAAACCCTAACCCTAACCCTAGCTCAAACCCTAACCCTAACCCTAACCCTAGCTCAAACCCTAACCCTAACCCTAGCTCTAACCCTAACCCTAACCCTAGCTCTGACCCTAACCCTAACCCTAACCCTAGCTCTGACCCTAACCCTAACCCTAACCCTAGCTCAAACCCTAACCCTGACCCTAACCCTAGCTCAAACCCTAACCCTAACCCTAACCCTAACCCAAACCCTAACCCTAGCCCAAACCCTAACCCTAACCCTAGCTCGAACCCTAACCCTAACCCTAGCTCAAACCCTAACCCTAACCCTAGCTCAAACCCTAACCCTAACCCTAGCTCAAACCCTAACCCTAACCCTAGCTCAAACCCTAACCCTAGCCCTAACCCTAACCCTAGCTCTAACCCTAACCCTAACCCAAACCCTAACCCTAACCCTAGCCCAAACCCTAGCCCTAACCCTAACCCTAGCTCAAACCCTAACCCTAACCCTAGCTCAAACTCTAACCCTAACCCTAGCTCAAACCCTAACCCTAACCCTAACCCTAGCTCAAACCCTAACCCTAACCCAAACCCTAGCTCAAACCCTAAACCTAACCCTAGCTCAAACCCTAACCCTAACCCTAACCCTAGCCCAAACCCTAACCCTAACCCTAGCTCAAACCCTAACCCTAACCCTAGTCCAAACCCTAACCCTAACCCTAGCTCAAACCCTAACCCTAGCCCTAACCCTAACCCTAGCTCTAACCCTAACCCTAACCCTAGTTCAAACCCTGACCCTAACCCTAGCTCAAACCCTAACCCTAACCCTAACCCTAGCTCTAACCCTAACCCTAACCCTAGTTCAAACCCTAACCCTAACCCTAGCTCAAACCCTAACCCTAACCCTAACCCTAGCTCAAACCCTAACCCTAACCCTAGCTCTAACCCTAACCCTAACCCTAGCTCTGACCCTAACCCTAACCCTAACCCTAGCTCAAACCCTAACCCTAACCCTAGCTCAAACCCTAACCCTAACCCTAACCCTAGCTCAAACCCTAACCCTAACCATAGCTCAAACCCTAACCCTAACCCTAACCCTAACCCTAGCTCAAACCCTAACCCTAACCCTAGCTCAAACCCTAACCCTAACCCTAGCTCAAACCCTAACCCTAACCCTAGCTCTAACCCTAACCCTAACCTTAGCTCTGACCCTAACCCTAACCCTAGCTCAAACCCTAACCCTAACCCTAACCCTAGCTCAAACCCTAACCCTAGCTCAAACCCTAACCCTAACCCTAACCATAGCTCAAACCCTAACCCTAACCCTAACCCTAACCCTAGCTCAAACCCTAACCCTAACCCTAGCTCAAACCCTAACCCTAACCCTAACCCTAGCTCAAACCCTAACCCTAGCTCAAACCCTAACCCTAACCCTAACCCTAGCTCAAACCCTAACCCTTGCTGAAACCCTAACCCTAACCCTAGCTCAAACCCTAACCCTAACCCTAGCTTAAACCCTAACCCTAACCCTAACCCTAGCCCTAACCCTAGCCCAAACCCTAACCCTAATCCTAGCTCAAACCCTAACCCTAACCCTAGCCCAAACCCTAACCCTAACCCTAGCTCAAACCCTAACCCTAGCCCTAACCCTAACCCTAGCTCTAACCCTAACCCTAACCCTAGCTCGAACCCTAACCCTAACCCTAGCTCAAACCTTAACCCTAACCCTAGCTCAAACCCTAACCCTAACCCTAACCCTAGCTCAAACCCTAACCCTAACCCTAACCCTAGCTCAAACCCTAACCCTAACCCTAGCTCAAACCCTAACCCTAACCCTAGCTCAAACCCTAAACCTAGCCCTAACCTTAACCCTAGCTCTAACCCTAACCCTAAACCAAACCCTAACCCTAGCCCAAACCCTAACCCTAACCCTAGCTCAAACCCTAACCCTAACCCTAGCTCAAACCCTAACCCTAAACCTAACCCTAGCTCAAACCCTAACCCTAACCCTAGCTCAAACCCTAACCCTAACCCTAGCTCAAACCCTAACCCTAACCCTAGCTCAAACCCTAACTCTAACCCTAGCTCAAACCCTAACCCTAGCCCTAACCCTAACCCTAGCTCTAACCCTAACCCTAACCCAAACCCTAACCCTAACCCTAGCCCAAACCCTAACCCTAACCCTAGCTCAAACCCTAACCCTAACCCTAGCTCAAACCCTAACCCTAACCCTAACCCTAGCTCAAACCCTAACCCTAACCCTAACCCTAACCCTAGCTCAAACCCTAACCCTAACCATAGCTCAAACCGTAACCCTAGCCCTAACCCTAACCCTAGCTCTAACCCTAACCCTAACCCTAACCCTAACCCTAGCTCAAACCCTAACCCAAACCCTAACCCTAACCCTAGCCCAAACCCTAACCCTAACCCTAGGTCAAACCCTAACCCTAACCCTAGCTCAAACCCTAACCCTAACCCTAACCCTAGCTCAAACCCTAACCCTAACTCAAACCCTAACACTAGCTCAAACCCTAACCCTAACCCTAACCATAGCTCAAACCCTAACCCTAACCCTAACCCTAACCCTAGCTCAAACCCTAACCCTAACCCTAGCTCAAACCCTAACCCTAACCCTAACCCTAGATCAAACCCTAACCCTAACCCTAACCCTAGCTCAAACCCTAATCCTAACCCTAACCCTAGCTCAAACCCTAACCCTAGCTCAAACCCTAACCCTAACCCTAACCCTAGCTCAAACCCTAACCCTTGCTGAAACCCTAACCCTAACCCTAGCTCAAACCCTAACCCTAACCCTAGCTTAAACCCTAACCCTAACCCTAACCCTAGCCCTAACCCTAGCCCAAACCCTAACCCTAGCTCAAACCCTAACCCTAACCCTAGCTTAAACCCTAACCCTAACCCTAAACCTAGCCCTAACCCTAGCCCAAACCCTAACCCTAACCCTAGCTCAAACCCTAACCCTAACCCTAGCCCAAACCCTAACCCTAACCCTAGCTCAAACCCTAACCCTAGCCCTAACCCTAACCCTAGCTCTAACCCTAACCCTAACCCTAGCTCTAACCCTAACCCTAACCCTAACCCTAGCTCAAACCCTAACCCTAACCCTAGCTCAAACCCTAACCCTAACCCTAGCTCTAACCCTAACCCTAACCCTAGCTCTGACCCTAACCCTAACCCTAACCCTAGCTCAAACCCTAACCCGAACCCTAACCCTAGCTCAAACCCTAACCCTAACCCTAACCCTAGCTCAAACCCTAACCCTAACCCTAACCATAGCTCAAACCCTAACCCTAACCCTAACCCTAACCCTAGCTCAAACCCTAAACCTAACCCTAGCTCAAACCCTAACCCTAACCCTAGCTCAAACCCTAACCCTAACCCTAGCTCTAACCCTAACCCTAACCCTAGCTCTGACCCTAACCCTAACCCTAGCTCAAACCCTAACCCTAACCCTAACCCTAGCTCAAACCCTAACCCTAACCCTAACCCTAGCTCAAACCCTAACCCTAACCCTAACCATAGCTCAAACCCTAACCCTAACCCTAGCTCAAACCCTAACCCTAACCCTAGCTCAAACCCTAACCCTAACCCTAACCCTAGCTCAAACACTAACCCTAACCCTAACCCTAGATCAAACCCTAACCCTAACCCTAACCCTAGCTCAAACCCTAACCCTAGCTCAAACCCTAACCCTAACCCTAGCTCAAACCCAAACCCTAGCTCAAACCCTAACCCTAACCCTAACCCTAGCTCAAACCCTAACCCTAGCTGAAACCCTAACCCTAACCCTAGCTCAAACCCTAACCCTAACCCTAACCCTAGCTCAAACCCTAACCCTAACCCTAACCCTAGCTCAAACCCTAACCCTAACCCTAGCTCAAACCCTAACCCTAACCCTAGCTCAAACCCTAACCCTAGCCCTAACCCTTACCCTAGCTCTAACCCTAACCCTAACCCAAACCCTAACCCTATCCCTAGCCCAAACCCTAACCCTAACCCTAGCTCAAACCCTAACCCTAACCCTAGCTCAAACCCTAACCCTAACCCTAACCCTAGCTCAAACCCTAACCCTAACCTAACCCTTCACCATAGAGGTAAGTATGGGTTCAAAAAAGTTACTCCACAAATGGTACCAATCAACTCCAAATCGCCTGAAAGGTGCTCCTACAGACTTCCAGGACACAATTTTGGCCTCAACACTGAAATTTTCACTCGATCTGGCACCCTTTCATTTCCAATGGGGGACACATTTCGGTGTATAACTCGGGAAGAGAAGGTCGTAGAGACTCGGGACCAAGCTCCGTCTGCCATAATTCGGGGTCTCTGAACATGCCAGACTTGTCCCTGAGTCTCTACGACCGTCCGTTCCCGAGATACACATATTCAAAATACGCCCCTACTGGACATGTCATATCTGGGGAACGGAAGGTCGTAGAGACTCGCGACAAAGACCAGCGTTCTCAAAAACCACTTAAACCCCTAGACGGACGTTGGTCCCGAGTCTCTACGACCTTCCGTTCCCGAGATACACATATTCAGTATAGGCGCACCAAACCCCATTCACTTCAATGGGAAAATAAACTTAAGTATAACTCGAGAACCGAATGTCGGAGCAACTTGGAACCGAGATCCGTCAGCCATATTTCAGGGGCGCTGAACATGCCAGACTTGTCCCTGAGTCTCTACGACCTTCCGTTCCCGAGATACACATATTCAAAATACGCCCCTACTGGACATGTCATATCTGGGGAACGGAAGGTCGTAGAGACTCGCGACAAAGACCAGCGTTCTCAAAAACCACTTAAACCCCTAGACGGACGTTGGTCCCGAGTCTCTACGACCTTCCGTTCCCGAGATACACATATTCAGTATAGGCGCACCAAACCCCATTCACTTCAATGGGAAAATAAACTTAAGTATAACTCGAGAACCGAATGTCGGAGCAACTTGGAACCGAGATCCTTCAGCCATATTTCAGGGGCGCTGAACACGCCAGGCTTGTCCCCGAGTCTCTACGACCTCCCGTTCCCGAGATACGCCTATTCAGTATACCCCCCCTACTGGATGTGTCATATCTCGGGAAGGGAAGGTCGTAGAGACTCGGGACAATGACTGGCTTTCTCAGAGACCCCGAAAATACCGAGACGGACATTGGTCCCGAGTCTCTACGACCTTCCGTTCCCGAGATATAGAATTCAGTAGGGATACTGAATTGAGTTTTTATCCTCGTAATCCCTAACCCTAACCCTAGCCAAACCCTAACCCTAACAACCCTAACCCTAACCCTAGCCCAAACCTAACCCTAACCCTAGCTCAAACCCTAACCCTAACCCTAGCTCGAACCCTAACCCTAACCCTAGCTCAAACCCTAACCCTAACCCTAGCTCAAACCCTAACCCTAACCCTAACCCTAGCTCAAACCCTAACCCTAACCCTAGCTCAAACCCTAACCCTAACCCTAGCTCAAACCCTAACCCTAGCCCTAACCCTAACCCTAGCTCTAACCCTAACCCTAACCCAAACCCTAACCCTAGCCCAAACCCTAACCCTAACCCTAGCTCAAACCCTAACCCTAACCCTAGCTCAAACCCTAACCCTAACCCTAACCCTAGCTCAAACCCTAACCCTAGCTCAAACCCTAACCCTAACCCTAGCTCAAACCCTAACCCTAACCCTAACCCTAGCTCAAACCCTAACCCTAGCTCAAACCCTAACCCTAATCCTAACTCAAACCCTAACCCTAACCCTAACCCTAGCTCAAACCCTAACCCTAACCCTAGCTCAAACCCTAACCCTAACCCTAGCTCAAACCCTAACCCTAACCCTAGCTCAAACCCTAACCCTAGCCCTAACCCTAACCCTAGCTCTAAACCTAACCCTAACCCAAACCCTAACCCTAACCCTAGCCCAAACCCTAACCCTAACCCTAGCTCAAACCCTAACCCTAACCCTGGCTCAAACCCTAACCCTAACCCTAACCCTAGCTCAAACCCTAACCCTAACCCTAACCCTAACCCAAACCCTAACCCTAGCTCAAACCCTAACCCTAACCCTAACCCTAGCTCAAACCCTAACCCTAACCCTAGCTCAAACCCTAACCCTAACCCTAGCTCAAACCCTAACCCTAACCCTAGCTCAAACCCTAACCCTAACCCTAGCTCAAACCCTAACCCTAGCCCTAACCCTAACCCTAGCTCTAACCCTAACCCTAACCCAAACCCTAACCCTAACCCTAGCCCAAACCCTAACCCTAACCCTAGCTCAAACCCTAACCCTAACCCTAGCTCAAACCCTAACCCTAACCCTAACCCTAGCTCAAACCCTAACCCTAGCTCAAACCCTAACCCTAACCCTAGCTCAAACCCTAACCCTAACCCTAACCCTAGCTCAAACCCTAACCCTAACCCAAACCCTAGCTCAAACCCTAACCCTAACCCTAGCTCAAACCCTAACCCTAACCCTAACCCTAGCTCAAACCCTAACCCTAACCCTAGCTCAAACCCTAACCCTAACCCTAGCTCAAACCCTAACCCTAGCCCTAACCCTAACCCTAGCTCTAAACCTAACCCTAACCCAAACCCTAACCCTAACCCTAGCCCAAACCCTAACCCTAACCCTAGCTCAAACCCTAACCCTAACCCTGGCTCAAACCCTAACCCTAACCCTAACCCTAGCTCAAACCCTAACCCTAACCCTAACCCTAACCCAAACCCTAACCCTAGCTCAAACCCTAACCCTAACCCTAACCCTAGCTCAAACCCTAACCCTAACCCTAGCTCAAACCCTAACCCTAACCCTAGCTCAAACCCTAACCCTAACCCTAGCTCAAACCCTAACCCTAACCCTAGCTCAAACCCTAACCCTAGCCCTAACCCTAACCCTAGCTCTAACCCTAACCCTAACCCAAACCCTAACCCTAACCCTAGCCCAAACCCTAACCCTAACCCTAGCTCAAACCCTAACCCTAACCCTAGCTCAAACCCTAACCCTAACCCTAACCCTAGCTCAAACCCTAACCCTAGCTCAAACCCTAACCCTAACCCTAGCTCAAACCCTAACCCTAACCCTAACCCTAGCTCAAACCCTAACCCTAACCCAAACCCTAGCTCAAACCCTAACCCTAACCCTAGCTCAAACCCTAACCCTAACCCTAACCCTAGCTCAAACCCTAACCCTAACCCTAGCTCAAACCCTAACCCTAACCCTAGCTCAAACCCTAACCCTAGCCCTAACCCTAACCCTAGCTCTAAACCTAACCCTAACCCAAACCCTAACCCTAACCCTAGCCCAAACCCTAACCCTAACCCTAGCTCAAACCCTAACCCTAACCCTGGCTCAAACCCTAACCCTAACCCTAACCCTAGCTCAAACCCTAACCCTAACCCTAACCCTAACCCAAACCCTAACCCTAGCCCAAACCCTAACCCTAACCCTAGCTCAAACCCTAACCCTAACCCTAGCTCAAACCCTAACCCTAACCCTAACCCTAGCTCAAACCCTAACCCTAACCCTAGCTCAAACCCTAACCCTAACCCTAGCTCAAACCCTAACCCTAACCCTAGCTCAAACCCTAACCCTAACCCTAGCTCAAACCCTAACCCTAGCCCTAACCCTAACCCTAGCTCTAACCCTAACCCTAACCCAAACCCTAACCCTAGCCCAAACCCTAACCCTAACCCTAGCTCAAACCCTAACCCTAACCCTAGCTCAAACCCTAACCCTAACCCTAACCCTAGCTCAAACCCTAACCCTAGCTCAAACCCTAACCCTAACCCTAGCTCAAACCCTAACCCTAACCCTAACCCTAGCTCAAACCCTAACCCTAACCCAAACCCTAGCTCAAACCCTAACCCTAACCCTAGCTCAAACCCTAACCCTAACCCTAACCCTAGCTCAAACCCTAACCCTAACCCTAGCTCTAACCCTAACCCTAGCTCAAACCCTAACCCTAACCCTAGCTCAAACCCTAACCTTAACCCTAGCTCAAACCCTAACCCTAGCTCAAACCCTAACCCTAGCTCAAACCCTAACCCTAGCTCAACCCTAACCCTAACCCTAACCCTAGCTCAAACCCTAACCCTAACCCTAACCCTAGCTCAAACCCTAACCCTAACCCTAGCTCAAACCCTAACCCTAACCCTAGCTCAAACCCTAACCCTAGCCCTAACCCTAACCCTAGCTCTAACCCTAACCCTAACCCAAACCCTAACCCTAACCCTAGCCCAAACCCTAACCCTAACCCTAGCCCAACCCTAACCCTATCCCTAGTCAAACCCTAACCCTAACCCTAGCCCTAACCTTAACCCTAGCCAAACCCTAACCCTAGCCCAACCCTAACCCTGACCCTAGCCAAACCCTAACCCTAACCCTAGCCCTAACCCTAGCCCTAACCCTAACCCTAGCCAAACCCTAACCCTAACCCTAGCCAAACCCTAACCCTAACCCTACCCTAACCCTAACCCATCCGGCACCCATCCATTCCAATGGGGGACACATTTCGGTCTATAACTCGGGAACGGAAGGTCGTACAGACTCGGGACCAAGCTCCGTCAACCATAATTCGGTGTCTCTGAACACGCCAGACTTGTCCCCGAGTCTCTACGACCTTCCGTTCCCAAGATACACACATTCAATATAGGCGCACCAAACCCCATTCACTTCAATGGGAAAATAAACTTAACTATAACTCGGGAACGGAAGGTCGTACAGACTCGGGACCAAGCTCCGTCTGCCATAATTCGGGGTCTTTGAACACGCCAGACTTGTCCCCGAGTCTCTACGACCTTCCGTTCCCAAGATACACACATTCAATATAGGCGCACCAAACCCCATTCACTTCAATGGGAAAATAAACTTAACTATAACTCGGGAACGGAAGGTCGTACAGACTCGGGACCAAGCTCCGTCAGCCATAATTTGGGGTCTCTGAACACGCCAGACTTATCCCCGAGTCTCTACGACCTTCTATTCCCGAGATACACATATTCAAAATACGCCCCTACTGGACATGTCATATCTGGGGAACGGAAGGTCGTAGAGACTCGGGACAAAGACTGGCGTTCTCAGAAACCACATATACCCCTAGATGGACCTTAGCCCCGAGTCTCTACGACCTTCCGTTCCCGACATACACATATATAGTATAGGCGTACCAAACCCCATTCACTTCAATGGGAAAGCGAAACCCTAACCCTAACCCTAACCCTAGCCAAACCCTAACCCTAACCCAACCCAACCCTAACCCTAACCCTAGCCCTAACCCTAACCCTAGCCCAACCCTAACCCCACCCAAACCCTAACCCTAACCCTAGTCAAACCCTAACCCTAACCCTAGCCCTAACCCTAACCCCAACCCTAGTCAAACCCTAACCCTAACCCTAGCCCAACCCTAACCCTGACCCTAGCCAAACCCTAACCCTAACCCTAGCCCGATCCCTAACCCTAGCCCTAACCCTAGCCCGAACCCTAACCCTAGCCAAACCCTAACCCTAACCCTAGCCCAACCCTAACCCTATCCCTAGTCAAACCCTAACCCTAACCCTAGCCCTAACCTTAACCCTAGCCAAACCCTAACCCTAGCCCAACCCTAACCCTGACCCTAGCCAAACCCTAACCCTAACCCTAGCCCTAACCCTAACCCTAGCCAAACCCTAACCCTAACCCTAGCCCAACCCTAACCCTAACCCTACCCTAACCCTAACCCATCCGGCACCCATTCATTCCAATGGGGGACACATTTCGGTCTATAACTCGGGAACGGAAGGTCGTACAGACTCGGGACCAAGCTCTGTCAACCATAATTCGGTGTCTCTGAACACGCCAGACTTGTCCCCGAGTCTCTACGACCTTCCGTTCCCAAGATACACACATTCAATATAGGCGCACCAAACCCCATTCACTTCAATGGGAAAATAAACTTAACTATAACTCGGGAACGGAAGGTCGTACAGACTCGGGAACAAGCTCCGTCTGACATAATTCGGGGTCTCTGCACACGCCAGACTTGTCCCCGAGTCTCTACGACCTTCCGTTCCCAAGATACATACATTCAATATAGGCGCACCAAACCCCATTCACTTCAACGTGGAAAATAAACTTAACTATAACTCGGGAACGGAAGGTCGTACAGACTCGGGACCGAGCTCCATCTGCCATAATTACTAACCCTAACCCTAGCCCAACCCTAACCCTAGCCAAACCCTAACCCTAACCCTAGCCAAATCCTAGCCCAACCTTAACCCTAACCCTAGTCAAACCCTAACCCTAACCCTAACAACCCTAACCCTAACCCTAGCCCAACCCTAACCCTAGTCAAACCCTAACCCTAACCCTAACAACCCTAACCCTATCCCTAGCCCAACCCTAACCCTAACCCTCGCCCAACCCTAACCCTAACCCTAGACCAACCCTAACCCTAGTCAAACCCTAACCCTAACCCTAACAACCCTAACCCTAACCCTAGCCAAACCCTAACCCTAGTCAAACCCTAACCCTAACCCTAACAACCCTAACCCTAGCCCAACCCTAACCCTAGTCAAACCCTAACCCTAACAACCCTAGCCCTAACCCTAGCCCAACCCTAACCCTAACCCGAGACCAACCCTAACCCTAACCCTGGTCCAACCCTAACCCTAGCCCAACCCTAACCCTAACCATAACAACCCTAACCGTAGTCCAACCCTAACCCTAGCCCAACCCTAACCCTAACCCTATCCCTAATGCTTTTTTCCTACAATAATGCAATTCTTTCCAAATTTGATGTGTCTTAAAAACTTTATTTTCAATAGTGTATTCATGCTACTGATATCATTCGTTAGAGGACATATAGCACTACAAGTTCAATTATTATGAAGCACTTGTACCTTGTGCTTTTGGAGTAATCCTACCTTGAAATACCATGCAATGATCAAAATATTGCTTTTTTCACCTACAATAATGCAATTCTTTCCAACTTCGATGTGTAATAAAAGCTTTATTTTCAGTTTTGTATTCATGCTACTCAAATCATTTTTAGAGGATATATAGCAGTACATGTATAATCATTATGAAGTATCCTTACTTTGTATTTTTCGAGTAATCCTACCTTGAAATACCATGTATCGATCAAAATAATGCTTTTTCCCTACAACAATGCAACTCTTTTCAAATTTGATGTGTCATAAAAACTTCATTTTCAATAGTGTCTTCATGATTCTTATATTTTCTGTTAGAGGACATGTACCACTACAGGTACAATTATTATGCAGTACTTGTACCTAGTACGTTTCAAGTAATCCTAACTTGAAATACCATGTAACGATCAAAATATATAGCTTTATTCACCTACAATAATGCAATTCTTTCCTACTTTGATGTGCAATAAAATCTTTATTTTTAATAATGTATTAATTGAACCTATATTTTCAGGTAGAGGAAATATAGCACTACAGGTACAATTATCATGAAGTACTTGTACCTTGTACTTTTTGAGTAATTCTACCTTGAAATACCATGCAATGATCAAAATATTGCTTTTTTCACCTACATAATGGAATTCTTTTCTAATTTGATGTGTCATAAAAGCTTTATTTGTGATAGCGTATTAATGAAACATATTTACAGGTAGAGGAAATATGGCACTACAGGTACAATTATCATGAAGCACTTGTACCCTGCACTTTTTGAGTAATCCTACCTTGGAATACCATGTAACGATCAAAATAATGCTCTTTTTCCTCCAATAATGCATTTCTTTCTAACTTTGATGTGTCATAAAACGTTAATTGTCAATATTACTCTCAAAAGACTTATATATTCGGTTAGAGGAAATAGAGACCTACAATTACCCTTATTTTGAAGTACTTTTACTTTTTACTCCTCGAGTAATCCTACCTTGAAATACTATGTAACGATCAAAACAATGCTTTTTTCCTCCAATAGTGCATTTCTTTCCAAATTTGATGTGTTATAAAAACTTAATTTTCAATAGTACATTAATGATACTTATATATTCCGTTTGAGGACATAGAAACCTACAATTACATTTATTATAAAGTACCTTTACTCTGTATTTTTTGAGCAATCCTACCTATACATACCATGTAACGGTCAAAATAATGCTTTTTTGTCCTCTGGTAATGCACATCTTTCCAACTTTGATGTGTAATAAAAACTTAATTTTCAATAGTGCATTCATGATACTTATATTTTCCATTACAGGACATAGAGTTCTGTAATTACTCTTATTATGAAGCACTTCTACTTGTACTTTTGGAGTAAATCTTCTTCAAAATACCATGTAACGATCAATTAATGCATTTTTTTCCAACAAAAATACATTTCTTTGCAACTTGGATGTGTGATAAAAACTTTATTATCAATAGTGCCTTTATGGTACTAATATGTGTGGTTCTAGTGTATACAGCACTACATGTACAATTATTATAAAGGACTTATACTTTGTACTTTTTGGAGTAATCCTTCTTAAATACACCATGTAAAGATCAAATAATGCATTTTTTTCCAACAAAAATGCATTTCTTGGCAACTTTGATGTGTAATAAAAACTTTATTATCAATAGTGCCTTCATGGCACTTATAAGTGTGGTTCGAGTGTATATAGCACTACGTGTACAATTATTACGAAGTACTTATACTTTATACTTTTGGAGTAATGCTACTTCAAAATACCAGGTAGCGATTAATTAATGCATTTCTTTCCAAATTTGATGTGTAATTAGGGCCCGAGCACTGAGGGTGTGAGGACCCTATTGTTCTGCAAGGAATTATTATTAGGGCCCGAGTATGAAGCATGCGAGAACCCTATTGTACTGCAAGGAATTATTAGGGCCCGAGCACGAAGCGTGCGACCTCAAATTTGGTCAGTAAAGCCATAAGGCCTTGATGAGTCATTATTGTGAATATTGTGAGTTTGGGTCTAATGGCGGCTTCGCGACGTTTGATGTTCACCATCAAACAGGAACTTGGTGTTGAGAGGCCAGGGAAGCTCAGATGCTCACCAAAATTGACACACTCTTAAAGGTCGTACCACTTACAATCTCATATGGTTTACAGGATCGGTTGTGCCAAATTGGCTCCACAGCGCCCCCTGTAAAACTTCAAATAAGCATCCCTGAGTCTGTGTTTAATCTACATGTATGTAATTTGGTAGACATGTTTAAAGATCCACCCTGAAGACATCTACTCAACAATATTGAGTAACAGTCATGGCACCACCTGCGGGCAAATGCGAAAATGTCTCATTTGACAATTTTTGTTTGATTTTGATTACATTTTCATGGTGTGGCCTTCACATGAGATAATCAAAGATGAGTCAAAATTATTAGGTGGTGTCTAGCGCCACATAGTGGACAAAATAAAATAAGGTACATCCCAATCCGTCCGTCAGTGTCCAAAATGCATGCAAATACAGAGCCTTGCATTTATCCAGGTGTTTAGTCGGCCCAACGGGCACACGCCCTGACGAACACACGCCCCGTCAGGCGCCGGTGTGCAAGGGGCCCGTTCAACGCTGCTTGCAGCTTTAATTTATAAGTGAATTCTGCTAAATGTTCCAGCCTTCTCCACTTATGCTACTGAGACACTAAGTCTGTGCTGTGTCTCTGTCTGTGTTTTGAATAACACACAATCCAAAACACAAAACAAAACATGAAACCACAAACAACACTATCATCTGATCATTCGTGTTGTGCCGAATCCTCTTAATAAGAAAATGGGTGGGTGGGGGGTGTTAGATGTTTATATTGATATGATATTTGCTTCTTTTAATTTAATTTCCAACAGTTTTATTAGATACCTTTGAATGCCGTGTTTACCTCAGTGTTTCTCTTCAAGAAAGAGACTGACAATTTTAAATACAAAAAAAGGAGGAAGAAAAAAGTTTGGCATTTTCTAAATGCTAAATTAACATCGCTGTACTCAGTTCGGTATTAATTGTTGTCCCCTTTAAGTCTTGTGACACTTTTGCGAGAGGAAACTGATTCCTGATCAGTGTCTTACAATGCAATTTAACGGTACACAACCTCTCAACGCCCGCCTCCTCCTCCGTCCAATCACTGACGGACTCTAAAAACTGACAGAAATATTGACCAATCAGAGAGCAGTATGTGGAATATGGGTGGGAACTTATAACATTAGGGAAGTAAATGTTTACTTACTTGGGGAAGGCAAAACAAAGGAAGTATTTTCATGAAAGCCTCTTAAAGGAATTAGTCGTGCCGCAGTGATGTCCTGGTTGGGTTATAGAGGCTAGTACCAGCCTTAACCGAATGTTAACTCAACTCGGGTATTATTGGAGGCTTAGCTAACCGTACGAAGAGGAGGGAGGAGAAGTATTACGACATCAAACTGAGCTTCGTGAACCGAAGTCAAGCTAGGTAACCTAAAACCTCAAACCACAGACTACACCGAAGGTGGAAAAACCGAGTTCAGGAAAAGGCTATCCAACTACTCTACAGAGGACTGAATCTTGTAACACAACTCGGCTTAGTTTTGGTAAAGCTTAACGGACTTTCACGATGTCTCTGGCCGACCAGAGCCAGCAGTGGTTTCCTACGAGTGTCCAGGTAACGGTGCATCAGGCGCGGAACCTACGCGTCAAGGGCAAGAATGGCACCAACGACGCCTATGCCATCATCCAGGTGGCCAAAGACAAGTTTTCTACCTCTGTGGCAGAGAAAAGTGTCGCTCCGGTGTGGAAAGAAGAGGCGATGTTTGACCTGCCACTCTTCCACCCGGGCAACGCCGAACGCTGCACCCTGAAAATCATAATAATGCACCGTGCTCAGGTGGGACTCGACAAATTCATGGGTCAAGCTGTGGTAAACTTGTTGACTCTTCATGACAACAAATCTCGCAAAAAGACAGAGTAAGTGACCAATATTACCTGCTTCAAACTCACTCACTCATCACTAATTTATCTTCGGATCAGGTGTTTTCACCGGGTTTCAGGTTGTATGTAGAAGGTAAGAGTTACACAAAGGTATCCATCCACATTCAAAGAAAGTGGATTTCTCATATTTTCTTCAGTTTATTCAATTTTAACCTTAATTCTAATTTATCTAGAGTATAGAATCAGCCCAGAAAGCCACTGCAAACTTTACTAAATGCAAAATCTGGTAAATTCTTCATTCAAATAATCAGTCCAGGACAAATAATGTTTGACTTTAGGCTATATTACAAAACCTAAGTCAACGCAGAAGCATAGTTAGACGGCAATCTGCAAAAAATATGAGATGGTGCCATGTCCTTGGGTTTCATTGATATTGCACTGTTCTTAAAAATTCTGTAACACCAATTCAATTGTAGCCCAATTCAATATGACTTTAGCCTAACAAAGCTGCTGTGGCTTATCCTTATTGACATCGTAATCTAGTTATTTTTGATTTTGCCTAAAACATGAAACAATTTGCAATTTCCTTTCCACAAACAGCAGTTATATTTTGTCAGACTTTCCATTTGTATGTTTTAGTTCTCACAGTAACGCCTCATTTAAACTAACAGTGGTCAGATTTGATAAGTTGATAATTTGAGAATTAATCAATATATTTAAGAACATCCCTTGCTTTGTGCACAGGCACAAACTGTGAAGCCTAGCAGTGAATTATCCGTCAATCCTTGTGTTTGCTCTACATTAAATTGGCCATCAGTGTTTTTGCCTTTTTAAACAGTTCGAGCTTCAGAGACACGTAGAAACACAAAATACATAATTTAGTCTTTTCATGGCACTTTCTTCTATGTCTACTTGAAATGCAGAGCTTGTTAAACAAAACTTAAAATAGCGCTTTTGCTTCAAAGCATGAAAACATTGTGATGGACACTCTCCCCCCCCTCCTGTTATCAGTGTCTTAGAGCAAAAGCAGAAACTGAGGCGATGGTGGGAAAACAGTCCCAGACTTCTCTAAGCTCAGCCCTTCCCTCCATCTTTCCCTCTCTGTCTGACCACCCTTATGGTTTGGCTGACACATCATTACATGATGTGAAGCTAACTATGTCACTGCCAGTTTCACGACAGTGACCTAAAACAAACCAAATTTTTTCACATTGCTGGCGTCATCCTGCACATTTTTCAGAGCTATTTACAAGCATGCAATATATCTGCTCACTCCCATATGTCACGTGTTAGAGTGACATCTGTGGTTTGACGTAGCATAGGTGTAACTTGGGTGTAACCGGAGTCAAAATAAAACAATGAATTTGTTTGGACTGGGACATACAGCACACTCCCTGTTATGTAAGAGTCATTTAAAAATAAAGACTGTTTAATACCTTTCCAAATTTAGTTTTAGTCTTTATATTATTTTTTTTAATGACCTCTGGTAAAGACAGGTGACGTGATGGTTGTGAATTCTCAGTAATCATTCGACCAAGGGCAGCCTTCATGCTAGGCTGACCTCACTCACTTGATCGTTGTTCGGTCATATCTTAAACGTTATCTTTTGTTTGCTCAGTAAGTTTTAACACTTAAATAGCAAAGGTCAGTCCTCGCCTTTCATAGTCTGAGCTCCTGCAATCTCCCTGCTTTGCTTCCTCCTTCTGTCTCCTTTAAAGCATGCTGCATGCAGGCAGGGTATTGGATGTTACTGTTTTCGCCTTGAAGCCTGTGGTGTTCAATTACCCTCCTGCTTCTCTGCTGATACAGGGTGTGACATAAAGCATTATTCTGCACAAAAGAAGCCCTGCTGTTGCTTCTTATATAATACTTCATATTTGCAATGAAATGAGGTTATAGGGCCATATATCTGAGTTTATATGAGAATTAGTCTTTTATTGTCTCAAATCATGAGACATTAAGATGAATGAGCAGGTAACTGTTTAAAGGGATAGTTTTATATTACTGTACATTCAGGTGGTTATTTGATGCACAGGATTTAAAGGTTTGACTTGAGTGCATTTTTTTTTTTACAAAAAAAGTATTTTAAAAGGTGCCACCAATAATGGATTATTTTATGGCTGCAGCTAAAGGTTATTTTCTAGTATTGATCAATCTGCTGTTGATTTCCCCGATTACTCCCCGATTAATTTTTAAATTTGTCTATAAATAACTTCAAATCACTTTTCTGTCCAAAAAGCCATAAATATTTAGTCAGTTTGCAATAGAGATCAGCTGGTATTGGGTTTTTAAAGTCCAATGTAAAAGTTATATTTAGGAGAAAAAGCTGATTAATTAATGGTCAACTGGTCAATTACCCCACCATGAAAATAAAGTCACTGTTGAAAATGAATAGTCTTTGACTTTATAAGAAACCGGATATCTGATGAACCGAACATCTAAATCGAAGTAATAAATACCTAAATAAATAAATAAATCTGAATTTGAACGTCATCTAGCCGTTAGCGTGGGTTATTTCCCTCAAAGTCAGTGATTCCAGTTGAGAAGCCACATATTATATATATTATACACATATTATATAAAAGAAAACAGAGCTTGTCTGCATTCTCTCCAAAATGGCAACTCCTCTGCTGTTTGCATAGGGTCCAGATCTCACAGCCAAGTCCCACTGATAGTGATATTTAAAAAATAAATATATATATTTTGTAAATTGTCCTATTGGCTCAACTGATCTAGTTTACAATCATTTATGACAGCAAAAAAACAATAAATTCTCACAAAAAGAACCATATACTCCTGAATATTTGTCATTTCTGCTTGGAAAAAGCCTGAAACAAGTTATCCATTAGACAGACATCCAATAGAATAGTTATTGAGTTACAGTATTGGAGTAATGCCAGTTGTTGCACAGCCAACAATCAGGTTCATTTGTTCAGTATTTATTTTGTAAACAAAGAACTCAAAACATCTCCTCTGACTTTCTTACAGCCGGCATGAAAATCACAATTAGAGAAGTCAAACAAAGAATTGGCTGTAAGAAGACTTTCAAATGAGCTGTCATTACCTGAGTGTTGAAAACCTTGGTATGCAATTAGTGTCTTGGTATGCAACACGTTAAACCAATATTTAGTAGCAATCTATATTTCATAGCATTGACACTCACACTGTATTTTATTGACTGAATCCATTCTGGTATCATTCTTTTACAGTTAACCGAGTGAACCTGTCCAGCCGGACAGGTGAGGGTGTGCGTCTGGTACAGCTCTTTAGTTTTGTGGCAGCACAACAAACATGCACAGTCTGTAAATAACCACAACAATACATTGTCTCTGCTGTAATCCACATAGACAAGAGAACCACCAGCAGTTTCCTGACAGCCCCGACAAAGTATGATCTCTCTGTCCTTGTGCTGAAACGTAGTTGGCCATTGTTTGTCTTGGCTGGCTTGGTTTAGGGTGGGTAATGAGAGATGGGCTCATTGTAACTTTCATGACATCACATACTGTGCAGCACCTCCCTGCATGTTGGACTGTCTTTGAGGAATGTTGGTTCACTCCCAGTGATTGCAATCTTCAAGAACCTCATATGAACTGCAGATATACGTAAATTGACAGATTTTTTTCTTAAAAGGTTAGGATGAACCTTAACAGGGCATGGCCTGTGGTGCAGATACAGATAAAGGGGTGCATCCTGGAATTTTTCGTTTTCCACTCAAACATTGCGAGAAAGACGTTTTTCAACATTTCCCCTAATTGCTCAAAAAGTATCAGAACTATTTCCAGTAAACTGTGGAGGGCTGATGAGATAAACAGACATGTAGGATTGTTTGGCCTTGGCGGTGTTATGCTTTGAGTCATCACTCACATTACCAACAGATTACAATGTGAACTTAACTGCAGATGCCTTCTCATCGATTTGACACAAATTTCATGAGCGTCTCCCTCACTTCAACTCATCCAACACCAAAACTCCCCCCCCCCCAACTGTGTATGTACAGTCTGCTTTGCACATGTTTACAGTCTATCGATAATTCTGTTACTCTAATATTCAAAATCACAAAACTACTGTAAATGAGAATGCAATTTTTTTTTACATTTTACATTTTACTTTTTTTACATTTTACATTTTACTTTTTTTTTTTTTTTTACATTTTACTTTGTGTCAAATGAATAATAAACAGAATACACACGAAGCTATTATAAATGAACTATATATATTAACGATTTAACAAATTTAAAAAAACATGATTGCTTTCTAGTTCAACACTTATTAACAGAGTTAAACTGGAAGGCACTCAGACACTGCATACCTTCGCCAACAGCTTTGTGATTAAACCTGAAAGAAAAATAGTTAACAGGCCATGTAAAAAAACAATATCCTGTAACAATTGTGTGTGTACTCCGTTTTGCATCACTATTAGGAGATCATCAATTTTTGTATCAACCAAGTCAGGTGTCAAATTGGACGTATCTCCAAAAATTACCTAGCCAGAAGAAAACCGCTATAGTGAAATATAATTTGTCTTGAATAACTATCCAACTAATAATGATACCAATGTGATTCCAAATTCTAGGGGTAGGTTTTCATGGTCAAGCAGTCGTATTATTATTATTAGGACCATTGCTTTTACGTGCAATGACATAATAGGGAAATGCCATCATGGTTTTCATGATGTTAGCTAAATGTTTTTAAAAAAAAAGGTATTGCAATGTTGAAGAAAGTGGAAAAAGGGATCTAGAATCAGCATCTGTACCTGGATCCACCTCAAATTTTCACCAGCTCATCCTTGGCCCCAGAATTTAATCAAAATCCGTTCACAACTTGTCAAGATATCTTGCAGACTGACAAACACGGCTGATCTCCTCCCGCTTTTGTTAGCCGAGGTAAAAAAAAAAAAATGAAGTTGGTGGAGAGAAATGTGGATTACCTATTCTTAAAAAAACCCAGTAATGTAAACAGTTGGAGGGCTGTGGTATGGAACTAAATAGTTCAAAAGGGGAAATTCCTGCCACAAAGGACACTTCTGTTACAGTATTAGTGAACCTAATAATAGTAAGACTCATTACAAACACAAAGCGTCTGTTTGTTATGACACCAATGGTATGATTTGGTGTGGTTTTAGAAAGGGCTCTCTAGAACACACCTACCATTCCCTGGTAGACAATAAGTGCTGATCCTGTGCAACAGAGAGGACATGATGAGGGAGCCTAAACAAAACAGCAATTTATTTCAGTCTTTATCTGTGGTTGGCATGTTACTGCAAACAGGAACTGGAACAAGCTGTTCAGCTAGTTAATGACACCCATCAGTCTCAGGTCTGACGGACACAGCAATGCTAACACAGACAGATTAGAGCTACTTGGAACCAGAATATTTATGTCTGGTCTTTATTTACAGTATGTTAGGTTTTTATTCAACCTGCTTTTAACTTTGTTTAATCCCACCTTTAGTGAACCTCCACGTTGCTTTGTTAACATGGCAGTTTGAAGGCCCAATCCAAAATCAAATTACTGTATAAAAGAATAAAGTCATGACCAAAATATCCTTAGCTGCAGCTAATGATTATTTTCATTTTTGATTAATGTTTAAAAATGCTCAAAGCCCACAGTGACGTCTTCAAATGGTGTCTCTTGTTGTCAAAACCCAAATATATTTATATAGTAATATACTGTAGAGAAGTTAAAGGCAGCAAATTCTCACACTGAAACCAATTAAAATTTTGCTTAAATAATGACTTAAGTGAAAGATTTTCATTTCATTATTAAAACATTATTTTTTCATTTCATTTCATTTGCATGGCAAAGCAGAAAAGCAATTGTTTTACATGTTTGATGAATGAATTAAATGATTAATCTGAAGTGTTGATGCATATTTATACTGTTATACTATAATGCTTATTATTAATCAACTTGCTTTATACATTTTAGACTAATATTTATCCTGATACAAAGGCAGTGATCCATCTTATGATGTCTCTGCTTAAACAAGATGAGGTCAAATGTCTCACCTTATTGTTAGGTTCTTTATTACGTTGGGGAAAATAAATCTTGACGCATGAGGATAAAGCATATGAGGATAAATTACCTGTTGGGAAACTTTGGGCTTATTCCAGTTTAATGAACAAGAAAGCCAAGTATGAAATTAAAGCCTATCATTTATTCTCAGGAAATTCCTATGATCTTGCAAGGATTCCGTTTTAAACACGCAATTAATTTTGTCTGCCGTTTGCAGTTGGTTCAAGCTGGTGGACAAGAGTGGAAAAGAGGACAAGCCAAGAGGGGAGGTGCTGCTAGATATCCAGTTTATGAGAAACAACATGTCAGCAAGCATGTTTGACCTATCTATGCAAGACAAACCGCGCTCCCGCATCTCCAAGCTGAAGGACAAAGTCCGTGGGAAGAAAAAGGACGGCTTCTCTGACTCTGCCTCAGCCATTGTTCCCTCTGTCAGCCAGGTCCTCACGGACAGTGAACCAGAGGCTGATGCACAGTCTCTCAATCTGTCTCCAGGAGTGAAAAAGAAATCTAAGCTCAAAACACTGTTTGCACCCAAATCAAACTTGCAGCGCAACGTCTCCAAGTCCATGTCTACACTGGGGACTCTTCCTGAGAAGAATTCATCGCTTAGTAGCAGCCGCTCGTCTGGCCTCAATGTAGACTCTCCTGAAGGTGACTTAATCTTTCTAAACACAGTCTGTACTTATGTTCACAGTACTTTCTCCCCTCTGCTGCACAATGCTAGGTAAATAATGATGTTTTGCATGTCAACAATGACCTCATACTTCACTCTCTCTCTCTCTCCTCCCACAGTTAAACATAAATTTAAATTCCTGGGACACAAGCGAACAGGCAGCTCTGACAGTAAGGTATCTCAGGGTCCCTTCTCCCTACTGGGTCGCTCCAAGCAGAGTAACAGTGACGTGAACAGCCTCTGCATCAATGGCAGCCATGTGTACGCAGAGGAGGCAGAGTCCAAGAGTGGATCCAATCTCAGTCTGAACAGCTCAGGTCAAGGATCTGTGGAGGATGTCCGCAAACCGACCTCTAATGCAGATCCTTTTAAAACTATTCCCTCCATACATATAGAGTCAGATAAGGCAATACTGGAACAACAGCGCCATCAAGAGGAGGAGGAGAGAAGGCAGGCTGAAGAAAGACACATGGCAGATGCTAAGAGACTGCAGGAAGAAGAGGAGTGCAGATACCAAGAGGAACAGGAGAGGAGGAGACGCATCCAAGAGGATGAAGCAAGGAGGAAGAAACAGAGGGAGGAGGAGGAGGAAGAGAGGAAAAAGCAAGAGGAAGAACGCAGGATGCTGGATGCAACAGAAACCCGGAGGCTTGAAGAGGAGCAGCGCAAAGTAGAGGAGCAGAAACGGCAGGAGGAGTCCTCCATGAGCGACAGGCTGACATCCCTGTTTGGAATAATCAGAAAGAAGGAGGAGAAAAAGGAGGAGGAGGTCTATAAACATACCAGAGAAGTAGCCCCTCAAACTGAGTCTCCAATCTCCCACCACTCCACCAACCCATTTGAGGACATCCCCCTCAACTCCGATCCTCCAGTTGGCTCAGCTGATCCTCAGAAGTCCAGCCGCAACCCACAAACTCCCTCAGCCATGGTCTTCCTCAACCGCACTGCTAAAGTGTCTGCAGTCAAACCCAGGTAGGCCTTCTTGTCATTTGGTTGTAATCACAATGCTACTGTTGTAGTGTGTATAATGTTGACGCTGTTGTTATTTACAGTCACACCTTTCATTGATGTGCTTGACTATTGCTTATTGGATTATTGCCTCCAATAGGCTTATTTAATTTTATTTAACCAATAAAAGGCTGAGTGCATAGCAGAAAGAGTACTTCTTTTTATCCACGCACAAGGAAGAGGCACATGTTCTTAAAGAGAACCAACACCTATATCTGAATATTCAGATTCATCCTATGCCATGTTTGTCAACTCTCGACGGAATTTCCCTACTCTCTGTCCTGTGTCTTTTGGCGTTGACTTAACTTTAATGCCATCCAGTGGTTGATGGACCTGTTTGACCAGTTTGGTTTCTGCACAGATGAAAATCTGGGTGTGGCTTGTGTTTGTGAGGATGTTGTGGAACAGGTATTTGACTGAACAGAGCTCACAAGGAGAGACTGAGCTACAGTCTTAACCAACTTTGCGTATTTCTTGCCTGCTTTGTTGTTTTTAGATATTTAATAGTTGTTCATTGACTGGATTGGACTGGATTTTTCACATTTGAATCATAATGGTAAGGGGCTTGTGCTTGCTATTGTCATTTTCAAGGATGTTTTCTATATGGCAGATAAGGCACATAGATAAAGTGGTTTGGTTTATTTTTAGTTGTTATTACATTTCATTTTGAAGTCATGTTAGACTACCTAAAATGTAAGGAAGACGATTTTACAGCAGAAGTGTCACCTAGTGGTATTGTCATATTGGGTATTCAAAATTTCTTAAGGTGAGCAAGTCATAGCTAAAAATAGAAACAGACAAGACATGTGATTCTTCTGTCTGTAAGTTTGTCATTGACATAGAACCATGCGCTATTTTATCAAGACATGATTTAGTCATATATACTGGAGGAGTGGTCTAGTGTGGATTTAGAAAAGATTTTTAAGAGTAAAAGTCTCAGGGCTAAATTAAATGAAGTTGTATAGGAGTATTTTTTATATGAGCAGCTAGTTAAATTGGTGACGGGTTGTACATTGGTGGAAATGACTTTAGGTAATGTGATGGTCACGATGTTTTCACTCCTTGGCAGATTGGCTAAATCTCTGGAGTCTGAACCCACTGACTGCCAAACCCCCAGTCAGCCGTGTCCCTCCCCAGCCACCTCAGAGTCCACCCTCTCTAGTGTCCCATCTGAGTCCCCTGATACTTTCTCCACTCTCCACTCGTCTCTGGCTCCGCCAAACCTGTCTGGTTCCCTTCGAGGCAGCACACAGAATTTCTCCTCCGTGGGATCTTCACCAACCATGGCAGATAAGAAGAGAAAGGCCCCCTTGCCTCCCTCTCATCTAGTACATGGGACCCAAAATGGAGGGAATCACATTGCTGTGAGGGAGATCAATAACCCTGCATATGTAGAGGAATATAGATCACAGCAAGGCCAAAAATTGGCTTTACCACTTCCTGATTATGAAACCCTATTTCCTCAGAAGAGACACGGAGTGCAAGGGCAAACTCGATGGGACCACATAATTGCTGAAGTCAATCAGAAACACAGGGATGGTCCACCTGAATTTCTGGGTCAAGAGATGAGTGTGGACGGCCCAGAGGAGCATAGACCCAGTCCTAGGTCTTCGCTCCCACAGGAGAGTCCTGCTATGAGGCATAATCAAACATACAATCAGGAGACCAAGCCTATATCATCAAAAAAAGTAGCGCCCACACTTCCCCCTAAAGCAGTTGCACCGCCATACTCTCGATCAGCAGATTCCACTCAAAGACATAGCCGGAATATTGACCACCGTTCTCCCATGAGGTCTAGTCCAAGTGCAGTCCCAGGACCTGCGAACACAAATGTACCAAGCAAAGACAGCCTCTCAGTGAGGGCCAGGGATGGCGCAACAAAGGTGTTGCCCCCAACACCTGCACCTAGACCAGTTAGCCAAATTCACAGAGATACTACAATGCCAGATGATGAAAGAAGTGTGCAAATAACTTTGAATCAAGAGGCACGCAAACCCATACCCAGACAAAGGGTTATTGGTGAAGAGCCGGTAGAGCAAGTAAATTCTGCCCTGCCAGAAGTAGTCTCTGACAAACATATGAACAGTAACATCCAGATATTATCTAGTTCAAGTATGAGCAGCACGGACAAAAAAGGCAGGAAGACCCAGGAAGACTTTGAAGCGTTTGACCCGTTCCCCAGTACTGATCTTCTTTCCAAAGACCCATGGGCACAAGTGAAACAGAACCAAGAAGTAGATGTCCTTTTCACAGGCAGTGTCCAAAAACAGCAGAAACTTGAAGATCAAGGAATGACAGCAGAGGATCTTGATAACATTTTTAATCAAGAGAAACCAACAGATCCATTTGCTAGTTTTAATGTCAACGATTCAAACGGACACAATGAGTACAGGGGAGAAGATGAAGTTTCAGTGCAACTCAGTCCTGCTTTCCAAGGAAGTCATTCTCAGAGACAAAACCAGAGTCTTCCATCCACAACTCAGTCAGACAATAAAGTGTTTCAGTCTCGACTAGAAACCATAGAAGAAGCAACCCTAACCACAGATAAGCAAAGCCTCTCTGCAAGAGATGTCTCAAATGACTCTAACACATCAAAGCCTCAAGCTGATTTGAAAACACAAGACCGTTTGTATGGAGGAGAGGATCCATTTAGAGAAGAACCTTTTACTGCAATCTCTGCCTTGACCTTCTCTGAAACCCTCCAGGTAGTTATGGAGGAACCCGAATCACAGACAGGAAATTTGTCTGGTGGAAAGACGCTTTTGAGGGCATGGGTCTCTCCCTCTGAGGTTCAGCATGTCACTGCTCAGAATAGCAATGGAGGTGGTTTATCTTTTACCCCACGCAGGTGAGATTGAACAGGCTGTTTATCTAGACTTTGCATATGCATCTGTTTCCTGTTGCAGTATGGAGGCAGATAAGGTGTTGGGATTTACCTCGTGTGTGACTGTTGTGGTTGTGGTGACTGTGGAAGCTTGTGATTTCATGGCAAAGTTCCTCCTTCTGAGTTAAAACCTGAATTTTGGACTTGGGTTACAGCTGAGTGATTTGGAACATTTGCAAAACAATAGATTGAATTGTTTAATCCCGATGGAAGCCAATTTCTGACAAATGTGGTGGGAAAAAAAGATAAACGTAAGTCATTATAATCAGAAACTTTATTCAAATAATGACCAAGTATTTTAAAATAATGAGACATTTTCTCAAATTAATGTTAATTAACTTTTTTTTTGGATACATCATTTTGAAAATGTCTCTTTATTTTTAGGTACTCTGTTTTGACATACTACCTCATTACTTTGAGATACTAAGTCATTATTTTGAGAAATTTTCTCATTATTTTGAGATAACTCGTTTTGAGAATTTCTCATTTAGAGATACTAACTCATTACTTTGACATTATTACAAGACATTTTGAGAAATGATTTACATGATTTCTTTTCTCTCCTGCTTAATCTTGTGTTCTCTCTGTAATCTCTGTGTTTTTACTGTTATACTTATATGCTGTAATCATTTGAAGGCTTTGCACTCATTACTGCACTTTCTTTTCAGGCCTCATCCTGTGAAGCCCATGAACCCAGTTGAGAGCCAGCATCCCATCATTTACCCTGCTGTGAAAGAAATAAACGTCCGTGACAGCACACCGGGGAAGATTCAGGTACTGTCATGTTGACTTTATTAGCAAACTGGACCCAAATCACCAACACAACATTTGTTTTTACGTACCCCCTCACAGCAAGTTAATAGAGTTTTCCTGGAGGAGGAATTCTGGGTTGCATTACATAAAGTCTATTTGTTACCCTGGAACTTAAGCTACTTTCTGCATATTTACTCATAAATGTTCCTACAATTTAAATATTAGTTTCATGGAAAAAACATGTCATTACAACCTAAAAGGCTTCATAGTAAATGTTTTTTGTTTTTACATCTGAAATATGTGGCAGTCGATTCTGAAAATGTTAAATATTAAGCTCTAAAGTTAATTTTTGACTTTTGAAATAGTACTTTGACATACAAATCTCCTCAAAAGACCCTTTTTTTGAGTCCTTTAACTCAATAGAGGTTTCACTGTTTTCTCCTCACTCCTGTCAGACTGTCCTGGCAGACTCGGTGGAAAGTGGACCTTACACTCAGCTGACCCAGGAAGAGTTGATCACACTGGTTGTGAAGCAGCAAACCGACATGTCCAGGAAGGACGCTAAGATTGTTGAGCTCGAGGAGTACATCGACAACCTGCTGGTGCGCGTCATAGATGAGAAACCGTCTATCCTGCAATCTCTCGACGCTTCCAAACCAGTGTAAGGCGAATGCTCCGAATGACTCCCACTTAACGAGGTGGTAATGTTAGTTTTGTGCGTTTGTACTGACACCTCTGTGTACTGAGAGACACAATCTCTATGAAGGACTGAGACCATATGCACTTTTTAGTTTCAGAGTCAAATTTGTTTAATTTGTTGTTTGAAAAATTGTCTCTGAAGAAACATTTGTTGATTACTTAATAACAAGCAAGTAAATATATATAGAGGAAGGCAAATTACTGTATTTGTTCTGACACTAAGCTACAGGGATTTGCTTTTAAAAAACTTGTTACACAAATTTAACAACTTAATATACTATACTTGATGAAACTCGAGCTTTATTTGATAGGCTAGTAATGCAAATAAAAGCTATTGTTGCTATACACATTTATACTCTTTACATTTGTAACTTATTTCTGTGATGAATGATCAAATGCATAATCTCACACAACCATTACATTAATTCATGCATCAGCCTGATGAGGTAAGAATGTAATATTCCTCATATACAGTATATATTTGCAATACGTTGTTTAATTCAATGCATTTCTGCATGTTATAGCTATGACTTGTGAGCTTAGTAAAAATGAAGATTGTTTATTTTTTTAAGTGCACATTGATTTTTCCAGGAAGTCTTCTCTTTTATTTCCTTTGGTGATCGTTACGGCTTGAATTTTTTTTTCACTAGACAATCAACAACATTCCTCCTGTTTTACTCACCACATATGAATGTCAGCTGGTCGTCCAGTTTATTTAGAAAACCAGCAATAAATAAAACAAGCAGCGACTATTAAGTGTATATAGTTTAGATTACATTGTACCGATAGATGTTTTTATTAAATTTGGTTATAATTTAGTCTGAAATATTATGCAAGTAATGGTACACAATCAGACTGTGTTTATGAATGAAAATCGAGGCATATTATAAAGTAATCAGATGAACAGTAATAAGCTGTATCAGTAATAACCAACCAGCCTTGTCCTTGTTTTTAAACTACACTAATAAATGAAGCCTGCATTTATGCCTTTATATATGACTATATTATGTTTTGTCTTGTCAGAAATCAAAGCAATATTAATGAATTATAATCTGTGCCTTCAACAAATTCTTCATGACTATTTTTTATCTGTTTTGCTGGAGTGACATTTGCTGGCTACCTCTCTCGTTTTTGTTTTTTTTTCTGGAGTGAGAGCTTGAAGAATGTGCAGCCTGATGTTTGAAGTGTTTGTCCTTCAAGATAATAATTCAGCTACAGTCGATGTCAAGCTTATGAAAGAAGTGATCCTTGGCAAATTATGGTTTCATTTGAAATAAAGACATTCTTTCACCAGATTCTTTGTATTTGCGCTTTATGTACATTTTAAAGAAACCCATATACATATAAGAAATATTCATCTTCATAAATATGAAGCTTGAACATGCTTCATATTGCATTTACCAGAACAAAGTAGTGGCTGCCACACAATATAGAGTATATACACAATATTGGAAATACAAATGCAATACGTAATATTTGTGTTGGTGACATTCTATATTTTTCTGACAACAAATTCAATTAAAAGTCTAAATTGATCTTACGAGCACGTACTGTGTATCCAAAAGAGATATATATACTCGGCGGTGCTATAGACTCCCATAGTTGCCAAAAGATTAACACATAAATAAGACAAAGTTTCACAGAGTCACGTAATCCTTCATTGCTAAACCTCAGTCAAGCCCACATACACCATCCTGCTGCCATAAATAGCCCCTAGCCAACCAACTGCAGTTGAAAATAGTCCCCAACAGATTCATTTTTAAAATGAAAATATGCATTTGGGACACGTTTTTTTTTTTACCTTTTACACCTCGATAAGGAATGAATCGATTTGGTGCTGAGAGGCACAGAAAGGGGAACATCTTATGACATTATGACTTTGTCAATCAAACCATTACTTCAATTATGGCACAAAGAAGATTGTGCAAAACAAGGTTTTGCCTCGTGTGAAAGAGACATTTCACAAATAGATTAGTTAGATCTTTTATTTCACATGCAGTTGCACAATCAAACATGGCAGCTGACGATCCTTTTTCTGTGACGAGGGTTAAAGGGGAACTCCACAAACTTCACACATTGAAGTGGGTTTGCAGGTCTCATCAAGCACTAATGAGTATGTGAACCAAGTTGTACAAAGCCTTTTGGCTGCAGAATGTAAAATGTGATGAGTTGTCAATTGATTGTTTGATAGGTTGTAATTGATTGGGGTGAAGACTGAGTTTGAAAATGCAAAAAAAAAAAATTTGAATGTGTGGAGATAAAAAGTTCAAAGTAAACCAGAAATCTTGCCGCTTCTCGCCTCTGCTTGAGGCTTGCAGCTCGAGGTTACATTGATTGCTGCTAGCAGAACATACCCAAATCTTCGACTAAACGATTGGTGATCGAATTGCATTGTCATTAATGGTTTAACAATGAAGATAAATGTGCGGAAAAAAGGTATCTGTGATTTTGCTGCATCAATTTTGATCCCTTTTTTTTTTAAACTGCCCTCTGTGGATCACCTAGACTTAGAAATCGTATTTATCTTCACCTATCTAATGCATTACCTGAATGATGCCAGAATGAGATGATATACTCCACCGTCCAAAGAAGTAAGGACTGACAGTAGCCTAAACCACTGAAACTTCACAAAACCACACTGGCTGTGGCGCAGTTGTTGGCCGAGATGCCGATGCGACGGCGGCATGTGAACATTTTGCGGAGCTCAGCCCGGAAGCGGTCATGCAGCCAGGCGTAAAGGAAAGGGTTACAACACGATGAGCTCATTGCACACAGGTGACAGAGCAGTTGAATGAGCAGAAAGTAGTGCTTATCGATCAGGTGAATGTCAATGTCACGCAGCACATTGAACACACTGATGGGCATCCAGCAGACGCCAAAGGCCGCAACCACCAGGGTCACCAGCCGTAAGGTCTTGCGTTTGCGCATCCGCTGAGCCTCTACCTGGCTCTGGGTGTGGTGGCCAGGTACAACGCAGTTGCGCAGTTTGACAGAGATGCACAGGTAGGAGATGCAGAGCGCAGACAGAGGCAGGACGTAGGTGATGAAGAGAGTGCTGTACGCGTAAGCCAGCCGCTCTCTCTCCTGGCCCATCCAAAACTCCTCGCAGATGGTGAAGCCCTCATTCTTAAACTCCACGTGGTAGGTGTGAGCCACAGCTGGAGCCACCAGACCGCAGGACAGCAGCCACATCCCGGACAGAAGGTAGGTGCATGCCAAGACTGTGATGCGCTTTTTCAGGGGATGAACTGTGGCATAGTATCTGTGAAGAAGCAGAGAAGAGGTAGGTAGGTTCAGTTTGTTGGACAAGATTTAGATGTAATCCAATCCATCTAAACTGTTGGGGAAAATGTGAAGACATGTAAAATATGAGTTATTCCAAGAGTAAAGAGGAAGAGCATTCACGAGTCTTTGCTTTCCAAATGCAATCAACATGCAAATGACAGCTGTTAAGCACCACAGAAAATACAGCCTCAAAAATGACCCTGGAATGCAGCCAATGCCAAAGTATGTCTCAATTATGCTCACTCTTAATTTCCTGCTGTCTTTGTCTGGAGCTGTCAACTGAGATGTCACCTATCTAGACAATAGCACGGAGACACACCTTCATTGTTAGCCTATCATATTACCGCTATCTTTTAAAATATGATTCTCTCTCCACCTGTACTTAATTCATGTTGCTGTTACACATGCCCCTCCACCTCATTATGTCTGCCCAGTCTTTGCAGATTAATATCATTTCATCAGCCTCATCATGTGTCAGCAGAGTCATCAGCTGTCACCACCACCACCTGGACTCCATGGGGGGATTTATCCTGCTGCTGCTCAGGGCAGACGCCCTCACAATCTCCCTGAAGCGTCAAAGACTTCCTGACAGGCTGAATTATCACATGACATCTGCTGTAGTGAACAATTATCTTTACTTCATTCACCTGTCTCTCCTGACTGAAATCACTTCAGCTCTGTGACTGTAGCCAAGGTCTTACAGGAGCACAAGACACTTGGAGTCATGAGCAGCGGTGAAAGTCTAGCAGTCTGATCAATTATCTCCTATCCATTTGTGTTTCATCCAGGAGAAGTTCAAAGGATAGAGATGCCCGTTCAGAGCTGTATGAGATGTAACGTTGTGTACTGTGAGCAGCCAATGAGGAAAAACTACTCCATAAATGTAAAAGCACCTTCTGACGTGTGGTATTATGAATATGCAAGGAAATCTAATTTCCATGGCCTTCCTCAAAATCACCAGACTTTCACGTAAAAGACGCTTTGTTAAATGTTCTAGAGTGCACAAAGAGAAGCCTTTCATAATCCATAATCCTTGAGACTGTTTACTGGTACGGTTCAGAATGTGCACTAAATTGTTCAATGAAATGTTCTTGCATTTTTCACCATAGCCTTAATTGCAGCTCAGTTACTTTCAGAGGTCAATCTGAGATCTTAGGTTTTTATGCTGGGTGCTCACATTTGTTTTGAGCAGTTTTCCTGCGAACTGCATCACTTAATTAAAATTTAGTTTGTTACAGGGCGACTAAGTAGATGTGAATAAATAAATAAACCTTTCAATTTGTTCCTTTTCCTCATTTAATGACACGTTAAGGTGTAGGACATGTAATGATGCATTTAAGACAAGTCATGTTCTACAGAATGCAACACGGTCCTCCAGTTCTGACCGACTCACCTGTCCACGGCTATGGCAGTGAGGGTGAAGACTGACACGTACACGGTCACCGGCTGGATGAGGTACACCAGGTAGCACATGAAGCGGCCGAAGACCCAGCCATGTGGGTTGAAGGCGTAGGCCAGCGTGAAGGGGACACACGTGGCACACATCAGCATGTCCGAGAAGGCCAGGTTCCCAATAAAAAAGTTGGTGATGTTGTGCATCTTGCGGGTGCGGCAAATGACATAGAGGAGCAGGTAGTTGCCAAAGACGCCCACCAGAGCCACCAGGATGTAGCAGGGAATAATGAGCAGCTTGAAGGACTGCAGCAGCTCTACACCCACAAACTGAGGGCTGCTCTTGGAGGAGCTGTTCTGCAGTGCCACCTCAAAGACCTGACCTGTGTCGTTTCGGTTCGCCTCATGCAACACACATGGGGAGGTGAGCTCAGCTGACCAGCCGCTGCCTGCGTTCTCCATCCCAAAGGAATGATGTCGACCTGGACGGGTGAAATCATGGCATTCAAATATAAATCCCCCACTAGTGTAAACGTTTTTTTTTGTTTTTTTTTACAGGTTGTGTCAATCAAGGCTTCCGTTAATTACAGTCTTTTGTAAATACAGTTTAAAGACCAAGTCCACATAATGATGATTCTTGTCCTTGTGATATCATATTTTTCTGTCTAGCAGCTCCGACGGTAAAAGCGCAACCAACAGTGGATTTATTTTGTTAGAATATAAATTTTCCTTGACTAACTAAATTAAAAACTGTGTTTCTGCCTTTCTCTTTGAAGTCTTAAATGAGTGTGTGTGTGTGTGTGTGTGTGTGTGTGTGTGGGGGGGGGGGTCATGCTGCAATACAATTCAGACACAATGCAGCACGTCTATCACTGTGCATCATTTGCCTTTCATTGATTTCATCAGCTTTTCAACACAAACTCTGGATATAAAGGCAAATATTTCTGTCTGCGTGACTCAAAGCTGCTCTGGAATAATAAACTCTCTGCATGTGCTGTGTTTATGTGCAGCTGTTTGTTCCAGTTCATTTCACTTAAGTTCAAGCCCAAATTAGGGTCAGTAAAGGACATATTACATTATAACTGCATGACAACATGGGAGTGATGGTAAGTAGTGGGATGATGAAGTCACTCAGCAGTGACACATTCGACAAAAACTTGTTGCATTTTGAATTTACTGTTTAGATTTGCTGCTGTTAAAAGGGTTCCAGTAGAAATTTTGAATTGACTGAAAATATTATATCAGCAAACAAAAATAAGATTATTAATATATATAATCTATAATATATATATATATATATATATATATATATATATATATATATATATATATATATAATCTTATATAATATTATAAGATAATTAAAGTACGAGTGCAAATAATTTTAATTTAAAGATAAATTAGAAATAAGGAATTTAACTAGGCTATATAAACAGTTTTCCTTGTATCTTTAAGTCTTAAGTCTCAGATTGGACGGTGTGGTATTCTGAACAGATTTGTATTTGGTTTGGAATATCAGACTGTAAAAATAAAGTTGACTGTAGTTTCGTAAATTCAATGTTTTTTTAAAATGTCTAATTGTTGCTATTCCGGTTAATAATTTATTTAAGATTATAGTATTTAGAATATTTTGCTGCCTTGTTTGTCTAGTCTGCCCAATGTTGTTTTATCACTTGATGTTGTTGGGTGGATGTTTTAATTGTAACCTGCAGATGGAAATTAGGCTACCTCTGGTGCAATTTCATTAAATGGTAACATCTATCTATCTATTTATCTGTTAATCCCACATCTCTCACATCTGCAGGATGCAGCGAGAGGCTGAAGCAACAATATCAGAAAGTGAATTAATTAGTTTTCATACCATGTTTGACAAACCGAACTGAAACATTTGATCCACTCCTTCTGATATATTCCTGAGCAAAAGAATAGAATTTTATTCGCATGAAAAACCAAGTCAACGATTTGATTTTTGGCTCCAAACTCATTTGTTCTACCAAATAGAGCAGACGTATTTAATAAGTTGCTTTTCACGCCGCTTGCCAAGCAGAACAAATACGCAGCGAACATGTAAAAGAACCAAAAAAAACAAAAATTCACTGCAGAGGTGCGTCTACAGTATGCAGCCTTTAGATATATCGATGCTATGGGGAGACATTATACAAAAGTCTGGTCATAACGGGAATAAATTGAAATCCTCTGAACTAATGCGCCACAAGAAACTTCCCAGAAAAAAGCTTTTAAGTTGCAATGACACAGATTTCGCGCGTTTGTTTGCACCATTTCTAGCTTTCTCTTTCTCTTTGTCTTAACTAAATCCGGATAACAGACGAATATCGTGTCACGAATCAGAGGAAAAGTATGACACCTACCGTGCGCTGAAGTCCCAGTTCTCAGAGTGCGGGAGAGATCCAGCGCGGAGCCTCAGTGCGCCTCTGGAGAGATGCGCGCTTCGCACAAATGTACAGTATACGCGTGGGTCTCTGGGAAACACGAGCCACGCATCAGCACTGTGATCAGTCCGTATCTCATGTGGCCTTAGTGTTCTGCATTACTGTGTTCTGTGATTACTTACGTGTCGTGTTTTCCAACGTTTAGAATGTGTTGTCAGGCGGTCCGCAGGCGCAGCCCGGCTGACGCGGACGGCTTGCTTTTATCTCTGCCTTTAAACTTGACTGACAGCTTTGATGACTGAACGAGCCTGTGACGCGTGCGCCGCAGATAGTTAAGCCTACATAGCTTCAACATGCTGGTACATCTTAATATCTTTATAATGGGAATTTATGTCTGTGTTTGTCCTCAATATTAACAAATACAGAGGAAAGATAGTGATGTGAGTGATGAGCACCTTTTTATGCGGGTCCAAAAGGTCAAAGCTGCCTGGATTAATGCGGCAGGAGCCACAGTGGCTGTAATGTTTGAACTGTCATCCTTCACTGGTCACAAATATTTGTAAAGGAGACCAAGGGGCAGGCTGATAAGGAGGTGAGGTGGCGTCTGACTGTTGAGTGGTCTCTGTGAGGACGTCAGCTGGAGACGGAGCTCTGAATGCACGGTGCAAACTGACTCCCAGTAGAAACAAGCCAAGGCAGAGAGAAAATAGACACGGGTATATGCTGGCATTATAATAGTCTGAATCAATAGCCTGATGTGAAGCCAGACGACCGCGGCTGCTGTGGGACATCCTGACGTGACGTCCACAATGGAAGTTGCAGTCAAGTGTGTCTGTGGTTTCGATTCGCTCATTTAAAGCTAAAAGAGTTTGTTTGTGATCAATAGAGATTCATTCTCCAAACTCTCCTCCCTGCATGCAACACATCACAACTCAGCCAACTATCAACAGGATCTGTTTAGGTAAAGGTAAAACAGGTTTTTATAGAGGAATGAAATGGCCATAGTTTATGGTACACGGAGTACATTTTCAGCCCAGCCACTGCGGTAACGTCACCATCATTGTAAAAATGACAACTACTGAGATAAGTCTTCATTTTGAGGAAGAGGAAGAAGTCTTATAGGGTGCCAAATCAGGCCTATAGGGTGAGTGTTGGACAAGTTCAAATCTGCATTCCTGAATGGCAAGCCAGCATTGATTTGTGGGCTTAAAACGTTGACCTGGTTGAAGAGCACGGCTCTTGTCAGCTTCTCGCGCCGAATCTTCTTGATTCTGTCTCACAACAGCTGGCACAGTTAGCAAACACGTCAAACGTAGCAAAAAGCACGTCAAACTAGCCGCAGAGCAACAGTCTGGTTAAGCTCTTGACTTCTCGCCTTCATGCTGCCTCCACCGGATTCGTAGATCGGACTAGGTGCCGCACCAATCAGGGCTCAGTGGTCACGGAAGAGGCGGGACAAAATAGTGACGTCAGCAGCAGGAACCAATCACAGATGAGGAACCACACAGTCAGATTAGTTTTGTTTGATAAGCCCATGAGACAGAGGTAAAGGATGACTGCTCAATGGAAGAAGTTGTGTATGTTATTAATCAGTGCCGATTAGCAATTTTTTAATTACCCAGAACAGAAAGACTAAAAATGTTATTAACTTCAAACCATCTGCATAATCACTCAAACTGAACTTCCCATGAATAATGGACTTCTTTTAGAAACATGTGGGAATTATGTTATTGGCAGAAAAATGATTTTTTTGTGTCAAAGTAAGGAAGTCATTAGTAAAGACAAAGATAATATGAGCTACAGGGGAGATTAGCAGCTACATGTACTAATGAAGGAGCATTGTCTCTCCTTGTCTTGTCTTTCAGGCAGACACCTAAGGTGGTGAGACAAAAGCTTCTATCCCCTTGTTCTGACCTTTGTCTGACATTTCTCAGTTTTATTGCAGGGTTTACAGTGAGCCTTTAGCCATATGTTATGCAGTGCAAATACACAGCAAAAGACTTTTTGTTGAAACCGGGGAAAAGCTCATTCCTGTTCCCGAATATTGGTGCTGATGTGTTAATTTAAAGGCAGGTTATTTGAACAGACTTACTTTTGTTCAATCATTCATTCACACTCAGAGTGAATTGTTTCAGGATTTCAGGGAAGTCAAAGGCCTTTTGTTCCCTGTTTTCAAGTGCACACATACATGTCTGATAATTAATACTGTGCAGTTCCATTCATCCTGTTTGACATTATATAATTCATTTCTCTGTCACTAATGGAGGATCTACAGTGCATGAAATAGACACATTTGTAAATGGAATGTGTGCCGATTGAAGCTGTAGGTCTGAGCCAAGTAGAAAACAGCCTTCGTGATGATGGAACTAAAGTGTTTACTGTGAAAATATATGACGCTACCATTAAATGCCTACTTTTATGTCCACTCTGAAGACCGCCAGAAGCACAGGGCATTCTAATGTTAATATTTAGCATGAATGAAGCTGACATACAGTTTGACTGCAATCATAGTAAACAGTATAGAAAAGTAGCTTCTCTCAGCTCATAGTAAAAGGTTGCATAGAAACACAAACAAAATGAGATAAAAGTCAGATTTTTTGAAGGCTGGTGATCACAACCATCTGATCTTTCCCTATCAGATTTGAGTCACTTGTGAGCCTATAGACCGGATACACTGTGTGGTCCTATATCTCATTTGTGGCCATGCGACATGAATGAGAACAGTAAAATTGGAATTTGCACAAACGCATGCCTGGAGCGCTGTCGTCATAAGCTAATGACAGAAGCGCGGCAAAATGAAACGACCAGAGAGGATAGATGACATCAACAATGCAGATCGTCAGCTGTTCACGATCTGTGTTTGCATACATTCCCTTCTTGTGTGTCCATTCGGTCTGGATGCCATGAGTTGTCTCACAAATATGTTAGATATATATGTTAGAAATATGTCAGGATAACCAAATCTGATCTGAGCTAAAAAAAAAAATCGAATTTAACCATGAGGCTTGTGGCGTGCCACAGGTACAAAACAGTACAATAAAGAGAGAAAAAGTGACAGTGTTTCATTAAGATAGTTGTATGTGTCGGGTTTGTCTGCTTTTAAAGGACAAGTATTAACTTGTATTTCTTTTTTTTTTTTCCACATAATGCTGCTGCTCTTGTCTTGAGACTGTTGCAGTTAGTAAGTATAGGCGAATGAATTTCATCCAACACTTTCATCCCCTACGTTGTAATGAGATCTGCGCCCTTGACATCATAAGTGTGGGCTACTGCTTGGATGAATTCACCTAAGCTGCCTGGCAAAGATACATAAACACAGACACATACATAAAGCAGAGAAATCCTGAGTTTGTATTTCTAAAATACTTCAAGCTACTGTAAAATACTTCAGATACACTTCATCGCCTTGTGTAAATCATTGGGTCTCAACGCTTTCCTCTGACGTGTGGTCAAAAGCACGAAGATCTGATTTCAGAAAAGCAGCCACGCAGGCCGAGTCAAAGACAAAAGCGTTACAGCAACATGAGACGGTTAAACTCAGTGACAGACGAGCTGCATCAGGAGGATGGTCCCAAACTTCCTGACTCTCGTTCAGCTGAGAGACACTTGACTGAATAGCTGCTTGGCACGATAACACTAATCTATCACAGTAGGTCACAAGCTTCTCAAAGGCAGCATTGCCAGTATGCAGAGAATACTTATGTCCAAGGCCAAACACTCACCGTGAGAGAACAAAGTGAAACCCTGAGCAGTGGGGAAGATCATTTGATGAGTCACCATGTTAGGTTTCTACCAGGACTCAGAGAGACAAATGATTCAATGACAATAAAACAAAACAAAAAAACCTGTGGATAACTGGTGATGAAATATGCATTAACTATTATAAGGCTACCCATCATACATCATATCACTACACCAGTCTAACCATTGGTGACATCACAGGCAGATGGGGACACATTATGTACAGCAGGTCCTGATCAAAATGAATGGACAGTAGACAAGCTGTATATGTAAAGTAGTTACGCTTAAGAGAGAACAAATGAATCTGCAAAATAAATCTTCACAAAAATAAATCCAAACTTACATTTTTCCCCTTCTTCACGTGAAATATCTTTATTTATCTTTATATATATTTCACAAGATCATAAAACGTAAATCCTGTCTTACACTGTCTGTGGTATTGTCTCAGTCTGGCAGCCTACAGTGAATACACACTGCGGTTTAATGAATGCCAGCTTTAAACATCATCCCGAGCCTTCAGCCTTGTAAAACACAGTGTCTCAGACACATCTCTTATCTAACAGGCAGCTAGAAGCTCGTTTTATTTTACAGCCTGGATCTTGTTTTCATATATTTTTGTCCATAAATAAAGGTGCCTGCACCCAAAATATCTGTTGCACTTATTAAAAGCCTTGCAAAATCAAATTGGTTTTTAGTTTTCTGTAGATGTTCATAATGCACAGTAATCATTGTTTTAATGATCTCCCCCTTTGTGCAGATTCACAAGGTTCCCATATAAAGTGTCCTAATTGCTGATCCCAAACTTTTGTCTCACCAACCACCCGCAGATTGATTTTTGGTTTTGAGGGAAATGTCTCCACAACTGTTGAAACTATGCAAACATTCATACAAGGCCGTAGCCACAGATGTTCACATTGTTATTGTTGCAGTAGTCATTATAGATAGGGATGAGAGATGACAATGAGAAATAATCCATGTTGTTTTCAAAAATCTTGTTACCTCGGCCAAGGAGGTTAATTGATTTGTACGGTTTGTTTGTCTGATATTTAGCAGGATTACACAAGAAATAATGGACAGGTTTGCATGGAATTTTCACCAAAGATGGACCGTAGCATATCCTAGAGGTGATTAAATTTTGGTGATGATCTGGATGATTGTTGGGCCTTGGCAGAGGTTTGTGCTCTCTGAGCGCACTTGTTTTGTTATTTGAAACCCCAATAAAAAAAAAAGAAAGACTGAATGAAGATTTTTTTTCTCTCTGTCTCTCTTCTTTTTTTTCGTAAGAGCATTAACTTGTTGATTGCTGTTGGAATTTAGATCCAGATTCAGACGTTATTGATGCCAAGAAGGAGAAGTCATTCACCGCTTCCCCAATTCCATACATACAACCGCAAAACTCACAGGCAATATAGTCATATGTAGGTCAATAGGATAAAAACAAGCATCAGCAGTGATTGAATATTGTAAATATATAAACAAATATTTTACCATAGTTCATAACAATAATCAAATCTGAAATAATGTTACACTGAGTAATGTTATAGTGTTGCACAGAGAGATAATAGAAGGAATGAAGGACTTAGAGTTATAGGGACAGTTATAGAACAGCTGGTTCCCTATAAGGTTCCCATCATAACGGCAGCCTGAGGGGAGTACAATACATTCTCTGGAACATGTTAGGTTTGCTGATACTTTTGCTTTCAGGACCATCTGTTTCTCCCAGAAGGCGCACGCTCAGCACTTTGCTGAGCTCCACAAATATCCTGGAGTTAATTTTCACAATGCCATTTAGGCTTTTCTTGTCTTTGTCGGACAACACGTTCAGCCAACAGATAATGAGGAAGTTAAAAGGCCTTTCATAAATGAGTTCTTTGTGAACCACGCCTGAGAACAGAGCCTGGGAACAGAGCCCGGGAACAGAGGATTTAGACCAAAATCAATGACTAACTCCTTTGTTTTTGAGACATTAAGGTCAAGAGAGACATCATCACACCGTCTGACAAAGACAGGTACAAAACCAGGATCTGACTCAGAGGCCTGGAGCAGACACAAGAGGCATCATCAGAATTTCATAAAATACCTGCCCTCTTAACATGTGCTCCAGCTGTTTGTATACTTCTGAAAAGCAAGGGGGACGGGACGCAACTACGGGATGGGCTCGTGTTTGAAACCGTGATGTTGGACATACCTCACCTGCTGGATCCAACAGGTCTAAACTCATCTAGGTTTTTTTGACTTTGGGACGGATTTTGTAGCTGATATTACCCAGACTGTACATATCCGGCCAAGTTCAACACACGTGGAAGAGTTTAATGCAGACTTCACTAAGCTAGGCATCAAAGTACCGTCCCAGATGGAATCAGGACCAGAAACCATCCTTATGTTCACCCTCTTAACAAGGGTTGTGACACATTCCTGAGATATTACAATAACATTCTGAGGCACAAGAAACCCCCGACAGCATGGAAACAATTACAGAGACTTTTGTGACTTTTTTTTTTTTGTTCACTGATGGATTCATTTCCACATTAATGAATGGAAATCATTGTTGTCATCCCATGTCACTGCTCTATTGCATTTCTGTCATTTCCCTATATTTAATTTGAGCTTTTATTATTTCACTACACACCTCTCCGGAGACGGTCTTTTTCTCTAAACGGTCTGATTCTTTTAACTAATAATTGATTTAAGCTCTTCTGTCATTCAAGGCTTGTTTTGTCGACACAGAATGTATGTAAATACTGATCATTAATGTCAGTACATGCAAAATTGCCAGTCTATATGATCAGAACATGGTTGAAGAGAAGAGACACTGTCATGGTGGTGATGCATAATCACCTGAGTCTTGCTCAGCTGACAGTAATTCCGGGCATAGATTTAGCACCTGCAAATTAAATCTCTGTGTAAATGTGAAGAGAATTTCAACCAATAACTCTCTTATAGTACATTCTCCAACCAAGCTCTAATATGCTTTCATTAATTATTAAAAACATCATATACTGTATCCCTGACCCAGAGGAATTTCTTTTGTAAAAGCATATCCTGTCAAGGTGTTATAGTGTAATGGCATGCATGAGTGACTATTTTCAATGCAGAGAATGACAGATTTCATATAATTCCTGTTGTTTTTTTTGCTCCACTTGAAATTAATTATTGATTCCAGTGAATAATCTGACAGCAGCTGTCATTTCAATTGTACTAGAGGCTCATTTTCCTGACTCTGAATGCACCAGAGGACCAGGCCAGAGATCATACCGATCCTGTGGCACTGAAAAGCTGCTCTGCGTCCACTCACTGATTCCCCATGTGCCAAACATTTTCTGCTTCGATTGGCATCTTGTTGTGACAGTTTAGAGATTGGCTCAGATAAGAAGAAAAATCAATGAGCCTTTTTTTTTTTTTAGACTGGGATGTGATGAGAATCCTTCAACATCTAGGTTAACATCAATGCTTGGATGTACAATGTGTGCTGAGGAGAGGAATAAAGAGCAGAGACAGAAAACATTATATTTTCTGTTAGTATGATAACACACAGCCGTGCTAGCAGCTCTGTAATTCTATAGAAACACTATTGCTTACATTATAAAGTTAAACATGTTAATCATCTTAGTTTAGCCTGTTGACAAGCCATATATTTGCTAATTAGCACTACATATTTAAAGTAGGAGCTGATGTCAACAGTTTTTAAAGTATTTAGTCAAATCCAAAGTCTGATACAAGAAAGTCAGATAAAAGGTTTGGCCTGATAATGATAATATCAGACACCAAAGTACTGGACCGACTGCTTGACATACAAACTGACAATACTATACCATGCTAAGATCTGTCTGGGCCGTGGCTAAAAATGGGCACCACTTTCTAATAAGGCTCTTTTTTTTTACAGAGTTAAGTTGTAACTGATGGCTTTGACATCTAAATCATTTATTATGACTTTATAGATCAAATACAAGCCATTATTCATATTCACTGTGAAGACTAGCAGTGTGCTTTACTCATAATTGCATACTTAGAAAGTTAGAAGCCTATTAATGGATAACAAACATTTATACATGCATTACCAAAAAGAAAGCCAAATACATTTGCACAACAGTCAAACAACAATCAAGTGTGTCATCAGTGTTAAAAAGAATTTAAGATTTAATTTAGAAAAAAAACCACCATGTCTATGGTTCACTTATATATTTATAATTGAATATGTTCTGAAAGGCAACCCAACAAGGATAACTACAGGAGGAATATTAGAATGTGAGGAAACAACTTAACCCAAATTTGGAAACTGTGATAAAAGCAGGTGTACATATAACTCTGCTCAGATGCAAATCAAAGGGCTCCAGACAGCATCTAATGGCTCAGACTCTGGGTGATGGTGGATGCTGATTATCCTCACTGTTCATCTGAGGTCACTGAAATGAAAAGCGCGAGCTCACTGCCTCTATTAAACACATCGATGCAACCTGTTTCTCTGAACTAAACACTGTGCATTAATATTAAAAACATCACAACAAAGGAAAAGAAAGCTGCAAAGGATATGTCTTCTGTTTCATGAAAAAAAGAAGTATTTTTTTTATTTTACTAAACAAGACACATTTTTTATATTGATTCATTCTGGTCAAAGACACATGCATGACAGAAGAGAGGATTCCTTATTGAGGTTTCCAGATGAATAATCATTTACATTTTAATGGGAAAGAAAACGCTGCTAAAACCATTATTTGGACCATGTGACAGTAAATGAATAATAATAATAATTCAAAACAAACAAAAACTAAACAACTAATTCAGTTCAAGTTAGCTCCTCCTTCACCTGCATAACATTAAAGTGAATGCATCAATAATTATGATCCAATAATATAATAATATAATAATAAAATATGCCTACTTTAACGTTTGATACTTTGAGGATACTTTGATTCCAGTCTTTTTCTGAATACAGGACTTTTTGTTGTATTCTCATGATGCTACTTTTATTTCAGTGAACCTGAAACTGAACATTTCTATGAAAGTTAAATCAGGCTCAGAAGCTCCTTAGACACAGATTTCCAGTCTTGATCAAAAGCCACATAGTCAGAGTGAAGTGGTCAGAGCCAGATGGATGGACTCACTTATATAGTCCAAGTTGTGAGCGTTGATTGCACTGATGTTAAGACAGCCACCGTGGAGCAGGTAAACGTGTCTCCTCTTTAACAGAAAATCTACCTGCTGTCCTGAAGAAGACAAAAGAAATAAGGAAATACTGTGAAAGCATATCAGTATTTATTATGATATCATAGGCTTTGTTGTTGTCTTATTGTAAAAAAAAGAAAAGAAAAAAAAAGTAGCATTTAAACGAAATGCTAGTCAGGAAAAACATCCTGGAAGTCAACGCTATTCAAAATAATCAACATAAAGAATTATCTCTATTGTTAAAAAAATGACAGTAAAACAAATTAAAAACATTTCCTGCAAATCCATTTTGGTGGCAACGAAATACACTGATTAAGTCTAAGATGAGCGTAGCAAGGCAGAAATATATTACTCATAGACTTTTTTCTTTTTTTTTTAAGAGTCAGCATGTCAGGTATGGAGGAGGATAAATTACATAAGGATAAATAAATCAATACATTTTGGTCATTGAAAAGGTATAATATTTTTGTAGTCTTGTATTTTTCTATTTATTTCTACATTTATTTATTTATGTATTTCTTCATTTATTTACTTTTACATTAATTCATTTATTTACTTATTTCCATATTTCTCCATTTATTTATGTATTTTTTTTATTTCTATATTTATTCATTCATTTATTTATTTCTGTATTTAACCTTAACCCTAATTCATGGAAATGAGTGGCTACAACTTTGATGTATAATTTAATTATCTAATTAATTATTTAATTCATTCATTTATATAGTTGTACTGTAGATTCGGCGATGCTGCTACCTCTGCTGCCGGCTCAGAGGCCCCCATTACACCGTAGTGACTTTTAAACAGAACGATGAGGAGGAGGACTCTTTGGGAACCTACAGTATGGCTGTCATCACGGAGACTACATCCACGCTTAAACTCTGGTTCTCTCTTGTGCAGTGAATCATTTTCTTCCCAAGATTACCGGAAAACTAATCCAATAAATGTCCAACATGATGGAAACTGCGCTCCCTGCTACTCACCATTCAAGCCCGTACAACAGTAGAGTCCACGTTGTCGAGTCAGGTGGTCCCAGCAGCCTGGAGTTCCCAGAAGCCTCAGCCTTTCTTTCAAAATGCCTCTGATTAGCATACATCTCCCAACAATGTGCTTTACTTCTCCTTGCCTGGGGAAGGCAGTGGAAAATAATATCCATCAATATCCATTGTGCAAAATTGGACATATCCAGTGAGCAAAAGGTGATTTTTATGAATGAAGAATTTTGTCACTATCATTACACACGACTCACCATTCAACGAGATGGGCTGGGTTACTGAGCACTGTGGCGACAACTCGTGCTCCTCCTATAGACGCCTGGGCCCACAGTGATCTGACTATTTTGTCAGCTCGCACAGACAACTGGAGGGAGTTCTGATTTAAGACGCACAGGAGGTGGCCGACAGCCTCACCTGCTGAGAGGAAGATGAATTTGTAAAAAAAAAAAAAGAGACACCCTGTCCCAGCAGCAGAGATGTGATGATCCTAGTTTCTGATATTACATAATTAAGTTGAAGAAGGAAAATTAATTAGAAAATAGAAAATAAAATTCAGCACTCAGTTCTGGGGGAGTGAATATTCACCAGGTCTTACGAGAACAAGTAAGAAGCTGATCTGCCTCACAATGAGGTTGTTGATGCTAATGCAAAGCTGATGGGAGAGTAAAACTGTAAGGAGACACGAAGCGTGACTGTGACTGTGAATCTGACGGTTTGAGTGTGTTTCCTGAAGAACCATGGGTAAGACATGGGCCCAATTAAAACCCATCACCATCACCATCTCTCTACCCACTCTCATTCCATTTGTGAATTAATGTGGAGGCTCTGCCACATTAAGTTTCATTCCAGTCCCACGCAGGCAGGTTGTAGAAATAGCTCTACTTCACTGTAAACTCTCATCAGCACAACATATGAGTTGATTGATCATGTTCTGATTTGCATCGGCTTGTATCACAATTCTTTAATTGGCCCTCGGTGTCTACTGTAGCGAGGCTAATCTGGCTGTCTCAGTGTTTCTGCTGCTAACATTTATGTGTGGTTATGTGACATTACATTTATTATCAAGATTAAAATATAATGATTCTCACATCTGAGCCAGTTAAAAAGTAATTCTCTCCAGTTTACCAACCATCAGCAGGTAGATTAAAAAAGTCCAGTCTTTGTACACGTGTTTGAGCCACGACTCCTGGAAAGAACGTTTTCTGTGCATAGCTGAATCTTCATTTAATGTTCTGCCATCACCATCGTGCCATCATTTGACTTCAGTTAATGATGGACTTGACCTTCACACTTTCTCGAGGCATGTGGAACACGACACAGATATATATCCTTTAATTGAGAGATATTCTGAGCATCGCTTTCTCACCATATACTCCGAAGCAGTGGGAGAACGACTGAGCACAAAGCAGCTCCATCCCCTGAGATGCACAGTGCTGTACAGGCCAGGCATCCCGCTCTAACTCTCCAGAGGAGAGCGCCTGAGAGGGCAGCAGGAGGAAAGGGAACAGCTTACGCCTCTGCGCCAAAAGAACCGATGATGATTATATTAGAAGTGAAGAGCTATATACTAATTAATAATACCAATGATTTTAGCTTAAAATAAAGATCATAAATATGCATGTGGTTTACCATGATGAGCTGTGTAATCAGTGCCCACTGATTCTGAGAGAGGTCTGCTCCAGTGGGGTAATGGGCAGACACTGACAGAACAACAACACTTTTCTCCGGAGCCTTCTCCAGATCCTCCAGAAGCTTCTCCAGACAAACGCCGCGCTGAGCGTCATCCCAGTAAAAATACTCACGGATGTCTTGGACCCCTGCTGCCTGGAAGATTCCAGCCAATGAGTCTGCAGCGAGGATCAAGACAAAAACTTTAGATCTTTAAACCGGTACAAACTCCCTAAAGATCGATACCGCTTCAAACCCCAGGATGTGATTACAGAATGGGTCCCTACTGTGAGTCAATGATACTTTTTAGCTCTGCCACGGAGACGACCTCACAGATGTGGTTGTCTGAGACTGATTGAGTGGCTGAACAGCTACATGATTGGTCCAGCCCAGTCTTGGTGTGTCCCCATTGGTTGTCACGGTTCGAAAATTAATTGGCACCAACAAGCTTTTGTCTTGTCTTTATTTACTTCAACTTTACTATTATTGTAATTATTAGGAATGGGGAAAAATGCACTTGCCTAATGAATTCAACCTGATTTATTCTCATAATCTGACCTGTTTTATTATGATTCCTAAATTGATTTTACATTTGTATAAATAAGTTCATTATGTCAGTGCTAATTAGTATCCTGACCGCAATAATATTATCTTAACAAATGATCTATTTTACTTTGCATGCTGAACATAGAACCATCTGTCCTCATACTAGCAGACATATTTTTTCTATACAAACTAGCTGCTGACTTAATGTTAACTGCAGTGTGTTTGTAGATACAGCTGCCACTAGGTGAAGACATTGCGTGCTAGGAGGGGGCAGCATATAAACAGCGTATGTTCATATTTTATTTTTAATATTAACTCCTCCAAGGAGGTTGTGTTTTCACTGCCATCTGTTTGTTAGTTTGTTTGACTTTAAACAGGGTCACACGAAAACTACTTACCCATTAAATTTTGAGGTGGATCTGGATAAAGGGTCAATTCAGGACATTTCTGAAACATTTTTGTCTATTACGCACAAACTATCTGACTGATTTTGATTAAACTTGGTAGATTGTTTGAGCATATAGCAAAGAAGAACACATTACATTTTTGAGTGGATTAGTTATATTATAATGTTGCTTGGCTGATATTCCAGACCAAATACACAGTAGTTATGATCAGTCTGTTATAATATGGGTTATTAATGTTGATAATTGGAATTCAGATTAGGGGTTAATTGAATTAAAAGGCACTGTTGGGGCTTGGCAGAGGTATGTGCTCTACTGACTGCCCTTCACTATAGCTTGATGAGCAGCAACACCGCATAATTATGTTGTGTGATCTGCTATTTCAAGACATTTTAATTATCTAATATCCTGGAATTCCCATTATAAACAAAACCACTGACACATGTAAGAAACTGACCTAATGTTTTTGCACATTGACCTGTTTTGTTTGAAAATAATAGAATTTTGAGTTGCAATTTGCAAATAAGTTTCCACCTGTGTGTTGTCACATAGTTGCATATCATATTCTGATTATGAAATTGAAAATTAAGAGTGCACACCATGCACATGATCATGCACATAACTGTACATGGATGAGAAAAGGTATAATATTGCACATTAAAATGAAATACTGCACTTTTTTCTCTTCTCTCCATTAAGTCATCTACATCTGACATGTTTTGAAAAGCTACATACATGTATATATAACCACCATTGTCATCCATTATATTCTTCACACACTTTATTTCTTTGCTTCATAAATCTTATTCTGTGTATGTCACAGTAACTCGTGTTGCAATAGATACAACTGCCATTGTTTGCAAATAATTGATTCATGCTTTTCATGCAGTCGTCATTTTAAAGCCAACACATTTGCAGTTGTATATAAAATCTGTCGTGAAGAAGAAGAAGAGGTTTTATCTACCATCACAGGGCGAAGAGAGGTAGACCGGGCCGCACCAAGCAGCACAGTCATTGTTCCAGTGTTTGAAGAGTTCAGCCCCAAGGCGTACGGCCGCTGTAAAACCAGGAGTTTGGACACCTAGCACCTGTAACAAAAGTCAGGATACAGTGAGACTTGGAGGCATTAATATGATGGTGAGGTTTTTATATGATGCTATGATGCTGTGATCTTCTATTAATCTATTCTGAAGTAGAAACTGGATGTATAATTACAGATTACTCTGCACAGTGTCACCAGGTAATAACATACCTGCTGCTGCTTATGCACAGTTTACTCCTTCATATGCTTGTTGCGGTGCAAACTAAGGTGTGAACATTAACCCAAGCTATAATCAAATGTAGTGCTTATGTGCAATTACCCGGTTCTCCAGTATAACCCGTGAGCTTTTCCCCAAAGCGACCTCCGTGGCCCTCCGGATGAAGTCGGTCAAACCGAGAGAAGGTGGATACTCTGGACGAAGTGTAGGATCGGAGCTTAACTGCTGCTTTATTTTTCCAACAAGACGCATTTCAAAGGTTTTCCCTTCCTCGCTGTAATACTCTGAGAAAGACAGTCACAAAGAAAACATCAAACTACAAAATAACCATCAGAATATCATAAAGGAAATATGGTAACATGAAAAAAACTGTAACTGAGGTTCTCAGAAGTCCAACCTAAAATAGACATATCATCTAGTTTTAATAAGTAATTTGTAGAGATCACGTCTTCAAAACAACAACAAGAGGCAACAAGAAAGTTTAATTAATGTGATAGCACCTTAAGATCTACTGTAGAGCCTCCACTGGCAGTAAGAAATCATCTTTGTGGATTTATTGCATTCCCTATCTGGGTAAAGATTTTGAAAATTGATGTCTGAGAAGATAATAAGGTGTGAAGTGATGTTATGATTGCTTGCAGGTATTTTAAGAACACACAGGTCCACACAGAGACCCCAGCTGCCCCAGCCTGTAGGCTCTAAACATGTGGGACTTTCCAGAAAACTATTGAACCCTGAACACATCGCTGCAACATAAACTGAAAACATTTATACAGTGTCTGTTCATTTACTGCAATTATTGTGGTTTCCTGTGTGTGCTCCATTAAAAACAATCAGGAGTAATAGTGCATACAAAATGTCTATGAACCTCCAGATTGCAGTTCAAGTATCTGTGATATATTTACTCAGTTATCTGTGGGAGAAAAATGTCAAAATGAGCCCAGAAAAACAGGCACAAAAGTAACATAAGGTAATGAAGCCACGGCTGATCCTCTGACTCTGTGGTCATTTGAGGCTTTTGTGCATTCTTATATCCCCCAGTATACTGCTGTATAATGAGGCTATTAGCAGTGAGAAAGAAGATGCAGTGGTAGAGGTTGTAAGCTGGAGCTCAGTCACGCAACCATGTTACAAGGATCAGTCCAGGATACCACATCTTAAGGTGATATATATATATATATATATATATATATATATATATATATATATATATATATATATATATATATATATATATATATATATATATATATATATATATATATATTATTATATATATATATATTAGTACTACACACTTCAAAGTAGTGCTACAATTTAAAAATTATAAAAACTTCCAGTAAAGCCACACAGCCTTATAATTAATATTCATTTGCAGTTTGGAGTTTTCCTATGTGGAAGAGCTACTCCTTCAAAATAAAACACCGGTGGGATTTTCATTTTAAAAACTATCTAAAGCCTCCTTAATTGCAAGACGCCTTGAAGAGACCTCTCCTACGCATGTCCAGTGGGCCAGAGAGGAAACCCACGTAGAGGGGTGCCAAGTCAGGAGAGGCAAGCCAGGCAAAGGTGGCAAAGGGGCCCCCAAATAGGCACTCATATTGGGACATGGTGTAGTGGTAATGGCAGATGACTTGCATGCAGGTGACCTGGGTTTGAATCTTGCAGTTCTTTTACTATTTAATGAAGTTTTACTACTTTTAGCCTTTAATTTAAACTTTTCTGCATGTGATATTTTTCCTAAAGGATTTTGGGAAAATCTTAAGGATTTTAAATTACAGGTGAGCATCGGATGAGTTTGACATGTATGCAAAATCAATTTGTTCCTGACAAACGAGACTGAAATTGTCTGTTTGCGGTTTAATTTGTCATTTGATTATGTGCGTCTAACCCCCCCCAGACTGAGTCGTTAATTCGTTTCAATAATTCAATGATGGATACAGGTTTCAACTGTGTTATCTATTCAAGCCTATGCTCTGATACAGCTGAGGGAGCCAGTTATACTCCTTAACCTACATTTTTCATGCTACAGCCTTTTACAATCTTTTTTCGCAGGCCTGCAGAAAGACGCACCGCTTCTGCTATTTGTGCACCAAAATCCAGTTAAAAACATACAATCGTCAGAATAAAATTGAAACTCAAGGTACAAACAGGAGCGCAGGAAAACATTTCCCTCTGCTTCTTGTTTGTAAAACTAGTCATTTTCTTTAAAATAATCTGTCATAAAGATGAACGCAGGACTCACCTCTCCCTGCCAGGTACACTTTCCTGGCGTGATAGTCTTTCTGGAAGGTGGACAGCAGCCTTGCTTCAGGACTCACTGCTACAGTGCGAGTACTGGTGAACACAGAGAGATGACCTCCCGGGTCTCCATCTGGGTTGACCCCTCTTTCATCCGTGCTGCTGCCGGGTCGGTTCATTTTGTACCCAGCGAGGCAAACCAGCCAGGCTGGGTACAAAACGATCCTCCAGGCTTTTGTTTAGCCACTGTTGCCAGGCTACAACACGCATTGGGATGCAGTCACCTTGGCAACGGTAATGGATGATTGTCACAAGCTAATTTGTGGCTCTGGTGAGTTCACTTTCGACATCACAGTGAGGTAGCATCATCGAATTGGGTAGCCTGAAATGAAAGGATCAGTTTTGGTGAAGACTAGAAATGGATTTGCTTCAGCCTCTTAAACTGACAACAAATTAGTTGAAAAAGAACCCTGTGCTGCTCATTAAGGTTGGATGTTGTGGTTCTTCAAATGTTCTATAGCTTCCTTAAATTGATTAAAATAAAATGGCTCTGGGGACAAATCAAGAGGGGACATTTAATTTAACTACACTGTGTAAAGTCAACCTGAGCTGCACATGTTTTTGCGTATTCCTCAAAGGATTTCTTGCTTCCATGGGATCTATAGATTACATCTTTGTACAGAACAGATGTTGCTTTATACCTCCTAGGATTGTTTTTGGATCAAACTTGCCTCTAGGTTTTCCAATTACCTTTCCTTTGTGATGGAGTATTATTGCATAGAAAAGGCATGCAGCTTCCCAAATGAGTAATGCTCAGTCTGAGAAATGGAGCTTTTATGCCGCACAGAAAAATTGAATCACAGCGTATTGTTTGGATGAAGAAGGAGCCGTATGAGCTGAAAACCCCACAATCATAATGGAGGAGAAAATCAGTGGTTTCGTGTTGCGTGGTTCACTTTGTGACGCTGATGGTCACAAATAAGTGCACTAGATGGCAGTAGATGGCCAAACCATGCACTTTGAAATCAGCTGAGCTGGGATTATCTGAGAATTTTGAGTTATTGCAGAAACACTTCTCCTCAGCCTCCCTCATCAACAGCACTCTGCCTTATTTCTCTGAATGCTTGTTGACAGCTTGCAGAGACCCAACCGTTTACACCATTACATTATAATGTGTAGCACAATGTGTGCGTGGAGAGAAAAGGGAAAATTACATCCTTCTCTAAAATGCATCATATGCCTGTGTGTTCAGCTGTCAGCAGAGATGTGCCTTTGCCCTTTCTGTGATGGGATGTTGTTGTGTGGTTATCAAATGTCAGTACATCATTGGGGAGGACAGTAAAAAGTGCTTTTCATTTCCCAGACAAGAAAACACAACATTTACCTTCGCTGTGGTCAATTATGGGCTTTCTTTCCCCCAATTCCTCAAAATGTATTGACCTCTGCTGTTCAGGTATCTGTGATATGTTTGCCTTGTTGTTTCTGGGTGTAAGAAAATGACCGTCTAACAACAAAATGGGGGCATAAGAAAAAAGGTACAAAGGTTGCAAAAGGTACGAAGCCACTGCTTCTAGTTTCTTATAGCTCCTTCTATACTGGAATATAATGAGACAATTAGTGAGGAAGAGGAAGGCAGAGCTGGATCTGAGTCATACTACCGTGTTACCAGGATCAACCGAGGATACCCTATCTAATTAAGGTGATGTTGGCTCAATTGGATTTAAGGGCTCCTAATTGGTGAGCTCCGGAAATTAAATTTGGTGTCATAGGACTTTCTTTTTATCTGAAAACACTCTGTGTCCTGAAAATATCTGTACTGAAAATTGCACCATAACACCGGCTCAGGACGAGGAGCTGGCACAGCACACATATCGATAGTGATTAACACTTGGAATCAAGAGTGTGAAAAAATACTACTCTCTTCAGAATAGATCCACAATTAAAAATGTCAAGTGCCTTTGTCGCGTAAAACACCAAGATTATTCCGGTGGAGCAACAGAGCATATAAAATTAAAATTCATTTGGAGCTTCTGTCATTGCTAGACACCGTATAGAGGCCTACATGTGCAGGGGGGCGTGAGAACATATGTGGTTTTAACACACGGAGAAAATAAAGTGTACGTTGGGTGGCTCTATTGTAATCTGGTGAGACATGGCAACCATTACTGAACATTTCTGTGTACTCCTCCAAAGCTGGTATTTATTAAAAACAACGTAGACTGGCTAAAGACACCGGTGAATAATACACTATCAGTTCATATACTATAAAAGTAAGTGTATTACATTTTAGTCTAGTCTACGATTGGTTATATGTTTTAAAATAGATGCTATTATTTATGAATTATTATTTTGTCTACACTGTGTTTTATGTCATATTTCCACTTTTTTCCATTTTTGTACAATTAGTCTTTTCTTCTGTGGGAGTAAAAATATGGACAACATGCAAACCTTTGCAGCCATATTATGTTATTTCACATTGAACGCATCAAAAAGCTGTTAAGTTATTGAAATAAAATACAATGAAACAAGTAGTCTCTGTGGTTTAAAGGTGTAGTTAAACTTTCTTATGTAATGTCATTTATTACTTTCACGCTTTGTTATCAAACAGTCTCATTGAAGAGCTGCCTTCTTGTTTCTTTTCCCTAAAACAAATATTTAGAATTGATTTGAGTCTAATTCTTCTCGTGGAAAACATTGTAACAGGAATGAGCTGATAAGACTGTGGCTCAGCTTTCAGACAGGATCATTGTTTCCACTCTGAGCTGTTGGTGCTTTTTTCTGGGTCATATTTCAGACACACAGGACCTCTGACAGTGTACAGACAAATATTTTGATCACAGAAGGAATACAGGTCATCATTAAAAATAAAAATAAACCACAAGCTGGAGGAAAAACAGATAACATGATGTCTCACCAGTAACAGAATGACACAATGCATGATTATTTTGATTATAGCATTCATACGCTGTCTGTAATAAAACATCTAAATCAAAGTCTGGGACTAAATCATTGAATGAGGATCTAAACTGTGTCATTTTAGGGGGTTTTGTCTTGTAAATGTTTGGGAACCACAATGCAAGTTTAGGAACACGGCGATGATGCACTGATGAGCAAAGGCCATTATAATTTCAGTTTATATTTATAGATTATTATATATAGAAAGAACATAATCTGAATGTAATTCGGATTCTTTGAAATTTCTTATTGGTAATTTGAACTTTTTTGAAGGTTCACAGTTCTCTTCAAGTGTTTCCTGATAGGACAACAATTATTGATTCCAGTCAGGAATGATTGATTAGCCACGGTTAACCCAGATGTTTGATTTTGAATTTTTTTATCCTGAATTTTGGCGATTTTAGCAGTTAAGTATTTGGCTTGAGTTGAAGATTAACAGTACGAGTACTTGAAAATATTTTTTATGTACATATTGGACACTTTCAAACCATATTAATGCTGAAAAACATTAATTTTTTTTATATGATGCACATTATTATGATCTTTCTTTACCTCCACAGTGGTGAGTTTGCACACAGAGCACACATGAGCAGTGTTACAGAATTTTATATTTTATTTCTCATTGAGGCAGATGATTTTAAGTAATGCACAACACAGAGTCCCGACGTAACAAAATAATGGATGAGGTGGAGGCGGAGTTTCCTCCGCGAAGTCCATTATTTTAGGATATTTGAACATTTCAGAGTCTGTTACTGAGCTTATAACATGGCCGATTATAAAGGAAAATAAGGATGGAGTTCACAGATAACACTGTAATGGAATTGTTTTGGTATGGTTACCTGCAGTTTATAATACTGGACCTTGGGCAATGATTGATAGCCATTGACGGGAATTAAATTTGACTTGTCCTGATACAAGATTTTAACAGCCAGACCATCAGAAATGAACATTTTCCCATAGCCATGGTGTAAAATAGGATTTAAATAATAATGCTATTGTGTGGAAACAGAGTCCTGGATCAAAACAGAGACCAGGACTGTGAATGACATCACAGAATGAAATCATTATCAGAATGACATCATGCTGAGGACTTTGTGTCATCAAAATAAGTAAAACAGTGAAGACAGTCTTTCCAGAATTATGACCCTTTTAAGTTAGACTAACTTTTGCATTTTGCTACAGATTTGGTGTATCATAAATAGATAACTTACCAGATAATATACTGTACAAAACTCTGTTGATGCTTTCCTTTTTGAAACCACCAGCCACATACACTCACATGCACTCACACTGTCCAAACAACTAAAATGCATTAAAAAAAACGTAAGGCAAGAAACAGAGCAAGTCTTCCGCAAACAACATTTAGATGTCACCTAAGGTCTGTGAAGTGCTGAGTTGCAGCGGACCGTCTCCTGACCACCGAGGCAGCCACAGATTTCCTGTCCAGACCGAATCAGCCGATTCTCATCTAGGTGTATGTGGTTGAACTCTTCAATAACTTGTTCTCACTGCTGTTTGGTCTCTTTGTTGAAATCGCAGAATCAGCTGGAAAGGTTGTTTTTTTTCAGTAGCCTGACATTTTACAGTCATCTGTCCTTTTCCTGCAAGCTGGAGAGAGACAGACATATTAGCATGCAGTGTTCCTGCAGCCACAGACACGAGTGAGACTCTATTAATCATTGAACATTAAGAGAAAAGGCAGATATTACCTACAATCAATGGGATCCTATATCATCTGTAGGTCAATCATATTCACTCTATACTATTTCTCCATTAAATTAACATATGCACTTTATTGCATCTTATTTCACTTTATTTTATTATTTTTACTTTACATTATGCACAGACTTGCAAGTTTACCTCATTAGTTTTGTAATGAAAAGCAGCAGGCGCAGAGGACTTAGTTAGCTTTCCCGTTATGAACCTCATGTTTGATTTGATGTGTTGCCATATGAGATGTGGCTGCAGTAGCTGGGAGAGAGAGAGAGAGAGAGAGAGAGAGAGAGAGAGAGAGAGAGAGAGAGAGAGAGAGAGAGAGAGAGAGATTGGGAGCAGTTCAGGGAACGGCGTCAGGGAGAGAGAGCTAATTATCACAGTGATTTGTGAGGAACTGATTGCTCTCTGTCCCTTGTGTGCAGCAGCGTGTTGGACCTGAGGAGAGCTGGCTGAGACTGAGATACACCCGAGAAGCCCGAGAGCTGGGAAGCTCATCTGTTGAATTATTAAAGTTTATCTATGCGTGTAAAAATAAAGACTGATGCCTGGAAGTCATCTGTGCCGTGTGTCACTCTTGATCTGTAACACCCTGTACAGCGTTTCCACATAAGAAAGCTCAGAGACAATAGAGACTGTTTGATGTCTATAAGGTTATTTTTATGTTCACTGATGTTTTTTTTGTTTTTTTTTATGTGGAAAAATAGCATCCATATCATCACAGCTCCTTTTCCCTTTCATCCTCTGCCAAGAAGGTGACTTTTACAACCATGTCCGTTGCTTGGTCGGTTTGTCAGCAGGTTTACGCGAAAACTACTGAACGGATTTCCATGAAACCCGGTGAGAGGACGGGACTTTGGCGAGATTAGATCCGCTTGGATTTTGTTGCAGATCCGGATAAAGGGTCAGACCCAGGATGTCTTTATTTCACTTTGTTTAAAATTGCAAGATAGGGCGTTTATTGACTTTTTCTCTAGATTTCTCAAGGAGCCCATTACTCTATGGATGGATCTTGGTGAAAAATATCAAACATATATAGGGAAATTTGGTGCAGATGCTATTAAAATCTGGATCCACTAGATATACATTTATTCTCATTGCGGGAAATCAAAACTTGCTGATGCATAACTAACATATCCTGACAAAATCATCATCTCTCCTTAAACCTAACCAAATAGTTTTGGCATCCAAACCAATCCAAGTGTCGAAACTTAACTGTAACAGTTTGACAACAGTCCAAAACTCATAATCTGTGAAATGTTTCTCAATAACTTATTTTCAAAGCCTAACCGGATGTTGCAAAATTATTATTATGAACTTGTGTTTCGAAAGTTGGAGCCTTGCACATACAAAACGGTAACTAGAGGAGTGTTTTAGGCTTAGGGTAACTGACCAAGCTGCTGTATTTGTATTTTTCTGTATTTGTCTGTAGGGTTGTCATTAAAGTTTTAGCTTGGTAACAAACTGAGAGTAGAACCAATGACAAAATTCAGCTACTGGTTTAAATAAAGGTGCTTAAAATATTTTTATTTAATTACCAATATTGTGACTACTTTACCAGCCTAACGTTACTCTCAATTTGTCATGTTTATCCATTTAAAAAAATAAATAAATCAATAACCTGAATCACATCGCTGCAACAACCAGTGAAAGGTAACCAACCAATCTGCACAATAACTTGTTAACTGCTCTCACTTCCTGCTGATCTAGATATAAAAAATATAAAACTGTTTTTTGTTTTTTTAAACCTTCCCAAACCTTAATAATTTAGAGTTGTATCGTTCTCCAGTGTTTTCTCAACGCCTCCTTTTAAAGAGCGTGACACAGTGTGGTTAGTTCTGATATCAGCCGGACTTGTAAAAGAAAGTTGGAGGTTGCCCAAAAGTCATTAACCCCATGTTTTACTTCATCCTGCTTCTGGTTTCACACTGCCTACGTTCTAATCTCGCTCTGAGATGACAAAATGCACATTGCGGAAGTTGGTGTGTGAAGTTAGGTTAACATACAGCAGGACAACGCTTAGAATTACACGGTTCACAGGACAGGATTTAAAAATGCCATAAAAACATCAGGTTTCCGTGATATCCAGTGATATTCTCACTGCAATTCTACACTCATTACATCGGCATTCAGGCCACTTTAGAGTCACACAAAGCTGTAACACCTGCCACACATTCACTCACAGGCTCTGCAGCAAAAATGTTTGTCACCAATTCAAAGTCCTGTTAAATGCATGACTTATCCTGCACAAACCTGATTGCACAATGTTTAATTTGTCTTCTATGCTACGTTTAACCTCCATTCAGCAAAAACAAAGTGTCCATTAATACAGCCATGGGCGCTCTAGGAGGATACAGTCTGTGGGTGGGAAATAACGACAATTATACCTGCATATTTAGCCTGCCTGAAGACCCAGTTTGTTCCAGTAACCCACAGTTACTTATGAACCTGATGCCAGCATTATAAACACAAATGAGCTGTCAGCTAATATGTCTGAAATATTTACGCAATCTTTTGGAGTAATGTGAGGGATTATTTATACTGGACATGATGTCTGGTTAAATCTGCTTTTTTAGTTCATCATCGGTAAAAGTTTACAGGCTGAGAATAAGAACATATACATATAAAGATTTTTTTTTTATGTCATAAGAAAATACCTATGAATGGAATCCAGCTGCAATTCTTGCTGTGACTCATCAAATTTTGCTTTACCGTTCAATCTGGACACATCAGCATCAGTAATTTGTGTAATCCCTGTGCTATTAGTGTCTACATTTCACATGCATCATCCTCCTATAACGGACACTTGCTGGTCAGGGAAGTTGTTTTCTCACATGTGCCTCTGCAGGATACTTTAAATGTGACGCAACAGCACAGCTGTAGCACGCAACATGTTTCCTGTTGAGTATGAGCTCTATAATCATGATATTGTTCTATGCTCTCATTGCCTGCTGCGGTCTTGTACTTCTCTAACTCTGCAGGAATATCACTGCTGTGCTCGATGGGAGAGCTCTGGCTGTGTTTCCAAAAATACTTTTTCTGACAGAGAGTCATTTCTGCTCCACATTCATGCTTCATTCAAGTTCCTGGCAGGAATCTATAGATGCAATATGTGTCACGACACTGGGATTACGATTCAATATATTGCAATAAATTATGGTGATGTAGGGACAGCAATATTATCTTTCATAGGACTGTTGTTTGCTTCCTCCATGTCTAACTTGATGTTGTTATGTTGGAGTAGAGAAGTCAAATGGCTGAAGATAGACTGCAGCACTGCTATCCAGCAGTCAGGGGTTTGAACACAACACAAAACTAGAGGGCACTAAGAGGAGCCCCCTCCCAACGCCAAGCAAGTTTACAGATCCTACTATGCTGACATATACTGTATGCTGCCATAGTAGGAATCCTGGATCCATGCCATCTTCTGGATAAGTCTCAAAATCTAATCATCTGCTCCCCTCCATCGAATTTAATTGAAATCAGTTCAAAACAAACACAAACAAACAAACAAACTGCACTAATCCCGTAACTCCTCCGCCAACTCTTATTGGTGGAGGTATAGAACCGCTGCCACAAATCTTTGCATGCAAGTGATTGATTCAAAGTCGTGTTTTTGACATTCATCACAGCATCACAAAATATAATACCACAATAATCAAGTGAATAAATATTTCTAAACCCAACCTAGTTGGCTGCTGCTTTTTGAAACAAACATTTTCAGTCTCTAGTAATTTAACTTCAGTGTTCTCTGTCATGGATAAACTGTACCACCAAACTCCCTCTGCTCATATCACACAAAGATGGCCTCCAAATACATGAAGATTTAGTCATATTTGAACTAATGCAGTGACAGCATGTCTCACTTTACAGCATCATACACTGCATGATGCAAATGCACTAAACATAATCTATATCTAAATATAAGAAAGAAATAATTGATTTGAGACAATGCAAGTAGAAAAAAGTGAATTTATTTGTCACTGTAGTTAGAAAGTTGCACTTGGTAAGATTTCTTGAAATAAGAAAGGTGGCAAACTATTAACTCAAGCACTTATTAAGTAAAATAAACTGAGCTCGTCAATTCTTCTCTCTGTTTGTTTCTTTCTCAATTTGGATGAAGAGATTTTAAAACCAGAGACACTAAAGATGATTCTTCATTCAAGAGTTATTATCGTTAGTTAATCTGTCTTAAAATCATGAAACTAAACACACAGTTGTAATGATCAAAAGCGAAATTGAGTGACAGGGATGACACTCCACACAGATCAATCTCAACCAGCAGATGGATTCAAACCCACAACCTTCTTACTGTGAGGTGAAACTGCTAACCACTGCACTGCCGTTACCTTACATCATGGCTGTAATCTGTCATTTAATGTTATTATAATAATAATAATAATAATAATAATAATAATAACTTTATTTATATAGCACTTTTCAAAAACAAGTTACAAAGTGCTTCACAGTAAAAACAATAGAAAAGACAACTTTAAAAAGGCCATACGATAAAAGTGAGTCTTAAGAAGTGATTTAAAAGAGGTCACTGAGTTTGCCTGCCTGAGATCCTCAGGGAGAGTGTTCCAGAGCTGGGGGGCACGAACAGCAAAAGCCCGGTCCCCTTTAGTGACCCCTTTAGTGACTCGATGGGATTTAGGGACTATGAGGAGGGCTTTACTGGATGATCTCAGGCAGCGGGCAGGCTCATAGGGAGTTAACAGGTCCCAGATATATACAGGAGCCTGACCATTCAGGGCTTTAAAAGCAAGCAATAAAATCTTAAAATCAATTCTAAAACTCACAGGTAACCAGTGAAGGGCAGCAAGGATTGGGGTAATGTGATCACTGCTCTTAGTGCGAGTTAAAAGCCTGGCAGCTGCATTTTGGATTAGCTGAAGTCTGTGGAAATTATGCCTGCTGATACCAGAATAAAGTGCATTACAATAGTCCAGTCTAGAAGAAATAAAAGCAAGAATGACCTTCTCAAAGTCAACAGCTGAGAGGAAAGACCTGATCTTAGCCAGACGTCTCAGTTGGATAAAGCAGGACTGCACCACTTTAGACACCTGAGCATTGAAGGACAACTCAGGGTCAAAAATGACACCAAGGTTGCGGGTTATGGTGATCATATTAAAATGAGGCTATTTGACATGGACACCTTGTCCTTAAAGAAAGTAATCCTGTAAGTAAATAACGAAATAAATAAATAAATCAACTTACTTGAAATGATATTGTTTCGCTAAGGGACAGTAATTAATCTCAGGCAGCAATAAAAACGCAAGATGTATGGCAAGATGACAAACTTAACAGTCCATTAGAATTTCTCATAATTAACAACAAACAGCCTGCCTATTTATAAAGGCTGTTAGACTGATCAAATACCTAGAATTCGACATAACAAGTCATAACATCTTGTTAAGATTATTGAGGACAAAAAAAAGCTTGAATCAAATGAAACGCTCTAACATAAAAAAAGCTGCCTGGGTAAGAAGAAAAACAAAAAAAAACTAACATTGTCTTTATTTACGATGTATCATCTTATATAGATCTCAGGTTTTGCAGTGTGACTGACAAAAACAAAGGAAGATTCAACAAACCCTGAGGGGGAAAAAAACGAGGAAAAAAAACTCACATTCGCTGCACAACTTAGAACATTTGCCTCACTTCCTCTTTGAATGCCAGTAACACCTTGATTAATGACCATGCAGGACGAATTAGAAGCGCTGTCATGGAGGGAATCTGTGAACATGGTGCATACGTGACAGAAGCTGAAGGCTGCTGTGAGTGTTGATAAGGGCCACAGCGATATGCCTGCATGTATTTCCATGAAAACAAACTATTGACACTGGCCATTCTGCACTGTGAAGTGCTCTCGTCCCTAGTAACCATTCATGTCAGTGGTTTTATCAGCCCTGGCACACATCATCCTAACCAAACCTATTGTTGTCTCAGGGTTTAGTGGAAACATGCGGCTTAAATGCTTTTGTGTCGCAAATTAAATAGATACAGAAACTCAACAGCGAAGAGTGCATGGTATAGCATTATTTGCAATGACTCAACACTTCATGGTCCCAGACTCCTCCTGGAAATGATTCTCATATTCCTTCATTAAACCTGTCTCGGAGCCGCGGCCCCGCCACAGTCACTTTCCAAAGGCTGGTCTCACTTATGTTTGTAAAAGCTGCTCAAAGTGCAGGGTGAGTCCACTGAGCCTTCCCCTTGGGGTGATTTACGACAGAACACACCAGGCTCCTTTTAAGGAGGACTTTCATATGCTCCTAAATGTGTCACATTCTAAAGCCACATTGATTATGTCTCTATTATTACACTGACATGAAAAAAGAAGAGAAGAATTATATCTGGTTTGCAGATATTCTAAAGGAAACAGGCATCTGTTCTGAAACTGGGTATCATAGGATTTCACATGACAAGGCAAGGGATATGTTGTGGAATGAAATTTTGAGTTCTGATCTTGAACATATGATTTTATATTTGAATGCACATCACTGAAATGAAGAGCACGGCTGTTCATCTGGGTTTTGGGGTTTAAAAGCTTTCTGTGGACATGTACAGAAATTCATTAACACGAGCTACAAATGTCGTTTTTCAAACATGACAGCACTTAAACCTTTATGACACACAATGGAGACATGAACAAAACATGGTAGTTAAACATTAGCATTATAATTGCTTACATTTTGAACAATCAAGTTTTAAATATGTTCTTTGCCTTATTTGGCTTTTAAAACTGTTCTGCTTCAATAACATGTGGAATTGATGTTCTAAAATAAAACTTTGTATGAGTCAAATTTGAACTTTTGTGGAATATTTGAATTTCTGATAACAATAATGTCAAAATGTTCTAACTAAAGGTTATTGCATTTTGAAAACATTATGTTTCATTCCAATTTACAGCAAATTCTGTGTCAGTTCTTACACACAGATAGGCAACATTTTAATAAAACTTTCTCTAACAACTTTCTAGAATCCACCAATCATGCTGTAACTCAACCTTTGTTTAATGTATTCTGTATTCTGTGACAGGCCTGCTGTCAGGAGCTGTCCAACCTCAGTTCACCTCTGTTAAAGAGGGTGTTCTCATTGGCTGCCAGTCTTGTAAACAGCCTCTCCAGTTGTGGGGGAAGTCTTGTGCATAAGTGATAAAGATTTATCTGCTGTATGGGGTGTTGGGCAGGGCACACTGAGGCCCACTGACAGATAGAGACACAGTGTAGATGCACCAACAGCTTCTCTGGAACAGCCTTTTTAACATGTCCAATGGTTTAACGGAGATATATGTATATATATATATATATATATATATAGATATATGTAGCTATATATATATATATATAGATATATGTAGCTATATATATATATATAGTATATATATATATATCTATATATAGTATATATATATATATATATATATATATATATATATATATATATATATAGATATATATATATATATATATATATATATATATATATATATATAGATATACTATATATATATATCACAAAAATATCAAATGTAAAAAGAAATGAGTAAATGATACTGTTAACTATTATTAAATTAATGTGCATAAAACATACAACCCAACCCAGACTGTGGTCATCTTTGTTATTTTTTACATTTACATCAGCTGGATTCAAACATCGATTACAGGTAATATGGGGCATAAAGTCCACAAACATTCGTGTAATCAAGCATTCACTTCAATTTTGTAATATTGCATAACCTCAACAGCAGCCAATGTTTCAGAAATGATTTATTTCCATGAACCGTTCCAACGAATGTGACCAGCTGATGTACTAGAACATGTCCAAATATGGATTACTACTTACTTTAATGCACAATAGGCAGCAAAACAGCAGGTGTCTATCAGACCCAAAGTTAAAATAGCTATAGTCCTTGGACTATTTCTGTTTCTGATACATGTCTTGGATGCCTTTATACTGGGCATACTCTATATCATAAAATTATACCCAGCATGGATAATATCATGAGGATGTGTAGATAAATAGAAATAACCTTTTACTATTATTAAAATCCAGGGATGGATTATAATTTATCAAAAGGCAAAATATGATATCAAATAGATTAGATTCATCTTTATTGTCTTTGCCTAGTCCAAGTCCTCAACAACGAAATGCAGTTTAGCATCCAATAGTGACATATATTAAATATATAAATGAATAGATGAATAAATACATATGTACATATAAACATAAGGTGTCTAAGATGATATCAGCTATTTATTACTGGCATCTTATCATAGATAAATACATATATACATATTAACAGTCTCAGATGTTTATAGATGTGGACTGTATCACTTTATGCCCTAAATGTAAAACATATTTTGATGTTTATATTTTCTGAAAAAATGAAAAAGCTATTTTAGTGATAGGAATTCACTTTGCAAATATGGTACAAGACAAATAATTATTATTTCGGATTATCTTTTTGTTTTTGACTATTTTGTCAGCAACTATTACATGTAAAACTGAAACATACATATGTGAACATATGCGTGTTTTACTGTAGTTTTTTAGCGTGTAGCTCACTCGCTGTCTACAACCATGGCAGTGAAACTTTATGTCGCCTGTTTTCATTTGATGAAAAAACTGGTGTCCTGCATAAATGTGGATTTTATGACCTCTACCAACATTAGAGTTGGATAGGGCTTTGTGATCAGAGCTGTTTGTTTGTTTGTGTAGATGTAAACAGGATAACCCACTAAATTTCTAACATATTTCAATTACATTTTGTGGAAAGATGCACCCTATTGAGGGGAACAGGTGAATAGAGTCTTATCTGAATGATACTATGGAGCTAGAATTTTTCTTTTTTTTCAAATCTTATTATGGCAACGCCATGACTGCCCTACTCTGCTTCTGATTGGCTTGGTATGATGACATTTCTCACTCTAGGGGTAGGTTTTCATGGTCAAAGAGTCATATTATGCGGGTTCAATGACATAACAGGTAAACTGAGCTGCACTGGCAGAGGTCTGAGCTCTCTGAGTGCTGTCTAGTATTGAACCTGTTATTTCTGATAGAAATCAAAGCAGAGCAACAGTCAGAGATGGTCTAGTTTAATTATTGTACAGCCCAGCCAGAACGTTCCAGCGTGGACAGAAGGTAACCTCGGCTCTACTAAACATCCGGGCAACAGGACTTTTATCATAAATGATGAATTCAGTATCTGAGGGGAAGAGAGGTGGAGGTCAAGCTGTTTTTTTTTTTAAACACACATGCTTGAGTTTTCATCTTTTGAATATCAGGCTATTATACTGAAATCTTTTTATCACCCACTGAAGTATCATATAAGCCTGAAAGGTCTGACTGCCTGTCTGCTCCATCAGCCATGAACAGATCATCATTACTGACAACTTCAATTTGCATACTGACACGGTCTCAGACTTCATGTCTACGGACTGGATTCCTCTGACGGCACTCAGCATTTTGTTAACTGTGGCTGAACACTAGATTTAGTGATATCTGGAGGTTTGAATATTGTTGTTGACGAGATTGTTGATATTAATACATCAGATCACTGCTGTCAGCTTTTGAATATTGCCTGGAAAACAAAAAATGATTCAGAGCACCCCTGTCGAAGAAGCAGTCATCATGTTTTGTTCTCTGTGACACTGATTCTTCATGGTAAATCTTCACACTACTGTTTTACAGTGTGAATGATCTGCACAGATATCAAATGGTGGAATATCATACAAGTGGATTTAAAAGCCTGAATTACAAGATGCATAATGTAGAATTATAAAGGTAATTTATTTAATAGGCTTATTAATTTTAAAAAAAGAAAAGAAAAAAAGCTGTGGGTAAAATATAGTAATAGATATGAATGAACTTACTCTTAGGTTTCTGGTTCTGATAAGGTACTGAACGGTGTGCTGCCGTTGGACTCCAGAGGACTAGGGGAAGCCTCCATACTTTGGCTGCTTTCCGGAGTACAAGCCAGACTGGCCTCAGTCCTACTGGATGAAGACTTTTGGAAAGAGCCAGGTGTGCCTGACTCAGCCTGCCATAGAAAGCAGGAACAGCGAGTCCGCAGCTCTTTATAGAAAGCATTGAGCCACAGGGTGGACAGCCAGGGACAGCCCAGCAGGTTCTTGAAGGCTGTACGAAACTCTGGACTCCTGCAGTAGATGATCGGATTGAGGCCAGAGTTGACGTACCCCAACCAGTTTAGCAGTCGGAAGATCCTCTCTGAGGGGACGCCTCTGTTAAAAGCGTTGACGATATTGGCGACGAAGAACGGCAGCCAGCAAACAGTGAACGTCCCCATGATGATACCTAAAGTCTTGAGGGCCTTGTGCTCTTTGACGAGCATTAGCCGTGACGGCCTCCGCTTGGTGCTCTTTCTACGCACGAAGTTGTTGCAGCTGCTGGATCCTGCACATATAAATGGCGTGATATTGCTGATGTGGGGCCCAACTTGTATATGTGCTGTTGGACAGTCATTTTGGAAACGCATGCGATTCTTATCTATGAGCTGGACCTGATGTGTGGCTATTAGAAAGACTTTTGCATACACAAATATCATTATGAGCAGTGGAATGTAAAAGGACACTATAGAGGATATAATAGCAAAGGCCCTGTTGGTCACAAAGTCACAGCAGGCAGGGTCATCGTAGCACATCTTCGCTGTGGCGTCATCATCACGCCAAAACCCTTTCATAATTGGCACAAAGGAAATTAAGGAGGAGACAACCCACACTAAACAGACTATTAACCTGGCACGCCACTTACTGAGAAGAACCTTGTGTCGAAGCGGCCTTGTGATGGCTATATATCGATCCACTGCTATGACACAGAGAGTCTCTATGCTCGCCGTCACACACAGGACGTCCACAGAGGTCCAGAAGTCACAGAAAGTGTCGCTGAGCTGCCATTTACCCGTTACCACAATGGTGGCCCCTAGAGGCACCACGAAGACCCCCATGATGAGGTCTGCACAGCCTAGTGACATTATAAAAATATTTGTGGTTGTCTGAAGCTGTGAGGTACAAGCCACAGCGATGATGACCAGCAGGTTTCCTACCACTGTGGTCAGTATGATGATAACCAGTATGATGAGGCTCCAGGGTCCTGCTGCATCATAGTAGCGTCCTGTGCTGTTGGCCACATTGGATAGTGATGTGTTCAGGTTCCAATCCATTATTCACTGGCTCAGCTTGGTCACAAGAGTCTGAGGCGTTTTTCAGGTCAAAGTTAAGAAAACTAAAGAATCTGCGCTTCTTACAAGCATCATAAAAATGCTGTAACTAAAAAGCGTCCTCACTAAATAAAAGTTAGTCTTTACTGTGCAGTTACTGCTTACATTTCACACCTTCTGACTCTCGGCGGCGTTCAACAGGCAGCAGTGGCGCTCCATATCCCAAAGATCGTTTGAGGAAGATCCTGTGGTGTAGGCATTAACATATTCTCCAAAAAGCTCAGTCCAAACAGTATTAGTTCACAGAGCTGAATCACTTTCATGAATCTGGAAAACATTAAGTGAAAAAAAAAAAAGTTTGTGAGAAGACAACCCAGCCACGTCCATTTAAATCCATCCACTGGGATCAGAGGAGTTTGCTATGTTTTTTTGCCGAATGCCACAGTTGGACTGGTGGAGATCAAGCAACAGTGACGCTGATGAAGGAACCACCAGAGTGCACCAGAGTGGCTGTCCACTCTTTCTTTTGCTCTCTCTCTCTCTCTCTCTCTCTCTCTCTCTCCGTGTGTGTGTCTGTGTCTCAGAGCAGGTTGCCCAAGATAGTATTGGCTGTAATCAGACTGGCTGAAGGCAGAGGGGAGGAGTTGAAAAGTGTGCCTGTGTATGAAAGACATTATCAGTACTCTAATAGAGCAACACACACGGAGACAATCGCACTATAGGTAAAGAGCAAATCCAGCCTTAGAGAGTGTAAACTGTGTGTAATGTATGTCAAAATGTTGCATCAAAACTGCAAGAATATCTCAGTGACCAGAGGTGGCAAAAGTACACGCATTCTTTACTCAGGTAGAAGTACTTTTACTAAGACTCTAGTTAAAATAGAAGTACTGATTCAACTTTTTTCCACAAGTAGAAGTGAAAAAGTACAGGCTCTGAAAAAGTATAAGTAAAACTTATACTTTAACTTATACAATAACCTTTTAAGGGACATAACTACAGGCTATGTTTGTGCAAACCTGACTTAACCTCATGTCATAGTAATATAGTATTAATTTAAGGGGTTAGAGACTTTTTTCAACTTCTATTACTGCCAGTTCACAGACAAAGGAGGTATTCACTGTGAATGACCAATCAGAGTGACACAAAGTGGATAAAATGTCTTCTGACATTTCTTGCATATGTTTCTAGTCTGTTTCTTCTTCTTTAGGTGTTTTATATCTGTCGTCTTGTTTCGTCTGTCGTGCACGATAAACCAAGGGATCGTCTTTTCTATGTGTTTATTGTCACTTCCAGTGAGGGTGAAATCAGCCTTGATGTCGGGGAAGCAAACAATGATGCAAAATGAAAATAGTCTACTAAAACAGTGAGCCTGTTTTGAAAATGTAAGGAGTGGAAAGTACAGATGAAAAGTTCAAAAGTAGAGTACAGATACCTGAAAACTCTAAGCACAGTAACAAGGTATTTGTACTTCATTACTTCTCGCCTCTCTACTTTGATCACTTGCGAGTTTAAAAGAATCCGTTCTTTATTCTGTATTCTACCTGATGTTGTTTTGAATGGAGCAGCTACACTAAGCTTATCAACCCATTACAATGTGACAGGCTTTTCCACTGCTGCCGCCTGTTTTCTTTGACAAATGAAGCTGGTTAGTGTCAAACACACCTTTCCAAGACTCAGCAACATTTTTACCTCTGCTAAGGAGATTATGGGTTTGGTTTGTTTGTTAGTTTGTCAGCAGGATTACTCTAAAATGGCATGAACGGATTTGGAGATGTAGGGTTTGGCCTGAGGAACAATCCATGGGATTTTGGTGGTGATCTGGATTATCACCGGAGGTTTTTCTCTCTCTGAGTTCTGTTTAGTTTGTTATACATTTGACACCAGTTGTGCAGTAAAGCCATTTAGTTGGGGTTATAGTTCATTATCTCTACTATAATTCTGCAGCTCTAAAGGTTTATTTGTAAGAAAGTCTGTGGTCAATTTTGCAGACCACAAGGCACGAGTCAGCCCAGACAGAAGAGGACAGGAAATAAGTGCCCTCACTCTAACTCAAAGCAGTAAAGGAAAATAATAGATCGCTATCTTGCTGTTACTTAAGCCAGTGCACTGGAGAACAATCAAGCAAATGCCTTCTATGAGATTCACTTGATATCCAGAGCTCTGCTGCGGAGCTGAGCTCTCTTGTCACAAGCAGTTCCTTCTTTGGGCTGATTAGTTCTGCGACTGCAGCTGGGATTGCTCTGCATTTATCCCATCTTGAATTTTTATTTCTTATTAATGAGAAACTTAAACTCACATAAAAATGTACAAATTTATTTATTGTGCACTTTTTTTAGGTAGTTTGTTTCATCCTGAACATTCCGATGATTTTATTTATTTCTTCTTTAAAGTGGCTATGGTCAGCATTTTTATATTCATTTGACACTATGAAAACAATGTGAAAAAGCCATCAACAAAATCTGCAGCTCAACTTGGCTTTTGTTTGCAGCATAAAGTTTTGAAGAAAAAAAAAGAGCCTGTACACTGTCTGCTGAACACCAAATGGCAAACAGACACAGTTTGCAAGTAGCTTGTGAACATTTATCAGTGAAAGAGCCAGATACTTCTCTCTGGAGACCAAAAGGAGAACTTAAAGACAGAAACATGACTCCAAAAGAATGATAATGCTGCTCTGTCTCTCCTGGAGGAGTAAATAGCAACTACCTGCAAACATGCTCATCATTTGCTCATAACTTTATTCCACTGTAAACAGTTATTGCGGGTTGCATGATCAAAAGTAGTGAATGACAGGGTTTCAGATATTCTGCCAACACTTTGCTATATATTGCTATTACAGCACACCAGTGTGTTTGAGCTCTCGCAAGCCTGACTGAGCAATAGCTAAGATTCCCTTTAACAAAGATAACACATTACAAGATGCAACAATGGTATGACATGATGGGTGGACGCCTCTCCCACTCATCCCCACTGGACATTTTTGGCACATTACTAAGGGATACTAGTAGATAGATACGACACACAGTAAAAAAAAAAAAAGTTTAAAAAAAATGTTGCACCTTATTTTGTTGCTTGTTTTTATCTGCAAATTTAATATGCTCACTAAAGTCCTCCAGGTCTGCTTTTCTGTTGGCCGTCTGGTTTTATCAGGGGTACAAGAAATCATAGAATTGACTAAAATTCCCAAAAATTAAATTTGATGAAAATGCAGATCATTGTTCGCCTCATACGTCATCAAAATTGGTCTTACGTGCCCCTTTCTCCATGTCTGTCAGCGTATGATGCAGTCTATTACTGGTCAGCTGACGTACGGCCAGCATGTGACTGAGTAATGCAACCTAAAACAAATTTAATTTGTGTATAATGCATTACTTTCCTTTGTGTAACAGGACAGGCTTAACATGTTTTCCTCATTCAATGAACATTCAAACAGCAGCACAGTTTCTGACCTTATCCCAGCATCTGAAAATCCTCATTGAGAGATTTAATCACTACTTTTCATCTGAGTCTTTTGCACAGTTTGACTGGGTCCATGACCCTCGGAGTTCATGTGACTGGAAAGCTCAAAAGACTTTCACCGCTGGCACAGGAGCAACTGGCGGAGATCAGGAGAGTTCACACATTAAAAATAACATTTCAAGATATGGCTCTGGACAGGTTCCTGATATCATTGGAGAGGGAGAACCCAATAGTTTCAAGTAGCACCATTGCAAGTCTGCTACGATTCTCGATGACAAATTTGTGGGAACTGACCTTTTCGAGGCCAATTTCCATCAAGAACAAGTATAGGGAGTGACTGAGGCTGTGGACCAGGAGTTTCTGCCTCTCATCCATCCCTGCCAGAATAGACCAGTGGTATGCATGCATGTGGGTGTGAACATACGTGGGTCAAAGGGGTGCAGAGTTTACGTTTTTAAGTACATTTTAGAATGGGGTGACTCGAGATTTTGCAGACTTTGAAGGGGTGTCATGACTGAACAAAGGTTGAGAAACTCTGCTCCAGATCTCACAAGGGTGTGTTGCTGCGGCAGACACAAAGGTCTCGAATAAAAGTCTGCCTGAAAAATGCAATTTTATTTGTCGCTAAAAAATCATAGTCTGTGCTCATGTTCACGTCTTCCATTGGACTGAATAAACCTAAGATCTGCCACTATACAGGACAGTGACAAACCACATGTGACACACATACAAGGAAATAACTCTTCAGTTAGTCGTCTCGTTTCTGGACCATCTCTGGCTATAATGCTGACTGCACACATGTTAATTTGCAACAAATAATAATAATAATAATAATAATAATAATGATACCTTTATTAGTCCCACATGGGGAAATTCTTTCTCTGCATTTGACCCATCCCTGAGGAGCAGTGGGCTGCCACTACACGCGGCGCCCGGGGAGCAAATATGTTTGAGCCAGTTGCCATATGCAGTTCTTCATGGGTTTTCTAAAGCAGCAACATGTTTGCAGAAACAAAAAAATGGGATAACAACAAGGCTGGCACTGTCTAAAGATAACAAACCTAGACTGCCTGCATGTCTATGGCTCAATTAATGTTGTTTTTTAATTTTTGTTTGTCTAAGGATTAAACAAACAGGATATGACATGTTAATTTGAGAGTTTTAGAGATGCTGAAAGGTGGATTTTGTTATGTAAGGACAGCGTCAGGCTAGCTGTTTCCCCCCATGTCCAGTCTTCATGCTAAGCTAAGGTAGTAGCCCTTGACTACAGCTGTTTTTGTAAAGGTTTTTCGAGAGATTTTTAATTAATGCATGGCGTTATTTTCTGATTAATTAATTTGTTGGGAATGACGTGTGTAAAGGTGCTCTAGGCAGAAATCTATCTGCATCTGTACTCACTGTTGCCAGTAAAAGCTACTCTTAAAACAAACAGTCTTGAGAAATAATCTAATAGATGTTTAATCAAATTGTGGTGCATTGTAACATGCTTTTCTTTGTCATCATAATGTTTCCCTTCCCTTTTGCCCTGTTTAGGTTTAAATGGAATTTATTTTTCCTTTTGTCACTCCTGACAGGAAGTTGTGAGTGAATCCACATGAAAGAGAAGCAGGCAAAAGGGAAACACTGGCGCCGTTTTTAACAAAGAGGCCCCATTGAACGGCTTGTCTGTAGGCGAAGGTCACCGCTGTGGAGCTGACAACTTGACAGCGGCTCATTTGTCTTTGCGTGAGAAGATGCTATTGGTGGATCAGAATCTGGTCCTGATCTAGTCAAGCGTATAGCAGCTGGCATCATCTGAGTTGTAGATAGTGGAATAGGCTGTGACAGTTTTCGCATCATTGCAGAGGAATCCCTGCAATGGTAACATGAGTCTACAGTGCATGGAAGAACTTTTTACCATGACATTGCATAACTGTAAAATAAATAAATAATTTAAGAGTTTCTGAAATAATTATGGTTGTGAAGTGAATTATTTACATTTAAACCCAACCCCTCATGAGTTTAATGATGTGCAAATTATTCATACTTACATTTTCTTCTAGTGCACTTGACTTCAGCACAGTAAAATGTTTGCAACACCTGCTTCCTGCTTTGTGAAATGAATTGTAACTCTGGAAATGTATTTGACAACAAAAGCTTGAAAAATTATCAGATTTACAACATGCAGAATGGAGTATGTGTGAGATTTGCTTCTTTCATGGTGGAAATAAATAATGGCTGTAAATCAGACTTTAGAAAACCCTTTTTTTGCACACTCACTCCCCACATATACTGTACCCTGGGAACGTTTCCCTGCTCTTGAAGGAAACCTTGACATGATGACACATTCCAGTGATTCTGTATTAACGAAACTTCTGGCATTTCTTTGTTAAGACTAACAGTATGTAGAGAAGGCCTGGACCGTGGCAGCCATCTGGACTTCACAGGCTTACATTTCAATTCATAATACGACCCATCTGGTCAGTGACAACACTCCCTTGCTTGGAAAAGTCATTGCCAGTGGAAAATGGACGAGGCTGTAAATCAGGGTTTGCTCATATTCAGCGGGACTCCTTACAGGCTGTTTGTTAAGCACATGATCTTTTTAATTGGGTGTGTCTTCAAGATGTTGTTTGGATTTCCTGAAGTGCCTACTGTTGCTTTTCCAGGAGGAGGTAAGAGAGACATTTAATGTCTTCATCCTGTCAAGCTAAAATAGAACAGGTGTTGACAGCATGAGTGTAAACACACAATACAAAAGGAGTCAAGTGATCCCATTAAAAAAAAAAAAAGGCTCTTTATTATCCGACATGTTCAAGGAATGTGATCAAAATCCAAAATAATTTTTTTTTCACACAACTTTAACACAGTTTGCACTGTTTTCTACATCAAATGTTTGCAAATGCCTCCTCTGAAATTCTTTGGTAGCTTTTTTTTTTGTTTTGCACAGGAAACTCTGGATTAGCTGAAGGAGCTAATCATGACCGGACGGAGGAGGAAGGAGAGGTAAAACAAGTGTAAAACAAAGCATCCGCCGCTGAACGGCTACAGGCTCTACTTCATCCTTTATGCAATCATATACATAAAATGCATTGTGACATACGTCTAGAATCTGAAGAAGATGAATCACATTCGATAAGAGAATATTTACTTCCTGTGGGAAACCAAAAATCTATTTCTCAGCTAGCAGATATACAGTATGAGACCAAGTGTTGAAATGAGAAGTTTGAAGACTGAGTTGTTCAGACTTCAGCAACTACCATGTCATGGCTGTGGGTAATTCACATTCATCATGGATTTGAATGGAACCACATGCAGAGATTTTATTGAGTCTCTTCTGGGGCATACATGGAATACTGAGTGCTTAAGGCGTGGATGGCCCTACATACACTCGCAGGAGAGATGTCAGAGACCTATGTCAGGATTAAACTAATTCTCCCTTTTGACATTTCAGCAATTTATCAATTAAACAGATCTCATGTACTTTAAGGTTTATCATGCATTATTTAAATGAAATCATAATTACTGAAACAGAAGTCTGTATTTCTGGTGGGACACTCCAGGCTCCATGAAACCACTTATCCTCCTCAGGATCCCAGAGAAAAGATCCTTATGTGTGGTTTATTTACTTAACCTTCTGTTTGCTTGTTTGGAGCATCTGTGAAATTTGTTCATGCTTATTAGGTATCATGATAAACCGATGATATCTCGGTATGCGGAGGGGGTTGGTGTCTTTAAAAGTCACTCACTTATGTGTAAGAGAAATGCTCCACCATAATGCCTCTCCTTTAGGTCATATAAATGCATAGATTCTTTAGCATATAGGAAGCTTTGCTTGTGTTTTCTTTAGGAGTACCCGTACTGGAACAAGAGTTCCCTTCAATCCAAAACAGTACATATGCTAATGGCTGCAGGTGCGCTGCTTTTGACAGCAAAGCGTTGTCACTGTATGATTAACCATGGTGGTGTTTCCATTTAGTAAACACTGAAACATCAATAAATATGACCTGACTAGTCCGGCTGCTTGCGATAGTCATAATATACTCCTGAAGCTTTGTTCAGGAGCAAGTTCTAAATCTGCCGGCGATGACCATTACAGCAGTCCTTGCAGCCACGAGGTCTGCTGTTAATGCTTAAAGGCAAACAATAAAATAGAATCAGAGGTTGACATCGGCTTTATATTTTAATAAAAGAAGTGGTTTGCGTCTGATCATCCTCTTCATCAGTGTCAGAGTGAGGAAGGCAGGAGTGCAGGGTGCTGGCGCCAGGGACAGACAGACAAAAGAGAGAAGGGCTCTGGTTCAGCTCTTGTCTGGTGCTGTGGAGGATCAATGACTACAGCTAATCTCAGCAGCATCTTGGCCCTCTGCAGTCAGCCAGAGTTTTAGCTGACATTTATCACCATAATTACTCATTACCACCTGTGATCTCACTGAATTATTGATGGCAGTCCAGGTGAGATCCACCATCCTCTGACATGCCAGATAAGGATTAGACATAATTGCAGAAGCAATGAAAGTCAAATAGGAATGTGACACCGTTTATTTAGCATAGAGAAGTAAAATAGGGGCATAAGAATAGCATGGAGCGCATAAGGGCAAAAAAAACAAACTGTAGAATAGACAACTTAAAAACCAGAAAATGTAGCATAATCTACAGAATGTTACATTTTTATTACATTTATTCTATTAATGCATGTCATATTTAATGCATGTCATACATGTTGTATGGATTTCATTAATAGATACACACCATGACCAGAGATCACTAAACAAAGAGCAGCAACTAAAGCTGTGTCACAACAAGTTAACAATACGTGAATTTAATCCACATTCAGCGTTTGAGTGTTCCTTCTAACCACATTGCTATCTTTTTCTGTAGTCTGCAATAATTCAGTACATCCCTATGAAACCAATCATTTTGTTTCTAGCCAGTTTCACCACCATTCAAACTTTAAATCAAGTGAAACTGATGATAATGCTAACAACTTACATGATGCCCCAGTGGGCAAACAACCCACTTGTGTCCTTAACGATTTAAGTTTAGTTTAAGTTCAAGGTTTTGCTAAAAATGGAAAAGTTTTACGTTTGCAGGTTAAAAAAGTTCTGCTTTCACGTGGCAATGTTATCAAAGTGATCTGCGTACACACAGATTTTTTTTAAAAAAGAAGAAAAAAAAAAGCTTGATAATGCTGTAGTATGTTTGCCAGGCCAAAAGTTGGCAGTGCACCCTTTCAAAATCAACACCACAGAATAAGATCGCAGTCGTGATTCAGCAAATCTACAATTAAGGAGCGTTAATAAACTCAACAGAGTCTGCAGCACAAACACAACCGGACAGTTCAACATTCTTTTTTTGTTGTTCTGTCCATAGTGTTCTGTCCGCGGGCACGAAGCAGGGCTGTGTCATCGTTTATCGTGTAAACATAGGCCAAAACGCAACAAAAGCTTATCGTTTCCCCCACCAGCCAGTTAGAACTGAAGAAGACTCATGGATGAGAGGTGGAACATTTTCAAACCCCAAACAGAATTCCAGTTGCTTCAACCTTCAAGGATTACCATGACCTGGATAACTGAGAATCTACACAAATATACAACATACATGTGTGTGCTGAAGGCAAGATAAAATACAGGTAAGGGTCAGAAGCTCCACATGGCCGTACTACTAGCATTTCTTACAAATAGCCCACAGATGTTCGTCCATAAATAGCTCCATCCATTATACCCGGAGTCAGGGAGTTAGAAAGCTGGGGTCTTGCACTTATTAGGCTAGATGCAGGGTAGTTCATCACAGGGCTAATAAATAAAGACAACCACTAGAACACAAACAATTTGAGTTTCAGATTAACGTGATATGCATGTCTTTGAAGTGTGGGAGGAAACACAGGACAGGATTTTACACAGAAGGCCTCAGCCATCTGGTGGACTCCAACTGTCTGACTGTGAGCCAACTGTGCGAACCACTGATCAGTTAACACATATTTCTAAAACCAAACCATTGTTCACATTCAATTTTATATATATTTACTCTCGTTTGTTGTTATTAATTATTGTCTTTTACATTTCATTTATTGAATAAAGAATCTACAGTGGCTTCTAATCCCATAATTTGTACTATATTGATAAGTCTGATATTATTTAAACAAAGGGGATTAAGAGACAAAGACAAAAACAGACTATTTCTCATTCTGTAGTTAGTGAGATGATAAACTCAGCACAGAGCAACTGTAGGTATGACTTGAAAAATTGCATTTATTTGCATCGTTTCCGCTAGATCATCTTAAACATGAAGTGGTTGTATGTCTGGCACCAGTCACATTTCCCATGTGAAAATGAAAGCACTATAACCAAACACTGATTACAACAATATATATATGGAGCTGGATAAATAAAATGTTTTTAGAAGAAGAAGATTCATAAAAAAGAAGAAAATTCCTATAAAATAAACAACTAAGAGAAACAAACTGCCTTCATAAACAAGGTACATTCCTAAATATTATAGATTATATTTGGTGATGAACCTATGGAATAGAAAAACAGCCGTATATAAATGTAAACCTATATATTAAATAAAACAAGGTCTGACAAACTACGAGTGGGCAGATACTTCATCAATGTACACACATATTAGGTAATAATATTCAAATATACCTACATCCTATAAGACTGCATACATCATATTAAATTGGTCCCTACTGGTCTGTGTTAGAAACACTTTAACTCTCAATACCGAGAAGAATGAATCAGCTTTGTTTTCTCTTTTTTAGGCAGAGGGATCTGATATTATGTCGATTACAAAGGTTGGTGAGGGGATTAATCACCTGTACCTCACTGTGATTACGTTCATGGAGCAGTGTAGTGAGTCCAGCCATCATACAGCAGTAAATCACATATTCTAGAAGAAAAAGTAAACACAAAATACAACCATTTAAAGTTTTATGTCCCTCCCCTGCACCAAAATTTATTTTTTTAAAATAGCAGAAGTCCCTCCTGCAGTGGTTAAAAATTGTTTGAGGTCAGATCCCTTTTCAAAATTCAATGGATTCTTCCCTGCCACGTGCCCAACCCTCCCAACAAGTTTCAGGAAAATCTGTCAAGTGGTTTTTGTGTAATCCTGAAAGCAGACAAACAAACCAACCTTGAGGCAATAAATGCAATTATCCAAGTTGTGCAGGATTTAACGTGCAACAAATGACTCTTTTTCTGTTTGTACCACATTTGTATAGTCAAGATGTCTCCATTGTTCCACACTCTCATTGTCCTGCTCTAGTGTTCTAATCCTGAGTGAAAAATGGGGCAGTCTGCAGACATTACCTGGAGTTATGTGCCAAAACACAGTGTGCACAGTCATGCTGAATGAGGGAGAGATATACATGTCAAAGCACTGACAAATGTGACTGACGTATTTGGACTTCTCAGGCTGCATTAAGTCCACTGTTTAAGACATGAGAAGTCATCAATCAGCTATAAGATGTTTTTGTGTAATCGAGATATAAACAGTCCTTGCTCACAGACTCCCTTTTGCATGCATCCTCAGTGGCCAAAAAGCACTCAGCAAATGTTTCCACCTACTTGTCATGTGCATTTGCAAAGCACAGTGCTCCAGCCATAGTGTTTCAAGGCAGGTCATTGTATCTTGCTTTGCACCACAACGCCCATTTTAAGTAGCCTCATTACAGACCAGGTCATTTATTGTATTTTAAGGATCAGAAAGAGAATGATTCTTGTGAAATGATGTTTTTCACATAGCTGCGGCGTATCTGGTGATGCCACAGGTCATTTGACCTATAACCAGGAGTTTGTCTAATACAGTTAATACTGTATGTGGAGATTCACCTGATTAAACAGATGACACAAGCATGAGCCCACATATCAAGCTGCATCCACTCCCACTTGTACAAATACATCCTTGTTCTGTTAAAAATTGTTGGACGTTACACTGACTTCTATTCAGCCCTTAATCTCTAACCTTAGCCCGAACCCTTATCCCTTAACCTTAACCCAATTCCTTATGTACTACATTCCTCCCTTTATATTCATCCTCAAACACACACACACATAAGCACTTACATTTACACAAATGCTACATGTATGTATGTAGAACTTACTCCCAAAGGGGAATACCCATATATGCTGGGTGACTGGGAAGGAAAAACAATCCATGGAAGGATAGCAGCAGAAAATCTCAGGTATGTGGGTGGAGGATGGGAACCAAGGACAGGATAATATATATTATATAATTTAATAAATACTAATAATTTAAATCCTTAATGGAACACATCAAATATTCATTGTCAATTAAATTGATATAATTTCAAAAAATTAATTAAATACTTCTAAAAAAATCTCAACAATTAAATTACTCAAAAATTAAAAAGTATGACAGATAGATAGATAGATAGAAAGCTTCTTTACAGTGTCCAAGGCTGCATTCAATAAGTAAAATATTACAAATATGTTGTAAAAAGTTCCATAATGATATTCTAATTTAGAACAATATGATTCTAAATGCCCACATGCATGGATAGCTTATAGATGGCAAACATCTAAACATCAGATGTGTTCTCTTCTTTCATCCACTCTCCCCAGCAGACTACAACTACCATGTGTAACTGTTTGAAGGCAAACCCATAGCAAACACAATCCCCAAATTAAAATCTCATTCCATCATGTAAGATGAGAGAATATCCCGTCTCTATGTGCCATTTTCGCCTGCTGCTGACACCAGAGCCTGCCGGTTCATAGTAAATCACCTCCATACTGTCAAATGTTGTCACTGCTTCCTCAGCCTCAGTTTGGCTTTTATATTTGGACTGTGTCCAAGTTCTTGCGCATATTCTTATGCTAGAACAGATTATATGTCCCTGGAGGAGACACAGGGGCTGTGGGGGCTCTTATCTCACATGTCTTAGCTAATTATCAGGACTGCTGGACTGCAGCTACACCAGCATTTACATTTCTGTGCGGGTCATGATAAAGACCAGCTGAACTCTGTGTGCCTGTGCCTTTCTCCTGAAATAGAGTGAATGTCAGCATTTATTTAGAAAACATGACATAGCAGACAGACCATAGAGTGATAGAAAATGAATTTTGGAGGCCATATATTATTAAGACTTTAACATGTGCAGACTGTATGGCATTTAGTTCCAGGAATCTGTTTATCTATTCCATCATAATGATCATTATTACTGTTATGTTTTGTTTGACATTTTACCTACTGTCAAACTTTTATGTTCTTTTTCTTCTTTTTTATTACAGTCTCCACACACATCCTTTTAAGGCATGTTCTTTTCAGCTGTAATTGCTTTTACCCTCTGCCTATCACTGCCTCATCAGACAACATTAGCTTACTACAAAACAGTTTTAATCAGCCATACTGAGAACCTCTGCCATGGAACGCTCAGGTTCAAGGCCACTTGGTTGTGTTTTAGAGCTAACATGAGTTTTACCTTTTTATTTAATTGTTTTCTTCAAAGAAGAGTGGGTTAAATCCTCAAGTTTCTTTGAGTGTCCTGTCTCCTCCATGTAATACATTATTCTATTACCAAAAAACTATTCCTGGGGCCTGTTCCTTAAAGCAAATTTAACAAATAATCCAGGCTATTTCGGTAAGTGTCACTCCTTTTCAGGTTGATTTGGTTCCATAACGCAAATTCAACCAATCCAGCTCAGTTACTATGCAAATGAATACTGGGAAACTAATTTGGTCTGTGGTAAGCTAATGGTTAGGCTAAGCCTCTGTTGTTTAACCAGAGTTCCTTTAACACTGCCCCAACAGGAAAAACTAAAAAAGCACCTGACTCTCTGGTGCCCTGCCATTTCATTTGACTTTATTAACCACTGTCAATCAAAAAGAATTAAAGCTTATAGAAACTCAGCTCAGATAATTAATGATTTAAACAAATTATCCAATCATATATGATGAAATAAATATGTGTTTGTTTCAAATAGTTCATCAGATATACATAATAAACACACACATACAGTATATATACATATGCCTATATATAAAAAAAAAAATACAGTATATATATATATATATATATATATATATAATTTTCCCTCTCGCGCCCTCATCTTTCTTTGTACAGCCAGCCTTGTGGGTCCGGTCTGCCGTGTCAGACCCCCGCCTCTATAGATCTGGTGCTTAGGGCCTGTTCTTGTGCTGGAGCTTTGTCTTCCACAATACATGTGTGTGTGTGGCCTTAAATTAATATATATTGTGGACAACATTTATACATCTGTTTATGTATAGGTGCTTCAAAACTTCTGACTGACTGGAGCTATATATAAAGTAGCAGTCAAAGGTTTGGACAGTTTCCCATTCAAGTGCGTGGTAAGGTGTGTCGAAACCTTTGACTGATACTGTATATATGCCATATACTTTATATATAGCAAAAGGTCAGGGGTTGGAATTGAAGGTTGCCGCTGAGGACTCTGCCCCGGTGCATGGGGTACATGCTGTACCATTTGAGCTACCTCAGTAATCCAAATGTTGCACTATATTTTGACATAGTTGCTCCATATGTATTCAATAGATCATCAATTTCTCGCCAGTTTTTCTTTCTGGTTTTGTTTATGTTTTTGTATTAGAAAATATTATAAGTCTTCATATGTTTCCAATAGTAGGTTCTGCTCAATGGCTTGAACATTTCTTTACCGCTGCTGCTTCCCATGGTAGATCGATGTGATCTGTGTCCGACCATCTTAAGCCTCCTCCAAGTGGTTAAAAGTCAGTTATTGCAGGTTTAACACACATGTGCTTCTTAGTATTACACCGGTCAACTAATCTGCATTGCTCAAGTCCTTTTTCCTGCTGGGTCATCCTGTTGATGTGCAACACCTGAGCATCTGCTGATTTTGCAAGAAGAATCATGCAAATGATGGTCCTTCAGTCTGATTTCAATCATTTGCTCATCATCTTTTACTGATCATTCATCATTTGAGCGTTGTATTGTCTAGAACCTGATCATGTCCATCTGGCTGTCTCAGCAAATTCAGACCAACTGAGAGTAATTTTACGCTCGTTGTTAATGTCATTTTCAATGAAAATGAAGGATTGCAGTGAGTGTGAAGCAAATTTCTAGTGGTGCCCAGTGTAGCTGCACCTTTAAGACTCAGCTCAGTCCCATGCTGATTGAAGATAAAGCTGAGAAAAGGAAATGTAGAGGAAGGGGAACTGGGTTGTGTAATCTACTACTGAATGATCCCTCATTGAGAGGCAAAACATGCTGTGGCTTTTTCCTTTTTGATTATTATTTTTAAAATAAAATCATGGTACAGTATGTGTTATTATGTTTTTCCCACGAAAGCATCATGACAGTACCTCTCACTACTCCGTTGATGATCCCAAGGGGCCTTACAGATAGAGGGACAAGGGGTCTGTGGGGGAAGACGCCATCTGCCTGTCTTTGTTCCTAAATTCCTATGCTGCACGCAAGTCCCTTGACTTGAGAGTAGAAAGACACACCTTGACACGACATTCTCATGCAACATGGCCTGTTTGTATATTTGCAAGAATCTTGACCAGCCAGTTTATGCTTGAATTGAACTGGGGAGACAGCGCGAGCAACTGGATCAATGTGATCACATTGTGATCAATGTGTCATAATGTGTGGGCAGAGGAAGGATAAGCTTAAAAGAGAGGATGGGCTAAGAAGGGTGTAGGTTTGAGAATGAGACAGCAGAGGAGCATGAATGGCATGAAAACATCACAATTTGCCCTGCGATAGCATCTCTTCAGCTGGCTTCCTTTCTCTTTGGAACATTGCTGGCATTGCTAATGGTATATGTAGGCAGTCGACGAGCTTAGACCTGTTCCTCTTGCTTAAAAAAGACCAAAACAACAACAACCGGTCCCTGTGTTTGGTTTTTTTCTTTTCGGCAAGGCCAGCCGAGCACCAGACCAAAAATGCAAACAGGACATCTCATTGCTCGGGGGAAACTAATCCTCGTTATGTGGGGAAAGAAAAAACCAAAACAACACGGCTGGAGAAACATAGTTGTTATCCCACAGTCATTAGAGATACTGCCTGACACTGAGCCAGAAAGTAGGAAATGCTGCTTTTTGACAGAATCTGGCTTAAAATGCATTTTAGCATTTGCTTTGTGCTCTACTGTGCATGGAACAGCAGCGTCATCATGCATCTCACTAAAGCCAGAGGATATTGTACTCTATCAGAGAGATTTTATATTTCCTCTATATTCACCTATACTTTCTCTTTTGAAATTCGCTGCATAGATTTAAAAAGTGTTTGTGCAGCTCATGTTGTGAATCTATTAGTCAAGCTGGTTTGATGTTCATGAACACAGTCAACCAACAGGTATGGAAATGAGGGATGAAAGAATATTCTAATGACATTAAACGCTACTGAGACTTTAATTGCTCCTGTAATTGCCAGCTTAATCAGCAACAGGCTAATGTCATGTGGTCAGGACTATCTCAGTGCGCGACTGTGTCCTTCTGTGGCTGTTGAGAAAAACATGAGATATCGATGTGTCATACTGGATGAAGCAGAGATAGAAATCTGATCTCTCAAAATCTACACCGAGCAGCGAGGACTTTAGACGAGTCTTTATCTTGAATTGAAGGCTTTGAGTTTTGACCATAAGTAAATAATGCAGCACCATAAGGCTCTTAGTAACACACTTATCATGTTTTGCATCCTTTGCCATGTAAGCAAGGTAGAACTTTGTCCGCATTAGCAAGCAAGCTAACATTGCCTAACTTTAACCAGTAATGTTAGTTTTGACGTTGGACTTCTTGGAATCTGTGTTGTGGTGGGTGCTGGTTGTTTGTTGGTGTTAGCAGACTCCATTGCTGAGCGAATGTTAACTAGTGTTGCACAATGATGGCTGTTTTCCTCGGATGGTGACACAATCAAACAGTAATTGTGAAACATTTATTGCCCGCTGCGAACTTTTACCCCACTCCTTTTTGAGTTTGACGTCAAGAACGTTTGTTTGCTGTGACTGGATGGACAAATGTGGCTATTTTTAGGGGATCAGAGGAGAGTCAACACACTTTGGAGTGAACATAAACATCACATCATATGTATTCTCCTTGCCAAGCCTGTTACATAGCAATCAGTCAACAGGCTATTATACACACAAACCAACCAACAAACCAATGCACATGTGCGAAGACGTAACGTCGTTGGTGGAGGAAATTAGTTGTTTATGCAGTAGAGCAGTTTTCTGTGCAGCCCAACAAACAACTCACAGCTTCGTCTTTAATTCGTTATGAATGTATCTCCATGTCTTCCTCTCTGTCAGCGGCAGAAATCTGCACTTTCCATTGCTGTCACCACCTGATGTTGGCCTTAAGATTAGATGTGCTTATCAAAAGAATTGTCCCCTTATAAACCAATCTTAATGGCACTAAATGGAGTCAAGCCAAATGGGTACTTAATAGCCAAGAGGAAGTTCTTTGCTGTGATATGGAAGCAGTTGGCTTCTCTTCTTGTGACCACATATATGTATATTATGCTTATCAGCTCCGTCAACACTGTCATATTTAAGTGACCTTTACTCTGCTACATATATGGGATTGAAGAAAGAAAGAAATTCTGTCTTTTAACGACCCCAGCAGGTTCCCATTCCTGTGATCTGATCTGTGTTCTGTTTTTCTTGATTTTTTTGTTGTTATTCTTTCTCTTGCATGCCATGAGAAAATAGTTTTGTTTGTAGCATAGCCTTCAGTAACTCTTTAGTAACACTAATCTAAATTAAAGTAATTAAAGGAATGTGAGGTTTTTGAGTATCTACATAGAATTGCAGTGATGCTACTTGTATCTTGAGATTTAATTTCTGTTTTTTATTAAATGAACCATAAGAATATGATAATAATGATTTTGCTGTAGATTTGTTTTTCAGTGTCACTTCCCCCACGTCCTGGGCTTGCAGGTTCATTTATCTCTCTATAAAGCCCATTGGTCAAAGATTAAGCTGAGTGGCAGACCATGACCCCATAAGCATCCATGCACATAAGTTTGGTCCATTATTTCATGCACTCTGCACATGTTTGCTTGGACAAATTGTTGCACATCTTTGTATGTATATGTGTGTGTGTGTGTGTATGTAGGTGTGTCTGATGTGCAAAAGGCCAACTGCACAAACCATTTTGTATTGATGTTTTCCCCCAGTGTGCCAAGTGAGAAATGTTAGGAGGGGCTGCTAAATGAAGGATGCAAGTGAACAGGTGAGAAAGTGAAAATATTTGTTCATAGACAATTTTTCCTGCTGCGTTGCTTTTCCATGTGAGGAAACAGTCATTTAGAAAGAGGGAGGTCAAGATCAGAGGCTAACTTTAAAGTTGTGTGATTTTGAAAGGAGGACCTTCCCACCCATAGACAGAGGTACACGCATCCAAGAGTCTGGGTTTTAAATCAAATGAAGTTATCTGATTAGGCTGTCTTTTGTTTGTGACCCACTTAGCCTTACTAAAGTGCACGACAAACCCTAAAGTACTAATGTTTTTGTGAGTGCCCTACAAGAGATGAGGTAAGCTGGTGTGTCCACCTCACATAAAAAGTGTGTTAAATACGCTTCAGTGATTCCTCATGCATCTTTTGAACACCCTCTCTGCATCTGGCATCTACAGTGAGCCATGGGAAACCAAGAGAGTTTTCCTTTCATGAGGCAGTTTTAGAATTAGATTGGATTAGTGGTACTCCAGTTTATTTTGGTCTCTTCCAACTTCGAGCCTGCAAGTTAACTGGTAATAATATGGCTATAAGTCACAATTGTTGTTACATAAAAGAAGAACATTTTTGTATGTTATATTTATGGTAGAATTAAGATAGCAGTTAAACATGTATTATTTAATTTTCTACCTTTGTCTCACTCTGCTGCCTCACACTCTTTTCTGATGTCTCAAAGTGTCTTCTAATCAAATTTTTTTTCCTTTTTTATCTGAGACTGAAATCATGCTTCCTTCTTGAGTTATTTTGCTGGTTTTCTGCCTGTATGGTTATCTCCAGTATTTCCCTCTCTCTCTGATCCCTAATGCCAGGAGGACAGGTCCACGCTTCGGCCAAAGACAATTTGATGCTTGAGAGGATGTAGGCTGCAGGCTGATTTATGGTAGGATGCTTGAAATAAATTACATATTTTCAACAGAGAAAAAGTGTTGCTCGACATTTTCCTTTCATGTCGCACACCTGGAGAATTCTGTTATGTTGCTGTCATATTTTGTTGCTCAATGTGATCCTAAAATGGGACCTGCATTCAGCAGCTCCTGGGGACCTGAGGGGACAGCAGCCGGCCAAGCTGCCATCACCGGGCTGACTGAAAGCAGACATTTACTAATCAAGATATTTTTCATGACGGTTCCAGTGGAAGACATCAACAGCATTTGTACTCATTGATTTTATTTCTAAACCCATCATCGTGCTTGAGGGGAATCTGTTCCTCACACATAGACTGGGAGCTGCTCAATCACTGCATATACAGTTAATATTTTTAAAAACATACACACAGCAGGAAATTTGTGAATTTCAAAAGCTGTTTGTGCCGATTTTGCTTTATAAAGAGTAAAAACACAGAGGGGGCCTTCACTGAAACATGAATTGAAAATTAAAAAATTAAATTTAAATTAAATTAAAATTTATTTAATTTAGAAAATTTAATTTTTTATCGGATATATAGTTAACAAGAATTGCAATTAACAGGGACAACTTCAAAACTTATTTCTAACCGTCGTCCTTCAATGAAATGCACCCATGGTGGAGGATCCTGAGTATTAAATGCCTGTTTCCTCATGTGTTCACCTTGCTGTAATTTAGCATTGCTCTAGTAACATTGCTTCACTTACTATCCCATGTTTGTTGGTGTTCGCATCTAGTTAAATTCACATCAAAGCATGTTAAAGCAAAAGTTAAGGCAAACATATAAACCAGTTTCTGTTACCTTTATTGTTTTGCAGCTGTGGATATTGTTTGTTTGTTAGTTCATACTTATCATTTCTTTAAAATATGAATGTTTAGGTTTTTTTTAAGGTTTTTTTTATACATGTTAAACGATTTTGTGAGGATTAAGTCCCTTTTGAAAGCCATGTATTGATGTAATTAACATGTGTAGGAGTCCAGCAATGCTATGGAACATCCTGTATGGTTTTGTAATAAGTCTACCTTTTGGCATTACAGCATCAGCTGAAGCTGTCTGGAACTCCGCCTAAAAACAGGGGCTGCATCCTTTGAAGAAGCAGTAGAAGCAGTACTAATATAACAGAAATAGTGCCAGAAAAATGTAATTACATACATTACATGTGTATGTGTGTGTACGGTATTATTATTATAGGAACTCACCCTCATTCTTCGGCAGGTGAGATGTGTGCGTTAGGCTGGTGCATGCTCTTTTAGGAAGAAAAAAAAATGTAAACATGACCGTTGAGAAACGAATCTTGGGAGCCCATATTTTTGGGACGCATTTGAAGGAGCCTTGGAAAAGGGACGGCCTCGCTGTGTCACTTTGACTCATTCAGTCTTCAAATACAGCCTTTGAAGAAGTGTGTGAACTGAATACACCAAACGATTAGTTGTTTTTTTATCTTCTCAAGATGAACGTGAGCGTCATGCCGTCATAGACATGTGACCTAAATTGCTCTTGCCACATAATAGTTGACTCTATATTATTGCATGCGCACACTGTATCAAACCATGTATAAATTCACAACAGGTGTAAACTCTCAGGCTTGTCATTTACAATTTCCAAAACCACAGTGAATCAAATTTCCCCCTCTGAGCTTTTATTAAGACTCGCTGTGATCAGGGCACAAAGGAAATTTCCAGCGCTGCATGTCCGTGTGTTGAATGAATGGTGTTGCCATGTGTGCTGTGTAAACTTGACCTCCATCTGTGGTTCCTATAGCCCAGATGGCAAGATTGCAATGACCGTGTTTTGACAAACAGCATCACAACTATGAGAGCCATCCGTGAAAGCCACATTAAAGGGAAGAGTTAGACTTGTTTTGCATTGCTTTGCGTATGAATTTTCATGGCCATCCTGGTTAAAGAGTAGATGAGTGATGAGTCTACTGTTCAGTCTGGGTTCATCCCCAGGCTACAGTGAACTTTAATGCAGGATATTATGAGGAGTGATTTTTTTACAAAAGTGACTCAAAGCATTGTGTAAATTGCCAAAAAATTCTTATGGTGTCAGGTTGACTTCAGCTGCTGTTAAAGGATCCTTCTTGTCTAAGTGAGCAGAAAAAAAAACAGCTGTAGTTGTTAGTGTGCGGTCTGAGAAGTAGACAAACACTTTACTGTGTTTACCCTCTGTGTTGTCTCCCCTGGGCTTTGGGGTGTGACCTGGGTGTGCGGGATGGTATGCTGCTTCAATCAGGCGCCATTTACAAATCCAGACACAATACATGAGACGATCAGATTACGTCAGGCTTTCGCTCCAAATCAGATTAACCTTTGTTTCACCCTTCACCTTTTGGCCTAAACCTCACTTCCACCTGCAGCCTGTCTGTTTTCCAGCTTGAAGCAGAGGTGAGTCAGCGTTGTCAGCTGATCGGACATCATAACATACCACAGCGCTTGCATGCTTATCAGTAAATGAATGACGCAACATCAAAAACTCCGATGTTTGTGATGTTGAAGCCCTGATTGCAGAGCAAAGAATAGCCTCACCACACTTGGTGTAGAAAGATTTCAGGCGAACAGATCTGTTTTTAGATTTGTGCATTGATTGTCACTCTGACAGTGGCTGCAAAGTACTGAGGCTTTTCCGCTGAATTTAACCTATAATAACTGAACAGAGTTGCATTTGAGTGACCAGAATCATCAGTAATCCAGGGGATAAAATAGGTTGTTTTTACTGGAGGAGACAATGGGAAATGAGAGCTTTGGGTGATTGTGGTAGTGAAGGGTTCGGGTATCATGAGACCATTGTGAACTTGGAAATGTCTTGAATTCTCTACGCCAGCATGCTTAACACACGCACGCACGCACGCACACGCACACACACACACACACACACACACACACACACACACACACACACACACACACACACACACACACACACACACACACAGCCATGGCCAATGGTAGTTTGTGGGAACTTTGCTCAGACCAATGAGAATTCTCAGTACAATTATATTCTTCAAAGACCAAATCCTTGAGACCCAAGGTAAATGCTCTAAAGTGGAAAACAACTGACACTTAAGTAAACCTATGTATTTATTTATAGTCCTCTGGGGTTTATTTTAGGCTCAGCAGTGTAGTTTACAGTTACTTCTGTATTGATGCATCAACATTCCAGTCTTGTTCTCAGGCCCTCAGGCTGGTCTCCATATGGCCATCCCCTGGGTCGATCGCTGCCTCAATCCAGCCATAGTTGAATCCTGTTCAAGTTTCTAACTAATCACCCCAGCAGGGCTCAAAGACAATTACAAAATAAGAGCCATCAGGAGATGGCAAATACCCCCTGATCCCTGCAAAATCAAACAGAGTATTGGCGAGAATACAAGCGCTTTCAGTTTAGCACTCTGTTCGAAATAATCAGAATCGTGCTTTCAGATCATCCCATAGAATTTGTCAGAGAAAGAATACACAGTTTACAAGACGTGCTTCAAAAGCAAGCCTCACTCTCATCTTAAAAATGGGTATAGGTTCTAAAAAATGTCAATGAAATAGTTTTTAAGTCACATTCCGGACAAACAGTCAACACTCGAATATTTTCCCCCAAAACAAGAAAAACATAAAATGTTAAAAAAAATTTAAAAAAAATAGCAACAGGCACAACTCTTGCAGATGTTTGATGTGTGAGCCAAGTTTCATGGGAAAATATTGAATGGTTTTTAATTTATGTGATGCACAAAAAATGTTAACAGGCAGATGTAGAGACGGGCAGAGCGATAGCTATGCCCCCATCAATGTATGTCGGGGGGGATAATAAATCAAAACTACAATTTTAAAATAACTGTCCAATACCAGGGAAGTATGGCAATATTGCTTTATGATGATTTATTAACTAGATTATTGTGATAGACCATTTTTATAGAACGCAGTCAGAAATTACACCATAAAAAAATGACTGCAGATCCACATGCAGTGGTAGATTTCAATGTTTGGGAAAAAGGGAAGAAATTCACGTCAATTGTCACCTGTGTTTAAACACAATTCAATAATTTGACGACCTGAGAATGAGACTCAGTAATCGACTATATATTTTATATTGTGCTCGTGTTCACAGAGAGAGTAAAGTGAAGAAGTTTGGCCACAGGATCTGTTTATTAGCCCCAAACAGCCTGAATACTTTACTGTACATTTGCTGTGACAAGCAGCTAGTAAACAACAGCAGACGCCAAGAGTGTGTGCCAGTATTTGTGTTCAGTTCAACTTCTCAGTGACCTCATTACTCAGCAGAGACTATTTCCCTCCAGCCTTTTCTTTTTCCCATCTCCTCCTTCCTCTCCAGTCAGCAGACAAGAAGGATGAGGAGAGACTAATTACTGTACATTGTGGCTCGCTGCTGCAGACAGGTTGAGAAACGATAGTGATGATAAATCCACTTTAATTCCAAATGTTTAATAGATTATCCTCTGAATTGTCCTCCCGCTGTTGAAGAACACCGGAACAGAGCAGAATCTGGTTGTTTATTCATGGAGGAGCTACAGCTCTGCCGGCGGTTCTCTCCTGCAGAGCTTCCCCCGCCCCGTCTCAGCAGCTGAGCAGCAGCTCCACTCTCAGACCACCATGCACAACAACTTGTGCAACAACCTCAACCTTAGCTCAAGTTGAATATTTTTAATACAATTTGCGTCAATTTGTACAGTTGTTTTTGTAGTTATTTTCATTGGACTGAATTCCATTCAGCTGCTTCAGTTTCAGGGTCCTGGTATTATGCTTATTGACTCACTGTGACACTGTCATAAGTTGCTGGGACACTTGAATGTTCTTGTTAATATTATCTTATGTTGAATCAAAATATCTGTTATGGAATAGACCTCTTGAACAGCTTTTTCTTAAAAAAAAAATCATAACTACAGTACTGCTTGCACATCAAGTGATCCATCTCCACGATGACTAAGCAAACTCCATCCGCTGATGACACCATGTGATACAGTTGAAAGCTCAGAAAAAAGCTGCTCAAAGTGACTGTTTGGAGAAAATTATTTTCAGTAATAACAGACTTCTTGTTTGTTTAGTTGTGCAGCGACGTAAATGTGACAATAGATTGTTATCTTGTAATTACCGGTAATAATTGCTTCCTAAATGATAAATAATGTTGTTCTTTAGACGGCTGTAAACAAAGTTAATGAACCACTATCAGATGATTATTTCCGATGGGATAACCTGCCTACTAGCCACTCACGGAGTCCCTTCTTCCTGAGTTTTTACTTGTATTCCCCTGTTTTTTTCAGCCTGTGCCATACTATGAGTTCACTTACATTATATCACTTTAAACTATTAAACCATTACAGACTGCTGCGTTTGTGTTTAATACTCCTGCTGAGGTATAAGCTCCTCTCCGACGTCTGTCTGGCTCTGTCTAGTTACAAATTACAGGGGTCGTCACCCCACCATTATTCACATCCTCTTTTCACTTTAAAAATCATATTAATTTCCATAAGAGATAAAGGGCCAATAATGTATCATGTGTGTTGATGATGTAATGCATCAGGCACAGTGTACTGCACCTTTGGACCTGTAACGCTCATGTCTGTGAAGAGCTCCCTGAGAGCTACTTGGGACTAAATCACATTAATGGATGTGAGTTCACCACAGCTGTTGTTAGCAGTGTCACGCTGGCACACAGCCATATGCGGCTCAGTCCCAGTCTCTTCCCTCGTGATAAATGGCATGATAACGAGACACATTAGACATTCCTTATTGGAATGAGAAATGGTGCTCTACAGACAGGGAATCGCCCTGTATAGGTTCTGTTATCAGTGCAGAGTAGCTTTGGAAAAAGCAACGTAGACCACTACTTCATTCTGTCAGCAACTGAAGGTGGCCAATACTTGTTGCCTGGTAATATTTATAATGTGATGTATTGTTCCCACAGGTCGGAGGTCGGCAGATACTTTTGCCCTAAGCAGTGTGATTCATAATTCATAATGGTTATTATTGTGTTTCCATTATCAGACGTTGTGGATGGTACCAATTGAAACACTCCATTCTGTCCCTTTTATTCGTTACCCTTCCGTTGAGGTACCAACCGCACTCGTCCAATACTAAAAAGTGGAGTTACAACACTGGAAACCATTGATCTGTCAATCGGAGGAAGCAGAGTCATCTCGTCGTTTGAGCCTCGATGCCTGCAGCCCTCTGTCGTACAAAACTCTCCCTGCTGTAATGAACAACCACGTACTGAGAATAAAAAACACAAAACGTGAGAGAGAAAGGTGAATGGGAGTATGAACAGAAGAGAGGAAAATGTCTGCATTTTTATAGGTTGTCAATCAGTCGGCTATAGGCAATGTGTCAGTAAAGGAAAGCAGGGGCATCTCAAAAATGGAAAGTCTCCTCTGCTGTTTGCAAACTGCAGAAATATATACAGTATATATACAGTATATATATATATATATATATATATATATATATATATATATATATATATATATATATAAATATGTACAGTATATATATATACATATATACAGTATATATATATATATATATATATATATATATATACGTATATATGTATATATATATATATATACATACATATATATATACATATATATATATATATACATATATATATATATATATATATAAATAAAAGGTGGTTACCCTTGCAGCAGTGGAAACAGCCCCCCCCTACATTTCTACTTACTTTCTACGCTAAACAGATTTTGGGTTTATGTGGGTGTTTTTATGGGTTTCATACAGTTTTCAAGGCTACCATAGTGAAAGCACTTTGGTGGACATGCAGCTCTCCTGGTGTTGCCACCACTTCTGTGGTGACTACCCAGTCAGAACACCAGTGCTGGAAAACATATCTAAAAGTCAAACTTGAGTAAAAGTAAAGAAATCATGCTAAAGTATTACTTTGGGACAGGTGAAGTCACCCCTAGGGACAGAAGAAATCCTGTAGTATCTGATATTAAATGCACTAAAGTATATATTTTCTGAAAATGAAAGTCCTCAAGTATCAGAAGTACAAGTAAAAGTAAATTAAACATTTATTTACATGCATGCATGCACTGTGGTAGGGGTCTGGCCGATAATCAGATCAGTCATTCAACATTTTGACGATTATTGAAGTAAAATCTATTCAATTGAAAAGACGCTACTTTGGCTCTGATGCAGGATGCAGTCCTTTAACTATAGTAAGTAATGTTATCAAATGTATATGTAGTGGAGGAAAAGGTAGCAGTAGCAGAAGGAAATAATCAAGTATAAGTACCTAGAAATTGCCCATAAGTACAGTACATAAGTAAATAAGTGCATAAGTAAATGTACTTAAATTCCGTCAGTGCAGGACATTCAGCTAATCTTATACCTCATTAATCCTTTTCCAGCCTTTTATTTCCTACAACCTATAACCTTTTAGAGGGATTTTTTTTTCAAACTGTCATCACTTTTACCATCCATCTAGCTCTGTGATTTAAAACTCACGGCCACCAAGGAAATTGCTACTATGTGGTTTAGTTAAAGTCTAATGATTTCTAAAGAAACAAACACATCCCCCCTCCACAACATACAGTTAATAGTAGGAGTCAACGATGAACTGAATTACATAACAGAGACGGAAACAAAATCCCTCCAATTAATTCCAACTCCTTTCTATAAAAGCCGGTGAATATTCTTCCATATTTCTTCTGGATCAAGATGTCCTGTGCTGCTGATGGCATTAAATGGCTTTAAAACATGGAGACACAGGCTTCCAGAGACCTAAGCTCACACAGGGGAGCCAAAAGTTGAGGTAATCCATTTTCCATATTACCCCAAATAACATACACAAAGGTATTATCATTTGAACACAATTTCTGATGTGTAGACACAACACACCGATCAGCCATAACATTATAACCACATGCCTAATATTTTGCCACCGAACCAGCTCAGACCCGTCGAGGCATGGACTCCACAAGACCTCTGAAGGTGTGCTGCGGGATCTGGCACCAAGACGTTAGCAGCAGATCCTTTAAGTCCTGTAAGTTGCGAGGTGGGGCCTCCATGGATCTGACCTGTTTTTTCCAGCACGTCCCACAGATGCTCGACTGGATTGAGAGTTGGGGAATTTGGAGGCCAAGTCAACACCTTGAACTCATTGTTGTGTTCCTCAAACCATTCCTGAACCATTTTTGCAGCGTGACCGGGCGCATTATCCTGCTGAAAGATGCTACTGGCATTAGGTCAATGCCAGTAGCATTTGTATAGCAGCAAATCCAAATAATGTTATCTCAAGGCACTTTCCTAAAAGAGCAGGTCTAGACTGTACTCTTTATTCTACAGAGACCCAACAATAACCCCATGAGCAAGAACATGGAGACAGTGGTGAGAAAAAACAGCCTCTCTTTATGGAATACCATCTGCCTGAAGGGGTGTACATAGTGTATCTTGGTGCCATATCTTCCCCAGGTAAGTGACGCACATACACCATCCACATAACGAAAAAAAAAAGAAATCGATTCATCAGACCAGGCCACCTTCTTCCATTGCTCAGTGGTCCAGATTTGATGTTCATGTGCCCATTGTCGGCACTTTCGGTGGTGGACAAGGATCAGCATGGGCATGCTAGTTGATCTGCGGTTGCACTGTGTGTTCTGACACCTTTCCATCAGAACCAACATTAAGTTTTTTGGCAATTTGTGCTACAGTATGCTCTTCTGTGGGATCAGATAATATGGGCTAGCCTTCGCTGCCCAACACGCATCAATGAGCCTTGGGTGCCCATGACCCTGTCGCCGGTTCACTAGTTGTCCTTCCTTAGACCACTTTCGGCAGTCGTCCAGCCATCACAATTTGGCCCTTGTCAAAGTCGCTCAGATCCTTACGATTGTCCATTTTTCCTGCTTCTAACTCATCAATTTTACTGATAAGACTTAGCATAATTTCAGTTTATTACAACGCTGGTTTTGTTTTGTAGTTTTCGCCACCATTTCTATAAGTAATGGTAGCACTGTAGTCACCAAAACAGTCACAGAAACATCACTATGATGAAGTCAGGTGGGACAACAAACATTATAGGGGAGAGCAGTGACAGTTGTTACGTGAGATGGTTGTAACATCTGGAAGTTCTCACATGAAAAAGCTCATGCTTTAGATTGTCTTCTTACTTAGAAAAAAGGAGCACAGCGTATTTTTCTATGAATATATTTCTATGCATGTTTGGACACTCCTGTGTTCAGGAATCCAAACAGATATTATTAGATTACTGTTTTATAAGATTATAAAGGCAAAAAAATGACAAGCATGTTTCAAACTAGCAGCCAAGCTAGTTCACATGAGGTGAAAACATGGGTGGTGATCCTGGGATGGTTGCCACACCTTATCCCTGAATCACAGACTGTACTGAACTGAAATCAATAAAACATTTATTTAAGCTTTAATATTCACAAAAACCCCAAGGCCTATAAGCTATAACACATGCTAAGTTAGTAACATTCAAGGTAATAGTCAGGGGGAACTTGTATGCTTACAGCATGCCAACTATCAGAAAGACATTGAGACAGGGGAGTCACTTTATTTGCCGGAGGAGGCTCCAGATGAGGTAAAACAGTCAGACAGGAGAGTGGCCAAGGAGTCTGACCCTGCACCGTTTTCATAAGCACAGGCTGGAGGCCGGGAATCTAAAGTAGTTCCCAGAGTCAGGTACTAACCACCAAGGTTTTCTCCATATAACAGGAAATCCTTCAATGAGAGCATGCAGGCAGCCGATTTATACTGTGGGAGGTAGGTTACATAATTATTAAGATAGAGTAGGCTATAAGTAGATTTATTATGAGGACCCTGTTTAAATAATTCAAAACAATTTATTCATTTTAGATATGAAAGTTTGCCAGTGATTTAGCAAACGCCAAGGTCCTGAAGCCTGGGAGAGAAAGGGATTGCTGGAGGTAACGTGCCATTTTCATATGAAACCTTCAGCCTACAAGCCTCACATGCGGGTTACAGTAAAACAACACAAGTTTGCTGCACAAGACGTGGAAAAAGGATGAGACAGGAATCACCACTGTCCAAAATCCTGAGAAAAACTGGCCGAACTCATCAAACATGCATGTGTGCAAATGTCTTGGTATTGCCATATTGGTATAGCAATTGAGTGGATGTAAGCAGAAGGGCCCTTTAAAGTGCATTGTCTTAAATTTATGGTGCAAGCACACATTTAGGATGTGTCCAGCTCCCTTTTGCTACTTAAACAGCACAGTAAACTTTCTCCAATGCAATTGTAACTGTGAGAAATGATACATGCAAATACAATAGATTTTTTGGACCTGAATCATTCTTTAAATTTCTTTTATGAGAAAACGTTCTTCTAATATCTTTCTGCCCCCATTCGCATATTTATTGACGTATAAACAAATAAACGGAAACTTGAATAAAATAAAACTTACACCTATAAAATGAACATGGCTGATATTCTTCTCACTGTGAGTACCGTATATCATCATCTGTTTTTTATCAACATGAATAGCTTTTCTTCCCCCCACAATATTTTCTAGGTCAATATACATTCCCAAATCAATGTCATACAGCCTATTCAGCAAACACAGAAAAACATCTGCATTAAATTTATTTAATTTATGCACCATAAGTCTGGCTTCATAGACATGTTATCATTCCTGCTGGTTCTGAAAACATTTTACCTTCCAAAGTTCAATCTGGGGAGTTCGGTAGGAGTCCAGCAGGAGTAGTACCATGATTAGACTTAGGTCAAGGTCAGGTTTGTGAGTTAAAGTAATTTTACATATAGTAGAAGTCAATTTAAAAGAAGCACCAGCAAAACATCAACAGTAATCTACTGGAATTGGATGAGCTAAATCACGGATGTTATATTTCGGCTTTGAAGTGATCTGGCGTGAAAACGACCAGAGGCATATACTGTAAGGGGTTTCTGGAGTCCGTCTCCGAGCAGGACAAAGCGTTGGGTCTATTTTGGAGCGGAGAGGTGAGATATGAGGTGCAGGAAACACTGCTGATGCGTATGACAACCCCTGTAATGTCTGCTTCAATTCACACCATCCATCTCGCTTTACAGTGGCTGATCATTTGTGTTATGTTTGTCCACGTTTTCCCTCAGCCAAGCATGAAGCAGGCTTTGACTGAGCCTCGTCTTGAATGCTGATCTGCACGTACGCAATGAGGGTTCAGCAATGGCTTTGGACATGGACGCATGACTTAAATGACCTGTTTTTATGTGCAGTAGGGCCGATTTATTTAAGTGTAAAATGTGCATGCATTATTCAGATTAGCATGACAAAATCAAAGTGTTGTTTGTATATATTTTGATCATTTGAATATTGGAGCCAGTCAGCTCAACTAAAGTCAGTAGGAGAAGAAAAATGCCACAATTATGAATCACTCCAATAATTTTTAACAAAGGGTTATTTTAAGAAACCAGTCATGTGAACAAGCTGCACTATAGTCAGTGTTGGGCTGTAGTGATGCGATTATTTCCTCAGTGGAGACTGAAGTGTGATTACATTATCTTACCATACATTTGATGGTATCAGGTTGGTTGATATCAGGTTGGAGATGAGGGGGGTGATTGACTTATAATCTTCAAATTTTGTCACACTTTTATTTTGTGTGTTCTTAGCTGGCTTGCTAACTATTGCCAGTTGTACTGTAACAGCAGGGACACACTGGAGGCGGAGGCATGCACCACAAAGCGGGGGAAGCGTTACCATCTTACATTTGGCACCCATGTTTTGCCATTTGTTCTATTTTCTCTGTGTGCCTCAAACCCATCTTTCTTTTGACAGGAATACAGTCACAGGGTTGAATGCATATTTCCATGTTGACTCAGCAACTTCATCTGTGCCTGCTTACATAAATCACCCAGCTTCACAGTGTCAGTTCATTTAAAAAGAAAATAAAAGCAGAGTAAACATCCAACAATATGGATATAGAATGTTACATAACCTGTTTCTATCCCCCTTCCTTCCTCCCTCTCTCTCTCTCACACACACACACACATACATACACCACTTAATTAACATTAAGATTTTAAAAAATATCACCACCTCCCAAAAAATAAATAAAAATATTAGGTGGGGGCGGCACGGTGGCGTAGTGGTACTGCTGTTGCCTCACAGCAAGACAGTCCAGGGTCCGAAGCCACCTGAGGACCTGGGACTTTTCTGTGTGGAGTTTGCATGTTCTCCCCATGTCTGTGTGTGTTCCCTCCGGGTTCTCCGGCTTCCTCCCACCACCAAAAAACATGCAACATAGGTGAATTTGTGACTCTTAGATTGACCGTAGGTGTGAATGTGATTGTGAATATGTGGCCCTGCGATGAACTGGCGACTTATCCAGGGTGTGCCCCGCCTCTCGAATTGCTGAATTAAGCTCCGCCCATTTCGAGTACATTTTCAGATACAGATAATTTAATTGGTCGAACAGATACAGATAACAGTAAACCCCATTATCGACTCTTTGGTACTACATATGGTATGTTTGCGTATGAGTTCAGATGAGAACTTCAGGAAAACTACAAATCTGAAAAAGAGAAAATGGTAGAATTTTTTTTTTTTTGGTTTAGATTTAATTTGAAACGATCCTATTGCCATCTTTATACAGTTATAAATCATTTAAGAATCTGTAAAAAGAATATCTTCTTGTTATCCACTACCTGACCATCATTATGCAGAAAGAGTACTTTTCCATACCAGCCACGCCACACATGGAAATAATCAACCCATCCATGTGTTGAGGCTGTGCCATCACATCCATTTAGCTGCTGCTGCTGCTGATCTGTGGCCTCTGGGGTGCTTGCGGTCAGGCCCAAGGACTCTGATGAGTACTCATTACTGTGATACTACAATACACCAGGGGTTTGTTGGACATTTGATGAATGCAGTCTGGACTGGCAGGAGGTGTAGGATCAAAGTGGTCAGGATATCTGTTACAGTCACTGGGGAACAAGCAGCTTTATTTTCACCTAAAGACAGTGGTGTGAACTTTCATTGCCTTGACATCATCGGTGAGTAATTAATGGAATTTGTTTAACTTGTGGTATGCACCTCCATAATTTGATGATAAAAGAGGAAATTCACACAGGGAGATTAAAACCATGGATAACGGATCAGTCAAAGGGCTAATTTTACTGCCTAAACCACTAAAGACGTAACAGGTTCCGAACCGATGATTGTTAAATGTGGCATATCCAGTTTCCAACAGCACACCTGTTACATATTATATACTATAACATCTGTTATCAATGATGTGGAATATATGATTTGCTGTAGGGAATTCATCATGGATGCAGAGCTTTACATATGTATTGATATATGAGAAAGACTGCTGTGAATAGATATGAAAATGTCCATGGCTTTAGCGGTTTCCCCATTGGGACGCTGATCTCAGAGTAACCTCTATAGACTGAGAAAATCTTTTATCGTGGTCAGCAGTCTCTCACTGTGTTATGCTGAGTAATCCACTCTGATCACAGGCATCCAAAACAAACAGACTATCTACTAGCACCTAGCAATGGAGAAATTAGATTTTTTTTAAACAGTTAAACAAAAAGTCAAATAGATAATAATTTATGTCATCAGACCACTTCCCTATTTCTTTTATTTTTCTGTTATAAGAGCTGCAGATGTGTAGGATTGATCAGCCTTGGTGTGGGTACAGTATGTGCTCTACTGAGTGCCATTTTGATCATAACCTGCAGTTTTACCATATTTTGCAATGATTAATTGGACCCTGGGGTATGTCAAGCTAATTTTAATTCCTTCCATCAATCCATGTTCTTTGCAGGGTCTGGAATCTATCCATGATGACATAAGTTCATCACAGGGGCGATAAATAAAATGACAAACAACCATTCACACATATGGGTAATTCAAAGTAATCAATTCACCCATACTGCATGTGTTTACACTGTGGAAGGAAGCCAGACCACCCGGAGGGAACCCAAAGAGATGGGGGGAGAGAACACGCAAACTCAACGTAGAAAAAGTGGCAGGTCTGGATTCGAACCCAGGACCTCCTACCTATGAGACAACAGAGCTAAACACTGAACCACTGCAATTTTAATTACATAGCCTAAAAGCACAATTTAAAGCAACAGAAATTCGGATTTTCAGTAAGACCTGTCTATTGTTCCAGCCACGGACAAAGCAGTTTTCTTTCACAGGCTTAAAATATTTTCTTCCTTAGTGATAACTTGGATTGCGTGCATTGTTGTTATCAGCAGTTGATTATATCATATGTCAGTTATGAAATAAGTGGACAGTGAGTAAAAACACAAAGCATGCTGGCTAAAAAGAAGAGAAAATCTTAACCAAAGAGGAGATAAGAGGCTTTACAATCATAGACCTGTTGCTCCACTTGGTTGCAAACTCTGACCAAAGGGATTAAATGCATGATGAAATGCACCTTTTTAAAATAAAACAAAGTATTTGACTTCATTTGGCATGGCAGCCAACTATAGTGACTTTCTCAAAATAGCCTTCTCTGATTCACTCAGACCACAGGCATCACAAGGTCGGTTCCTCATTCCTGAAGAAGTCTTATCTTCCGACATGGCGGTCTTTGTTTACTAAAACAGGGAAGTATTCCTGTTTAGTGTACTGTAGCCACAAATCACTTTAAAAAAAAGAAGAAAGAAACAGGGTAAAATGCTCCCCTCTTCTGTCTGTAAGAAGCACTCCACCCCTCGCTGGAGAAAAGAGGAACATTCCACAGGAAGTTTACCCTCACGCCTCTTCCCTTCATCCCTCACTCTTCCTGCCCTCACTGATCTCCACTGATTACTGTCGGCTGGGTGGGCTGATAAGAGATGCTAATGAGGAGAGGAGACCCTTAAACATTTACTGGTGTGAAACCTTTTCACACACACAGAACTTCAGCCAGAGGTCAAGTTATTTAACACACCACTCTTCTTTTTTTTTGTGGCTCAATTTGAAAGCATTTTATCTATGGTGAAATTGGTTGTGCATCAACATGCAGAGCAGGTTTTGTGATCATTTTCAACATTCAAGGTTTGGTCAGGCCTTAACTGATTTTTGTGAGAAGCCTGAAAACCCACAAAGCATTTATCCAACTAATCCAGATACTAATTAATCAACTGATCCCTTGTTAAATTAACCCATACCTCTAAAAAAAAAAAAAAAAAAAAGGTACGAAGATTGGGGAGAAGATTCCATCAACAACAACAGGGCGAAGGGGGCAACATGCCCAGGATATCATTGGCATTCTGGAATAGTCCACCAAACAAGTTGCCAAGGATGGTAAATGCTCCCCTTTCAGTGTGTCTACACCAGCGTGACACATCTGCCTGCTGTACCTCAGAAACAGGTTCTGACCGGCCACCGCTACAGCAGCAGAGCCCACTGGCACCCATAATAGGCCTGAACATGCCGAAAAACGGTAAGAAACCCAATCAGACGGGACGCAATCATCCCGTTTCTGGAGGAGAGAGAGGCTGCAGTTTTGAACAGGCTGGCGATGAGCCCCGACTTAAACCCTCCTGAAAACCTGTGGGGTTTATTGAGTGAGTGAACGTGACAGTGTGAACATCCTCCACAGACTCAGCAGCTAAGCCGGGCCTCTCTCACTGTAGCGGGCCCCATCCCGCAGGATGACATCTGGAGGTTCTGCCAGTCGATGAGGAGGATTACTGCTGTAATCAATGCTTAAGTGCGACACACTGCTTCCCGATGGTGTAAAATGTCGTGTACTCCAGTTGTGTCATCCGAGAAATGTGTGGTTGTACTGTATACTTTTTTTGGTATTGTTTTAGTTATGTCTCTTTGTGTTCGTTGCAAATTAAGTCATAATCATTAAAAGTTTATAAGGAACAAAATACAGGTTGTTATTTTCATACGACACAAACTATCCTAGCAAATTTGTGCATTTTTAAATCTATTGAAGGTATTATCAGAAATATTATGCATGGAATTGTATGTAATATATGTAATTATGGCATTTTATGTTTTTTGTTATAGTCAACAGTCGTTGTACATAGCATACACTGTTTGGAAAGCACAGACAGGTCACCAACACCTCTCAAAGCTAACACAAACACTCATTCATACTACACATTCAGATTTCATCCAAGTGTCAGACACGCAATTGATTTTTTTCCCCTCCACAAAATACACCTTTGTAGCAGCTGCCAATAGTTGCATCAGATAACGTGATTGTTCCTGACAGGTCAGTCGTTTGTCATCACGGCCGTCCCCATCATCCACTCATGATCAGCACACCTGCTGCCATTGCAATCAGAACACTAAATCCAAAAGCTGTGGCTGACAGAATAGCTGCCTATCACCGCAGATCTGTGAGAAGCAGCACGTCCCAGTGCCACAAACCCTATTCAGTACGCAGTTGGGTAGGCCTACAGCACGTCGTCTGCATTGTTTCCCTCCTCTGAATCCATGCAAGTCATCCTGGATTGATTCATAAAACTAATTGTCTATGTCATATATGTTTGTGTTAACACTATTTCTCTACCCGCTGACCCCTGTACGTCAGGCATGGTTTCAACCAGGGCTTTAGAAACACTAAAACCATATTCACAGTAGAGATCGTAAGGATTCTAATGTTAACAACTTGTGAGTGATCAAATCGTTAAAATAGTTGTACACAGTAAAACACAAATATATAGTTAATTTTTCAGTACATTACTGTATATTTACACTATATGAAATGCATTTGAATTTACAGTATGTATCCTGTATGTAATGATGATTAAAGAATATTAGTGTAATATTACTACTAAAATGGTAATGTCTGACTGTCCACTCTTTACAACACAAGCCAGCATTCACTCATTCACACACAGAGGATACCACACAAGGCCAAACACCACCTGCTCATCAGGGGTGATAACCATTCACACAATCACTCCCACACTAGCTAATTTTTGCACTATGAGCTAACAGGGAGGTTTCCTTCTTGGTACATTGAACATTTACACACATTGAAGCTTGCTTATTAATTTCGTTTGTTGCCTGATATCTGGCTTGTGTTGCTGCACCATTAATCATTGCAATCACACGCATGCACCCACCTACACTTCTGATCTTAGGCTACTGATTACACATGCCACCGTTCTTAGGTATGTTCCTTTTTATATTAAATAATATGTTAATTGGCTTGGTGGTGTGCACCTCCCTCTTTAGTGATGGGCGTGCACCCCAGTTTGTGACAGGCACAACAAAGTAGCTTCTCAGTCAATCTGTTTTATTTTCTACCAACAGCATGAGCACTAACGTGACAATTACATCATCCAAAAAGCTAATAAACCTAATTTATAAATTAGACCACATAAACTCCCATGGGTTGTTAAACCCCACACATTCTAGCCTGATACCAGGGCATAGTTAGCTGCTAAATGTGTGTGTTTGTGTGTGTGTTGAGTGTATATATTTATATTTACAATTGAAAACATGTCTTTAACTTTCAGATTTATTTTCTGTTAAATTAGCACTTGGGGGGGGGATGAAAAAATATGAGGCATTACAGCTCTATATACGTATCACAGCCAAACTTTAAATGCAAAGGGGAAATCTGCTCTCAATTTTCTGCACCAATACTTTCCATGTGTCCTTCTCTAAAATGAGTTTGGTACAAGAGGGGTGGAAAATCAAGTGAGGAAAAGGCTGGGAGAAATCTGTTCAAGCATTCAGGCATGCACTGGTAAAGAGCCCATCCATATGTTCCCAGGGTCCAAAGCAATTTACAACAGAAAAAGGGAAGACGGACATTTTAATGCAGTTAATGTGGTCAAAAAATCAATTCAGCCACTTTGAAGACAATGAAAAGTCAAATTTGAGAACTTAGGTTTCAAGTAGTATTAAGTCAATGGGCTATGACCTATAGATGCAACTGTCACAGGGAAACATACACTGAACATTTGACTTTCAGTCACCTCAATGTGTCATATTAAGAGCATATTGGGCAGGGGCACATAGGATCATAAAGGCATAGAATCCTGGGAACATAGAAGCCTGGGAAAACAAATACACTCCCACTGGCATATATGGAAATGTACCCAGTCATTTAAAAAGAGTTCTCCATCCTGTGAATTTACACTATCAGCAGGGATCTGAGGCAAATGTGTGGCTCCAGTTAAGATTAGAGGGTGAAGACTGAAGCAGAGAAAGAGTCTAAAAAGCGTGTCTTCTATGGTATGAACCATGACGGGCAACAGGCTTTGATACAGTATAAATGAGGTATCCTCTTATTCCTCTAAATTTTTCACTTTCATACTTCAGGTGCACTTCACTGCACAGTGTCAGTGTTCTTTAGGGAGCAAAAAATATTTCTAAATGTGCCTGCTTGGCTTCCAGAGACTTTAAGTAATGTCAAAATAATGTCTTAAGTTTGACCTTTGAAAATCTTTACACTTGTGACAAATGGGCGCAGTAATTAAAGATGGAACCTCTCCATTGCTTAATCCCAAGAAATCAAGTGTGTTTGCTCAGGTATGTCATAACTGGCTTTCTTTTGCAGGAGGATCAGGTCCAGATGTGAGGTGTGTCTGCCACTGGAGTAAAAGAGGACACTTCGGCTCACACATGTGGATAAATTATGTCTCGCACACTCCAAAAGTCTAATAATCAGCCACTCTGCAATAGTAGAGGATGCCAAAATACGATGGTAAACAGGAAGGAATCTGACAGTGCCTCCTCTATTACTTTTGATTTGTTCTCCAACAATAAATTACCATCAATCAAGAATTGGGATGCAGCCACTTTGATTTGAATTTAATATACATGACTATTTTGTTCTGTTTTCTGCAAACCTGATGGGAAATCTAGTCAAACTTTGGACGCTGACTGGGCTGTCTGATTATCTGCAGTATGGAGATACTATGTGTTTCTTGTGTAATGCAATTCTGCATGAAATTAAAGATCAAATTTAAAATGAGGAGAGAGAAATGCTTTTATACATGAAACTAAAATCACTATCATAAAGTTAATGTATCAACTGGCGGCAAAAAACCCCAATTGTGAGAGTTAGAAAACAGACAATATAAGGTATGACATTACCCAAAGAACAATGGAGAGATCATGATCAAGCTGAAAAAGGCCATCTTGGTGAGAATGCCTACCTGGAATGTAGAAAGGCTAAAGGTCAGGCTGTGTCATTAATGGGAAGTGGTTTTCTTTAATGTGATCAGGAGCACATGTTTCAGTGAAAGCATGCAATATTTGAGACCAAACCAGTCTTTGTTTCAGCAGACACCGACACGAAGTTGATGCAAAAGCATAAAATGAATCCTTCATTTCATTCTTACCTTGAAATTACTGTAATAAAAAAGGTAAGAGAAAAAGTGAAACATTAATACCGCTTCCATACCCCTCTGGTATCCAAGAAATAAATGAATAAAAGAAAATTGGATTATGACACAACAGTGGTTTGGTTGTTTTGATACTTTTCTTTGAAAACCTGCTGGTTTCCTATGACAAAGAAAACTGCAAACCTTTTAAAACTTTGACAAAAAAAAGAAATTTTCCACTAGCTTTTACTTTTATTCAAGGGTTTCATACTCAGCATGTATCGTTTTCAAAGTCTTCAAAATGTCAGGTGTCAGGTTTATTTATGTGACCACAAACTGGCTAATGAGACCTTTTTCAAAGTGATAAATGCAACTTCTCTAATGACATAACTGCAGCTTCGCTCAGTTCAGAGACACCATTAGACTCTAATACTTCCTGGTATGCATGTGTAATAGTTGGTTATTTGACCCGGCCCTTGCACATAATCTTAATCGAGACATCAAACTGTATGGATGTTTGGGTTCTCAGGGGACCACACAATATGAGAACAAAGTATGTTTACCTTCATTTTTTGGGTCAGCAGAGATCCAGCATATTGTAGATGAACACAGGGGAAAGAATGCAGCAAAGCTTTGTCATTTATCACCAGAGCACTAACAACTCTGCATCTTAAATAGTTTAATGCTCAATTATTTTAGCAAAATGGTCACCACATGTTTTTAAGTGTGGCTACAATGTCCTGTACTCCGCAAACAGATGATCACGCATGCATACATTGTCAAAGAGACACATCAGAGCATTACATAAATCAACAGCAGTGTTTCTTTAACAGTTCCATTATGTGTTAAGTATGTAAACCCCTTACGGTTGAAATGTCAAACACAAGTACTTGGTGCTTGATTAATCGTCTGTGCTGCGAATACTTAAGGTGTCACTGGTAGTCAGGAATTTGAGAATGAATAACAAAAGTGGCTCATGTGGAATTTAACCCATCCACCAATTAATAAAGAGATACATAAAATAAAGAGGAGAGTCTTGTGTCAAACTTTGTCCATGGCCAAATATGGCTCCCCTAAGACACACAGACAAATCCAGCTATTCTATTATCCTTGAGCCAAGTTTTCTGCAGTGTATGAAAGGTGAAAAAAGGGTCTGCACATTTATTGAGTAGTGTGACAGTGACCCCTGCAGGGGAAATTCTCACATGTCATACATATGAAGACAAGCCTCTCATCAGTTTTAAGATGCACTCTTCTTTTTATCATAGTTTTTACTTATTTTCATGAATGCAATCCTCAATCATGTCATCCTCTAGATTTTCCTGTTTTCTATCACCTTTTGTCATAAAAAAAAAACTTAAATCCCCAAAATGTGAACAACATCAGGATTAAAACTGGAGATCATTGCAAATATCTGGAGATACATTAGCTGATGGAGCTAAATATTTATTGTCCTACTACAGTCCGTTATTCTCTGACGCTGCAGCGTTACATTGTGTTCAGTGATAATCTTACCTGAGCCACATCGTCCCTTCATCCATCTCACTCCTCCTGGATCCCTGTACACAGTTCATCCGCAACGCTCTCTCTGTCGGTCGTAGAGGTGCTCACCTTCTGCCATCCTCTTGCACTGCAGCAGAAATGTAATTTGTTGCATTTTGGTTTTTGACAGTGAATTATGAAACATATGATATATTGGATAACTATTACCCACACAGAAACACGTTTGTTTTTTTTTAGAGAAAAAAGGTTCTAACCAGCCACAACTACAGCAGCAGAGACCATTGGTACCCATAATAGACCTGTATATGACAAAACAATAAGAAATTGTCTGAGGCATGATGGATTTTGCTCTCAGTGACCTTAAACTGGTACTTGGGAGCATCCTCAATAAACTCGGCTCTGATTGAAGAGTGGGCCACCACCACACGACACAGGTGATTGTGCCAGATGAGGAGGAGGATTACTGTTGTAATCAATGTTGATGGGGAGCATGCTAATTACTGATTGTGTAAAATGTTGTATTAAATTAAAAGTTAACAAGGAAAAAAATAATGGTATTTTCATACAACACAACATACCCCAGCAAATTTGCAGTAAACACAGTTGGTGTATTTTTAAATCCCTTGAGTGTATATTAGTAAATGATCTAAATTTAATTCTCATTTGAAATGGACAAAATACAAATTGCACAACACGCGCACTATCAAAATGGCTGCCCTCGGGATTCTGTTGAAGTAAGTAAAAAAACAAAATCTTGGATCCACCTCTTTATCTGCATCAATTCCAAATTTCAAACTTTCCCTTTTTTGGCACAAATCTTTTACCAAGTTTCATGAAATCCTGTCATGAGGTTTATGGGTAATTGATTTAAAATGGTGGGGGAAAATGCCATTTCTCACAGTGGTAAAGAAAATGAAAGAAATCCATACATTTGGCCCTTCATCTGTATCCACTCCAAATATTGGTGATTTCTTCCGTGGCACATTCCACCCAGTTTGATGGTAATCCATTGATTAGTTTATGTGTAATTGGCAAAAGGTGCAAAAAACAGCCTTATGTTAAAAACTTTATCTGGATCCATACCAAAATTATAATTTGTTCTTCCTTGATAACCCGAACCCTTCTACAAAGTCTACCAAGTCTCAGCAATAACATTACCTGCTTGGCGAAGGAAATTACTGTCAAGGCAAGGCAACTTTAGTTTATCCAAGTAGCACTAAACTGTCCAGGTTGCTACTTTAAAAGTGTTTTTTTAAAAGAACCATCGCCTAAGGTAGAGTAACAGGAAGTCATTGCTCTTTTGACCAATCACAACCAGAGTAGAGCAGAACGGATTCCGCAGAGACGATTGGAGAGGAGTCACTGCCGTAGCTTCTACTATTTGTAGCTACGTTAGCTCTGTCATTTAAGTTAGTTGACCAGCCTTCGTACAGCCGGCTGGACGCACAAAGGCAGTGAAAGTCTGTCATTTTTACAACAACAGAGACGAGTAGAGCAGCAGGTTGATTAAGTTACGTCACGGGTGGAAGAAACCGGTGGAGATGTGTAATAAGCTGCATTGGACACTAAGGACGTACCTGGTTGCCTGTCTTTCGACTGACAGCTGTCACCGCACCTAGCAGCTTATTAAGCTAGCTGGCTAGGTGAGCTAACGGCTAACAAGTGTTTTTGGGGGCTCATAGGCTGGCTAATTTAGCCAGTGCTGCTCTCGGTTCAGAGTGGAAAGTGACGACTACCACAGGAACGCAGTATCTTCTTATTTTCTCAACAATATTTGACTCCCCTTGCTGCTCAAACTATGTGTTAACCGGACAGTATATTGCAGTATTTTCAGGTAGCTAGCATCTTAACTAAGCTAGCAGGCTGAATTCATTCAATTACCATTATCGGAAAACTGCTAAAGCGTTAACACCAACACCTCAACCAAAAGTGGACTGGACATACCCGATCATAATTGTTGGTACGATACTTATACATTTTGGAGTAGACCGTTTTTTGGATAACCTCTGGGAAAATGAAGAAATTTTTTGATTCTCGTCGGGAGTTGGTGAGCTCTGGGCCTGGCTCAGGAGTCGGTGGAGGGGGCTCTGGTTCCGGCAGCGTTGGCAGCTTCATCGGAAGGGTCTTTTCCATTGGACGGTATCAAGTGACCGTCGAGGAAATTGTCGCCGAAGGTGAATTTTGTGGCTTATATGTTGTGTGGATTAAAACACGTTTTATACAAATACGTTTAATCAGATCCACAAGCCGACCCGTGTCCCATTATTGCAGTGATGGACAGACACTGGGCCTGTTTTTGGGGGGGTACATGTGTAACCGGTGGTATCTGCATGTGTAGTAGTCCCAGCTAAAGATACGCTACCACCTTAAGGTATATATGTTACTGATAGGAAAAGCAGTGATCATCCCTTCTGACACAAGGTTATAACAGTTACATTATTAGTTGTGACTAACACAGGTGTCCTTCCTTCAATCAGATTTTTATTTTGTGGCCTGAACTTGCTTGTTTCTATGTAATGGTCACAGAAGTAGTAAACTACTAGCTTTGGGATATGATATATGATATATATGGGTGACGATGTGTTATGCAGTTCAGGCTTCAGACTGACTTCTCTTTGCGTCACTGCACTCTTTACCTTAAGGGTCGAAGGAACATTGTATAACTGGATTTTCTACTGTGTTGTAAAAGACCAATGCAATGCTGAGTCATCTGTATTGATATTTACAGAGGGAGTGACAAAACCACAGGTGTAGATTTCTGAAGTGTGGATTGGTTCAAAGTAGTTATGATAACCACATGGAAGACAACCTCATGACAAGCCTGTCATTCCAAATACATGGTGAATTTCCTGCACTGTAATGTTGAAACAGTCTTGCATCATTAGCTCTAGGTGAACCTAATCTCTCTAAATCATTGAGCTCAAAGGTGATAAATATTTTTTGGTAACTGGTCTTAACTTTTAAGGTAGTCTTATGGTAGTCACAGTTAAACCAACTTTGGGATTGAGGTTCACAGGTTTTCCTGCAGTCTGCAATGAGTCTGCCATGCTCTGTTAGCTAAGAGTGCCTGCTACTAAATAATAGATGAAAGAAGACTGATTAATTCATCAGTGCTATAGATGGGGCCCCATCTGTTTGGCTACACCATGGCTATATGAATGGGTTAGACATCAAACCTCAGTCCAACCCTGCACAGAGATGTCCGTGGAATTTGTTCTGTGAGTGAGGATTTATTGTAATTGTCTTATCATTTCTTGTAAAACTTAATTGCTTGGAATGTGACTCCAGCGCAGTGTCACTAGAACCATTTATTCAGATGGTTTTGGATCTGTTATGGAGTATTATTTTCTGTCTTACCTGATGGCTCCATTTGGAAATAGTGCTGTTTTTCTTCTGTCTACTCTCTATGTTGTCATTGTTGCCTCAAGCATAGCTGAAATAAACACATTTCTCACAGTATACAGAGAAAGCAATCAGTCACATACACTGGCTCATGTAGTATCAAGTTTAAAGGTACACACTTGAAACCATGTGGTAATTATTGTAGTGTGTAGTTTAGATATTTTGGCTTCCGGCAGATGTCTGTGATTTGTTGTCAGCTAGTTGTCAGAGGATTTTCTGAGGCACAGCTTTTCTGCTTATACTATGAACAAGATGTGTTTTCTTCTGCCAATATAGAGTTACAGCTGGTAACATTAGACCTGTTCTAGAGATGTAACATGTTGCATTGTAACAGAATGTGTCCCCAGTTCCTGCTACACAGCAGAACGTGGAGCTTCATTGAGTCAGTCGCTCATTTGTTAACCAGAATTCTCCAGTTTTCTATTCAGCAATTTTCTTCAACTGACTCTATGGTCTTATTTTTTCCCCAGGAAAAATTCTGCTGTTATTTCTTGCTGCCTTTGCCATGTCATATTGCCTTGTCATGTAACCTTGCAGCAAGCATGTTTGTAAACAACAAAACTGTTGTGAGGACATGTGTAGTAGTCCCATGCCAAGAGGGACGTGATGTAAGTTCCATTAGACTGATGGCAAACTGTAACAGAACACTATAACAATTCACTGCGCTTTTCATAGTAGTGCCTGAAGGTGTTTTTTGTGTGCATCTGCTTGAATGTGCACATGCATAAGCTACAGTGGAATAATCCTGGTAGCCAGTTGCGTCACGAGGCAGTGGCTATTTGTATCTGCACTTACAATTATTTGCTCACGCTGTCAACTGAGATTGTAGACCACTGCTAAATGTTACCTAAAAAGACTGCTAATCCTCTAATTTCTTCTCTCAGATTAGACTCTGTGAGACAGCAGGGGTTGTCTGTCTGGACTCTGACACAGTACACACACACATACACACTCTTAAGGCCTGTATTTCACTAAATTTTTAATAGAATTTTTTCATAAGAAATCATAACATGAACTGGAAAAGGTTTGGTGTTCCTGACATGTTGGCATGGAATGACCCCATTCTGTGTCTTAATCACAATAATTACTCAGTGCTCTGTCAGCACCACGTCTCTTGATACAGCACTGTGTTGTAGATTTTTGCACTTCATTGTGAAATTTCCAGTACTGAATTTATAGCTGATGACATCAGTGAAACTGTGATTTGCTGTCATCCATGATGACCGAGCTCCACCCTGCCACAGTGAGCAATGGAGCAATGAAACATGCATGATTTCATAGGTGAGGGTTATTGTTTTTATTAAATTATTTGGACAAGGCTGTTGAAAAAAATATTACATTTTTATTATTCCCCTTGTCCTTGTGTACTCCATTCATTTTTTTGATAGTACAAATTAAAGTAGTGTTGTCCAAGGCAGTCTTTCTTGAATTACACCCAGATAAGTCACGTGGAGCTGTCCTGGGCTTAGTGATACCAGCTGGATGAGTCAGCCCAAAAATTTGTGAACAGAGGAGCTGCAGTAACAACAAAATTCAGAAAGCTTTGGTCAGTTCATATCTGGAAGTCAGTGCAGAACACAGCTCGGTGCATTACAACCAGAACTGTTGATTGAATTTTGAGATATGAGCTTCATGATCAAATGCTGTGCCACAGTGGGTTTACTCAGGAATATTTATTCATATCAGAAACATGTGTTTTATTCTTCTGTGTGGTTGTGGGTGTTTGAGTCACTATGGATGGACACAGCCATCTCATGGTTTTCTCCATGTGTCAGCATCACTGCAACCAAAGGTGATATGATGAATTCTCTCACTTCCTGTATCCTGTATCTTCTGCTTCTTGCATCCTTCCCCTCAGCACAGCTGCTGACTCACACAGTGCTGTGTCAAGCTCCTCTTCGCAGTGTGCTAGCCAGCCAGCCATACACTCATCGCATACAGTAATCTTTTGAGGAACGCCTTTCCTTTCCCTATTACTATAATAACATGAAATACATACATAATACACATTAACTAAATGGAACCCAATACGGTCTTTGGATTGAAGACACTCGCAGTAAAGATAAATCATAGTATCTTGTTGTATTGCTGTCACAATCACTTTAATTGACATGCAGTACTCACTCACTACATGTAATAGTAGTACGGGTGTCTTTTATTGATTACACACTGAACTACAGAATATCAGCACCTGATAAGTGACTGTAGTGAAAAGGGAAATTAACCAGGTTTTGATATCACTACAGTAATTATGTTAAATAAGTCGTATGTCTCCATGTATGGCGTTGCTGCTGTCACAGATAAAAGTCCAAAATGCAATGGAACTGGATTTTTTGATTTAGTAATTCTGGATTACATCGTACAGAGCTGGTGGTGTACTTTTGAAATGTATATGTGTTATTCACTTGTCTTGTTCTCTATCTCTACTCCTCTGTAGGAGGTTTTGCCATAGTGTTTTTGGTGCGGACTCATCAAGGCCTACGTTGTGCATTAAAAAGGATGTACGTCAACAATGAACATGATCTGCAAGTTTGCAAACTTGAGATACAGATTATGGTGAGTAGGGCAATCCAGTAACTCACTGTAATGAACTGCATTTTCTTTCTGACACTACTAGCTGATGTTTTTGTAAGAGTGGATTGTGTGTTACTGTTAACATGGTTGACATTAGGAAAATGTAGCTAGTTATAACACAACTCTCCACACTTGGGAGAGATACAGCATTGACATTCAAGTAAATGCTTTAATTTTCTGAACTTTTTGTATGAACATGACTAACTCTGAGTGCTTGATGTCTTATGTACTTCAAGTACAAAATGCTGAACTTTATCTGAAAACACTCTGGTAGCGATGGTAACAAAAGTGATCTCAATTTGCATGGTAATTAAGTTCATCTTCCCCACCAATCCTTACTGTAAGTAAAGCTAAAGAGTTCCTGTAGCCATGTTCTGGGTGGCGTGACTAAAGCTGGATAGTTATCTTCATTACTTCCAGACTTTTGGCAGAGAATCTGCATCTCTAGAGATAATAATATACTGAATAGTTACAAACATGGATGTATTTTGTAATTTACTAAGCCTAAGGATTTAGGATTGTAAAATCTATGAACTCTGTGACTGTGTTGTTTTTCATCTTTGCTTTCTCTGTGTTTGTTTACACAGAGGGACCTAGTGGGCAACAAAAACATAGTTGGTTTCCTGGACTCCAGCATAACTGCAGTTGGAGCTGGCGATGTGTGGGAAGTTCTAATCTTAATGGACTTCTGTCGAGGTAAATTTACCCACCCCACCCCATCCCCTTCTCTGTTGAATTCAAAGCTCCATTATCCTCGGCTCCTCACTACATCCTGCTCTGCTCAAAGAGAAATGATCGACTGATAGCTATCATGGTCAATAGAAGTTCTGTCCCAGTTGGTACATCACTGAGTGGCCTTATTTATAGGAAGATCACATTTTATTATGAACTTGTAGCTGTAGAAGCAGCCGTAAAGTTGAGTTAACAGAGCACATTTTACCTTAACATTGGATGAACAAGCCTCTGTAGAAAATGTGTTTGTAATACATGCATGTTTTCTATACAAGCACCAATGTTAATCTAGTTTTTAAGTAACCACTTACAGTATAAAAAAAAAAAAAAACCTGTTCTTTTTCTCATTGATAAATTATTGTTTGTTGTTCTGTGGAATGCAAAGCTGATATTTCAGAGCTTCCCTGACACAGACTGTGGCAAATGATTTGGCAGCTTTTTTTTTTTTTAGAACTGATATACAAATTGGCTGTTTCAAAATATAACTGGAATGGCACTACGTTTGGGTGTTGTTCTGAAGTACTGACTAAATAACGTTGAGACTACCGAGTAACGAGTCACGTTAAATCTGTACCAAAGTTTGGTCCTGAGAGCGCAACTGGATGAGAGAGTAATGTGGAGTATAACATCAGTGAGATGTCACCTACTATATGTAAGTGTGGCTACACGTTTCAAATCTCAAAACAGACAACACTCACTGCAGTATCAGTAATGCGAAATGCACAGCTGGGCTGGCCAGGGCAGTCCATCTAACCTGAGAATACATCTGGTCAAACTCAAAATATATCTAAAACTTAACTAATTTCCTACATACAACTACTGTCCAGTAGTTTGTGCATAATCATGCTAACAAACAAACAAACCAACAAACAAATGAAATGGTCACAGATGAAAACATAACCTCTTTAGCAGAGATAACAAATGCATAGATTAGATTAATGCAAGTTTTTTTAAATGGGCTAACATGCGGAAAGAAGTGTTTAACTATTAAATGGCAAGTCATTCATGAAATGTTCTGTATTTACCCATAGCCACTGGTTAAGAATCTTCATTGACCTGTTTGTCTTGTTTAGGTGGGCAGGTGGTTAACCTAATGAACCAGCGATTACAGACAGGCTTCAGTGAAGCCGAGGTGTTGCAGATCTTTTGTGACACATGCGAGGCGGTTGCTCGTCTCCACCAGTGCAAGAGTCCAATCATCCATCGAGATCTCAAGGCAAGTCTAATCAATTTCCCAACATGCGCACACTCACCGCTCACTTACTCCTTGTTGTTTATCTCATGCACAGTCAGTTCTGACAGGTCTCATCTTGTCTTCTTCGTGTAGGTAGAAAATATTCTTCTGCACGACCGGGGACACTTTGTGCTCTGTGATTTTGGAAGTGCCACTAACCACTTCCAAAACCCTCAGACAGATGGGGTGCAAGTTGTGGAGGAGGAAATTAAAAAGTGAGTTTCTGAGCTTTTTATTGTCTGTTCTTTCTCTTAATAAAATGCAGAAGCTCATTGGCCTGCTCTTAAAACAGGTACACGACTCTGTCATATCGTGCTCCAGAGATGGTCAACCTCTATGGTGGAAAGATCATCACAACAAAGGCAGACATTTGGGTGAGAAGGACTCTGTGTAATACCACTATGCTACATTAGGATCACTGTAAAGTCACATGACTGTAATTTACAATGATGTGTGAGTTAATAGGTACTGACATGCTTTCAATAAGTGTATTGATACTCTTGCCTGCACAGGCCATGGGTTGTCTGCTCTATAAGCTGTGCTACTTCACACTTCCTTTTGGGGAGAGCCAAGTTGCTATCTGTGATGGAAGTTTCACTATCCCAGACAACTCCCGGTATTCCCAGGACATGCACTGTCTCATTAGTGAGTACCCCTGTTCCTCAGAATATACAGTCTGCCCTACATACAGCATGTTTGACCTATGTATATACAATTCCTCTAAGTTTCAACGTAAATTTTCACATGTCCAACTGAGCTCGACATCTTTTGCTCATTGATTACTCAGGATACATGCTGGAACCTGACCCAGATAAGAGACCAGACATCTACCAAATATCCTACTTTGCCTTTAAACTGGCTCGACGGGAGTGTCCAGTTCCAAATGTGCATGTAAGTCTCAATGGCAATGATTGTATGGAATTTGAGAAGGGAATATGCTGTAGGGTCAACTCTTTTTTTATTTAGGCCGTTTTATGCATCTCCTATTCAATGGTTTTATGTGTCTTGTTGCTTTTTATGGAAAATAGTCAACGACACACTGATATTCGAGAGGATATCTTTTCAAGCTTTTGTCAGTTGGCTGCCCTTCATTCATCATGCTCATTTCTAACGCATTTAAAAAGTCACTGCGTACTTGATTCAGCCAAAATTCTGACCTCATCTAAGTATTATTGTAGTGGGGAAACAATGGTGCATCCATCGAAACTGAAAACCAGTACTGGAGTGTTGCTGTGGCACTCAAAACTTTTTCTTAGTACCTCACTGATGTAAGAAACTAAAAAGTGTAAATCCACTTGCTGTTTTAGAATTCACCTATTCCTGCAAAACTTCCCGAGCCTATCAGAGCCAGTGAAGCAGTGGCCAAAAAGAGTCAAATCAAAGCCCGGTGAGTAAAAAGCAAAGCATTTGAGTGTTATCATTATAAGAATCTTCTACATTTATAGTCACTTTTCTCTCTCCCTCCCATCAGGCTTACAGACCCCATTCCCACCACAGAAACCTCAATTGCACCTCGGCAACGACCCAAGGCTGGCCAAGCTCAGCCCCAACCGATATCAGGCATTCTTCCCATCCAGCCAGCTCTCACCCCACGCAAAAGACCCAATGTGGCTGCTGGAGCACCTCAGGCCATTGGTATAAGAATCTCTGTAATACCTCTCTGTGTTATGTGTTCACACTGAACGTGACACAAATCTTTGCCTCGCTTTACTGGCTTTACTTTACTCGTGTCACTCGCACTAATGTCACAAAGGAATCACTTGAGTTTACTTGTATTACTTATACAAGTAATGTAAACTCAATACTGTTGCCAGGCGATTTTAGTCAAGCACTGCCATCTGGCACTCTCCAAGTATCACACGAGTTTCTGGCACAAGAAATTTAGAAATTTCAATTTAAGACTCAATTAACACAAATTTCACATCCTTCCTGTTGTGCCATTCTCATTTCCTGGTGTGAACACGCGGCTTTGCATGGACTCCAGTTGCATTAAAAATTTGTGTCACATTCAGTGTGAAACACACCATCAGGGTAAAGGGCATTCTTACTAGGTGATAGGGCTCTGCATTTATGGTGACAGTTATTCTGGTATACTCAGTGACATATTGATTTCAGTCTCGTGAACTGCTCAAGAATTTGACTCTAAAGCCTGTGAAGGGTTTTTATTCCGAGTGGTTAAATTATCCCAGTCTTTATAGGCTTCTAATTGTCCTTTGACATCCATACTTTGACAAGATTATTCATCTCAGGCCCACCTGAAAAGACAGAATGGATGGTGACATGACACCACTTTTATTACAGCAGCTCATGTGTTTTATGAGATTCTAAAATACTCATTTGTTGTTTCAACAACTAGTGTTTGTGTTCTAAAATGTATAATGTGTTCAAATTGGAAAAAGTCAAAAACACTAGATAAATGATTTAGCTAAATAAATACATTAATTGATAGACTTTGAATATAGTTCAGTATTTCCTTGCTTTTTTCTTCAGATGAAAGTGGCAATTAGGCCCAAAAGATCATCTTGCCCAATATTGGCAGTAATTGAAATATTATATCCAAAAGATAATTATAATGTGATAAATGATAGGCCAATATTCTTCACATTATTCTCCTTTTCTCTCTTCTAGGTGTTGGCATCAATGTCCCACCTCCAGCTGCAGCTCCTGTCCAACCTGCTCAGCAGGCTCCTGCTGCACAGAATGCACCACAGCCAGCTCCGGCCACCAACACGCAGCCACAGGCTACACCACAGCATCAGCAACTCCTCATGAAGCAGCAGCAGCAAGCCTCAGCCTTCTTAAGTCCACAGAGTAATCAGCAGGTAGGCATCTTGGCAGAACTATAATAGAATTAATCTTAGGTATAATTGAGTACATCTCAGTCAGGGATGCCACACACACAAAGAGGAGGACTATTTAACTGTTAGTGAGCCAGTCTAACAAAACATAAAAATGTGCTGTGGGCCTGAACGTTTTGTTTGATCATGATATCTGTTTCTCTAGTACATCATACTATCACAATTTTAAAGGAATGACATGAAATCTGTTTACTTGAATTTTAATTTCCATGACACTTCTGGTAATTCTCTCCGTTACCATTATCAGCCTGAGTCGGCCTGTTGTGGGTTTAAAATTTGATCTTCTAAAAAGTTGTTGTCCAGTGCAGTTAAAACATTACATACATACAACACTCTTCACCCCAAGTTTATTCTCCAGACTGTGCTTTGAGGGGGAAAAAATACTAATTATTATCTAAAATATTGAAAGAAATCTCTCACCTTTCCTTCTCCACTAACAGTACCAACCAAAAGTTTGGACACACCTTCCCATTCACATTAATGGGAAACTGTGTCCAAACGTTTCACTGGTACTGTCTTTCTCTGTGTCTGTCTCCCTCTGTCATATACTTTCTCTTGATTTCCATTTTATGCTGTCAAAAAAGTAGAAAATAATAAGCCCTGAAGAGTATGCAATAAAAGCCTGCTGCACATGACAAAGGACTATAAATCATGACAAAATGGGCCTTCCTCATGCTTGCCTGTGTGGTATTCCTATGTGACATCAACTGGTACAGAGCCTCCAGCAGCAGCAGCAGCAGCAGCAAACAGCATCTCAAGCATCTACCCGGCTGCAGTCCAAAGCCAAGCCTGTTCCTCCAGTTATTACCCTGCAACACCAACAGCATGTTTCCCCTGTTCATGAAACAGCAGCTTCTCATCTGACCTCCATCCCTGAATCTGCAGTTGTTGGTCCTGCACTTGACCCAGAGGTCATGGTAATATCCTACTCCAGTTTCCGTCTGCTGCTCTTTCAGGCCGGGGAGTTGATTACTATCTTATCTCTAAGCAATCACAGCTGAATTCCTACTTTTTCTCTTCTGGGGCACAGAGGAGGCAGGGATGCTCTCAATATGAATGTCATTTAGCTAGAAATGTTGTTTTTACTTCATAAATCATATGATAACCAAATCATTTAGTGTTGCATTCTCAGCTGCTTCTTTCAACTATCAAAATTCTTTTTTATACTCTCTTGAACCTATTCTGTTTATTTTTGCTTTGAATTACCAGTCTCTAGATTCATGAGGCGTGTCTGATTCTATACAATCTTTGTACTGGGAATACTTTCTTCGCTTTTCAAAAATGTTTTTCTCTCTTCTTGTTGTGTGTGTGTGTTTTTGTTGTTGTTGTTGTTGTTTTTTGTTGAATGTGATCATCTTTTTCCAGAGTCTTCTCCAGTGAATTTTGCTTGCTTGATTTTTGTATGTTTCGGGGTCTCATTTGTTAGTTTCTCTTTAAATGAAATTCTTTTACATTTCCCCTCATTTCGTCCCCTGTATCTTTTCCCTCTCCTTACAGGCAGTCGGTCGAGGGATCCACAAAGTCGGCTCATTGACACCCCCCTCATCACCAAAGATGGCCCCTAAAAGCGGCCACAGACGCATCCTGAGCGATGTCACCCACAGTGCTGTGTTTGGGGTCCCGGTCAGCAAATCCACCCAGTTACTCCAGGCAGCCGCAGCTGAGGCCGGCCTCAACAAGTCCAAGTGAGCAGAATTAACTCCCTTCAGTGATCTGAGGATGAACTGTCCTTTCATGGCCCTGAGTGAGCTGAGAAGGGCAATAGACTGTCCATTCATATGACAGAACTCCCAAAGGAGGATAAACGAACCTTTTACATCCCAGAGAATCCATCCCAGAAGAATCACTCGATTCAGTCTTTAAATAGCCCTGTTCACTCACTCATATTTGCATATACATACACTTAACTCCTATCATCAAATTTCACTCTTACCCTTGTTTATATGTACAACTCTGTGTACTGCAGATCAGCCAGCACTACTCCCTCTGGCTCACCCTATTCATCCCAGCAGAGTGTGTATCATCAAGTTGACGGCCAAATAGCTCTTACCGCACCCAACGCTCAGCCCAGCTGGAACCCCTTTGGGGACGATAACTTCTCCAAGCTAACAGCAGAGGAGCTGCTTAACAAAGACTTCGCAAAACTAGCTGAGAGTAAGTTCAACTTACTCACTGCATATTTAAAAATGCAGTCTTGTTTGATAGTTTGCGTGATTTAAAATTGAATTAAAATGAATTGCTGCTTTGGTGTTTGTTTCTTTGTGCACAGCTGCTGCACCAGGAGAAAAGGTCACAGGCTCCAGTGAAAATCTCATTCCAGGACACAATGCTTTTCCAGGTAAGGGTTTGCCTAATTACCTGTCCTCAAGGAATACATCAGTCATTAAGTGGACATTTCTCTCAATTGTATCTACATGCCATGTTGAGAGAAGTGGAATTCAACGATTTTGTTGTCATAAAAGTTTGTTTATGCCCCACCCATTCCCTTCTTCTGTTTGTCATCCTCTCATATTTCTTCATTTGTTCTGTTCCATCTTTATTCACTGTACAATATTAAGCTGAAAGATCCGCAGTCATCATGAGTGCAGGTTCAGCGTTGTTGACCCTTTTAATGCCCTCTCTGACACCACTGGTAATTCTCTTGTCATGACATAAGGCAGAATGAGCCGTGTTGATTTGATTTTCTCAGGTCTTAGGCTCTTGAACAATTATATTCATAGAGCTTCTGACTCACATTTTTATTTACTGGAGACGTTTCCTGGATATCACACTTCCCAGAGGTCAGTTAATGAGTGCTAGTTTTGTTGTTTGGATTTGTACATGGCCTTATCTTGTTGACATAGCAAGCAGCCTCACAGTGGCTCCTTGTCAGCTCCAATGAATAGCCATAGCTACAGCTACATCACATCTCATTTGCAGATCTGTGCTGTTGCTGTTGCCTGGCAACTCTAAGGACAAATTCTTCTTTGTTAATTGGATTGTGGGAGCCTTCTTGGCAGTGCCTCTAAGAACAAGAGAAAGTTAAGCATGCTGCCTCGTTAAAATGATGACCCATCTTTTTTTATGTTCTCCTAAGTTACCCTTTTGCCTTTTTGGAAGTGCGTGCATGTTAACTGAGTAACTTCCTTTGTGTAGTTGCTGTTAAAGGCCTATACTGAGAGGATAAAGATGTTGAGGCTATTACATAATCAGGATGTAGGTAATCTTCTCCATCCAGCTTAAGCTGTCTCTTTGACACTCCCTGTATCGCTCACTCAAATAGGATGCACACAGGCAAACACAGTCTTTTGCTTGTGCAGCAGCGAGTCCCATCAATTAAAACATTATTGGAATAAAGCAAAAAAAAATACAGCATACTGTATAGCATTCTTATTATTAAGTATATTCTCTATTGATTTTACTAGAAGAACCAGCTTTTTGACATTTAGGATTTCTAAAAAGCATTTAATCAGTGTTGGCCTCTTTCCTGTAGTGAAGGGGGCAAAAGGTCACATCTGCTGTGCCATTTTCTGAGTCAACACATTCCTTGCCTAAGACCCCCACCCCCTCTCCCCACCCCATTTTGCCCCATAGCAGTTTCCTGTAAGTATAAACTGCAGTGAAAAGTAATTTGTTGTTTCATGCATGGACTGTATTACACCTTAATTGTAACAGTAATTATTTGCAATAATAGAGGTGCATGTTTTTAAGAACATGGTTTTTTTTGTATGAAGACTTTGGTAAAGCCAACCTGACGAAGATGTCATCTGCTCGTTTTTTTTTACACTAGTCCAACAATGAGTTGAGTGGGTTGGCATGTGGACAGTGAATTGTGGTATCTATGACCGCTGTGAACAAACCCCCTGATTGCTGTGGCTTGTTTTGTATAAGGAAATGTTTATTGTGGAAATAAGTAGTGCAAGAGTTTATCCTTTGAATGCATGAGATGTCATTCAGCTTATTGGTCTTGGACTGTTTGTCTGTGGTGGCCAGAATTAGATAAACTAACAATTTATATATAACAATTTATTGTTACTGCATTAACGGTGCAAGCAACCTGATGTCAGGTCATTGAATGTGAAACGAAATGTTGACATGATGGTCGTCATCATCCTATCATATCCTCCCTGTCCCACATCACCTTTTTTGCTTCCTGAACATTTTATTACATGTCTATGTAGTTACATTAGAAGTGTTCCGAAAATGTAATTTTCCCCATTGGTTTTGTCCATATGTAATATTTTACCACATTTCTAGAGTTTCATAACTCAGTAAATGCTTTATTTGTACACAAAATCCTTCTCCCTCCTTTTTCCTCTGTCTTGCCATCACTTGCCACAAACCTCTGTCCATCTTCTCTCTCTGGCTCACTCACAGAGAAGCTGATTGAGGGGTTGAAGTCCCCTGAAACTTCTCTGCTGCTCCCTGAACTTTTCACCTTGGCTGATAGTTCTGAAGAGAGCTCCACCAATGGTATGAGCTCTGTTTTGTTTTTTTCCCCCTGCCTTCTCCTAAAATTCCACATCAGCTCTGCATGTGTCTGCCTCGCCTCCCTTCTTCTCTTTGACTCACATGGTCATTACTAAAGATGCCTTTGTATCAAAGTTTTTTCCACTTGCTGTCTCCTTGTAGCGAAGGCAGAGGTGTGTGTGGATTCACTGATTCCTGGTTTGGAAGCCCCCCAGGCCCAGCGGCATCCAGGCCAGCCAGAGCTCATCCCTGCCAGCATGCCAGGTTAGCTTCCTCGACCACAGCATAGGAAATCTTTACCTAATTCACTGCAGCATTTCCACCATAGAATAATTATTCCCAGCTGTAGCAGGGGTTGCTGATGGGAATGATAATGAGTTAATTTGAAAGCAGCTTACAGTGTCATGTCTGTATGAGAGTAACAAATTAAAATGCTGTGCTGTTCTAAACATTATGCCCAGCAGCGTTCCTGCTGCAACGTTAGCTCCCAGGAAAGACTTCGCTCCAAAACAGTTTAGGGTTTATGAGGTGAAACTGACTTCACATAGAATTACTTTCTTCACCACTGAGTCTTGCAAATAATATGGTAGAGTGTCTGAGTGCTGCACTGCCAGTACGCAGATTTCAGCCAGTAGGCAGAGTTCTGCCTTTTTTTTATCACATTATTAACTCGCATACAGAAAATCAGTTATTACCTTCGGAGGTTGTCTTTTAAACCGTCTCAGTTTGTTTCTTGGTTGGAAGGATGGGACATGGGCCAGGGGGGGGAAAAACACACAAAAAAACATTAAATTTTGGTGCAATCCAAAAATTGCTTTCTGCTTTCTTTAACGTAGGCAGATATGGCACTTTTTTTTTGCACTTTCCTTTATTACATAAAAACTTCAGAACCTAAACATTGTGGGGCATGGCCAGGGAAGTTAAACAGGATTGTTCAGCCTTGGTGGAGGTATGTGCTCTATCGAGTGCCATTCTTGTATACATGTATGTGAATCAATGCAGAATCCACCTATAGCCTACATTTTTTTGTAACGTTTGACGTTAGCTGTGGAAAACATGCAGGTAATCATAGCTGTCACTGCATTTGAAAGTGTAGTGCCTGCCCCTGTCTTCTCAGCATATTTCCTATGGGATCTCTGCTAATACTTTCCTTTGAAGCTGATGATTATAAGCTATCAAATAAGCAGTAAACTGTCTTCACTAATACAGTCTTATTTCTCCCGTGGCCTAATGTCTCTCTGGCTTTTTCTTCTTCCCGTCTCAGACTCTCTCACTGCGGAGGACTCTCTGCTGGGTTGTGATCTTTTTTCTCATACTCCTCCTCGCGGAAACCAGTCTGTTTCTGCTCTCCCTTCATCCTCCTCCTGCTCCTCTGCTCCCCCTGGCTCCAGCTCTGGATCCTGTCCGGAGGAGCTGCCGTCTGGTCAGACAGCTTCTGGTAAGACCTCTACCTTTGCAGCACTCCTCAGCTAGCCTTGCATCTTCTGGGTGTTTCTGCCTGTGAAACCCACTGAGTAGAGGTCCTTCCAAAAACAGGGGGGCCTGTTCATACAGAGAAAGCAATAACATGTAAAATTGGACATATTCATTGACAGCTTCACAGACCCTTCACTCATTTGTAGAAGAGCCATGAGCCACCTAAAATGCATGGCTTGTAAATACTGTAACTGCCCTGCTCCATCTACTTTTTTAATCTACTTGCATCCTCTTTTCTTCTTTTGCTCTTTTCTTTGGCTGAGTTAACTTCTTTCCCCCCCTCCATCATTCCTTCACTTCCTCTTCCTTCACCGCAGACTCAGCTTTCCTCATGTCGTGTGGGCAGAGGGGAAATGACGACGAGTTTGACCCTATTCCTGTGCTCATCTCCAAAAACTCAAATCAAGGTAAGGTTAACGGGATCCTGAGATGAGCACTCACACCTGCTGAAGCCCAGACCATGAACCACAAAGATGAATGACTTATCCCCCAGATTCAGTTACCATAGCTGTTTCCTGTGACTGCTGGTGTCAGAAGGCTTGTATGGGTGTGCTTGTCACATTAAGGCTTTTTTCCCCATCAAGCTCTCATATTAGTCATCTCTCGCTCTTTTGTTATTAATCTTAAACTATCGTTCATTCTCCGCCATGCAGGTGTTTGGCTCTCTGTAGTTTATCTTGAAAGTCTCCCCATGTTAGAATGGCATTCCCTTACTCTCCCTCCTTTAATGATGCAGCTGTATAAAAATTATCCCAGCTCACTCTCTGCCCGTTTCTCTTTCTGCCCCCTGTTCATGCATCTCTCTGCTCTGCCATCATTTTCACCTCATCTTCATGAACTCCTCACTCTTAATTTCTCCATTCAATCTCTGTTAATATTACTTATTCTTTTGCTTCTCCCTCTGCCCTTCCATGTCCATTTCTGTCTCTCTCTCTCTTTCTCTCTTTCTGGCATGTTTCAGGTGGTCACTCGCGCAGCAACAGTGGCAGTTCAGAGTCCAGCATCCCCAACTTGGCCCGTTCCCTTCTGCTGGTGGATCAGCTCATCGACCTCTAGAGGGGTTTGGAGAGGTCGAAGGGGCAGTGTGCAATCCTAACAAAGGGAGGGGGGATGGGGGATAGAAATGGGGAAGTGGAGGCACTAAATGTAGCACTTTATGAAGTGAAACAAAGGACCCAGCCCAGAGTAGATCGGTTCAGTGGAACCCCTCTTTTTATGTGCCTCCTTGGCCTCAACTCTCATCTCTAGTTGCCTGATAAGCTGGTTTCATAATTCATATCTCTGCTGGCCGTTGACATTCCCACGCTGGTAAAAAAAAAATCATCTCTTTAATGCCTGAGCATTCTGTCCCAGCTCCACCATGGTCTTCCTCATGCTTTCCCCATAATTGCATTAATATCCCACATTGATCAGAGCTGCATTGTGTTCACTTTGCGTACTTGTACAGGGTTGGAGCTTTATTTAAAATAGCCACCTTCAGGCATGCTCGTTTGTGTCCAGGGTCTGACTGAAGAGTGAGGAGTCAAAATGCTATAGACCTCCAGGATATGTGACGCAGTGTGCTGTGAAAGCTTTGAACTACACTATTAATGAAACAAAGACTGACCACTGAGAGCTGTTTGCGCTGATTGAACCACTTTGTAAAGAACACTCTGGAGTTAATGGAAATGTTTGGATCACAGTCAGAAACAATCCTACACAGCCACAACCGGGATAAATTTCTACTAAGAGTAGCCTAATATTTACCTGCAACCTTGCAGAAATATTAGGTTCAAACAAAATGAATAGGTATGCAAAAAAAAACAACTCTGTATTTGCATTCAAATGTTGATATAAATTTGATTGTCAATGTTATGAATGCAGCCTCAAAGATTCCATTTGGTACGACCTAGGGATGCACTGATACCACTTTTTGTCAGACCGAGTTGGAGTTCTTTTTAGTACTTGCCGAGACGAGCACTCAAAGTACTCCAAATATCAGTGGATAAGCTGATGCCCGAAATTTGTTGTACACAAATATAGTTTGCTACAGCTGTATAAAGAAGAAGATGTCTGAATAGCCATGCAACAGGCAGCTGATGTGCTTTTTCTTGTAGTTGTGCAGTTGTGTAGTTTTTTCTGCAATGTAGGGAACCTCATGTTTGGGCTCTAGTTCACTGAGAAGACAAAATCCAATATAATCCACAACCAATAGCGGCTGATCATCAAGAGCAATGTAGTAGGAAAGCGCTTCTGTTATTCTTAAAGACCATAGGTTGTTTCTGGACATTTCCTCCCATTTCGTCAGCGTTTGCTGCAAAGTTGGTTGTAGCTTTGAGCATGTTGCTAGCATTAGCAAACCCCTTGAACTCGCGCTGTGCTGGATCTTCAAGTGTTTAAGTAAATTGCTCGTATTGAAGGAGTTAATTTTTCACAAATCCTCTCAACAGTTTAGCAGAGGATAGCTTGCAGTCTGCTTTACTTTTGTCATTATCGCTTACATTAAAATATTTCCACGGTGCTGGTATTGCATCCTCCTTCACTTACCTGCTCAACTAACAGAAGTTAAGGTACGTTGCCTTAAAGTGGTATCGATTGCAGTGGTATCGAAGTAATTTTATCAGTAAAAGTACGAGTACACAAGCCCAGTATCGCACCCGATACTGCTATCGGTATTGGTGCATCCCTAGTCCTGCCTTAGTTTTATCAGATATATGCAACTCTTGTGGCATTCGGCTGTCTTTTTCAAACATTTTGCGCAATCAATCAAAGTCAAATCAGGTCAATTCTGTAGGCTCATGAACTCACCATCATATCTATGACTCATTGTCAAGCTAAAGCAACAGAAAAAACAAAAGGGAATCAAATCATTTGACCTGTAGCTACACCAAAGCTGAAGGAAAGACTATTATTATTATTAAATGTTTGCCATGCGACTGTCTGCTGTCAGGTTAAGCGCAGAGGAGCAGATTTTTAACAGGATACCTTTGTGAGAGAGGGAGGTGAAATGTAGATTTTAGTATAGATTCAATCCTATCAAATAAGCTTTACATCAAAATCTCCCTCTCCCATCGTCATCCCCTCTGTCTAATCTGTTTCCCTCCCAAAAGCTTTGATCTGTCATGTCGCTAATGTGGCTTTCATTTAAGGAGAAATTCATGGAAAACTCCTTTGTATGTACATAAAATCACTTCTTTTTTTCAGTTTTGCTCTGGTCAGCGCTGGTAAAAGTAGATTTTTTTTAGAGTAGTAATTAAAGGCATTTTATCTATCATGGTATGAATAAATGTGACTGTTACTGATAGTGCTTTAGAATGTATGAACTTGAGTACCATCATGAAACTTGTATAATTTATAATGATACATAGATAAGAATAAATATTTGTGTATAAATCTGTATTTAAGTGTGCAAAGATGTCAACACTCTGTCCAAAGTCCCTCTGTCTTTTCTCTCCATTCATTTATAGCATTCTGCTAGTTTCTGTTTTAGATGTCATCATCAATACATGAAGCAAAATGCTCATGCCTTACTTGACTGGGTAGTATTTTTATCTCTCCACACTAGCTCCTCACTTAAAACTGGTACTTTAAGTGACTTAAAGAGTTCCTGGGATAGATTTAACCAAACAGGCAGCAAAATGGAGCTAATGACGGAATTTATTTCCTGATATCTCTGTAGCACCTTTCACTTCAGATAAATGTTCACTTTCTGTTTGCCTGCTCTCTTGCCAAGGAAGGTCCATTACATAGGCATAAGTTTAGTGTCCATGTCAGCTTAGATATGTACAGACAAACGGAGCACAGTACATTGTAAACTTCTCCTCCTCCTCCTACTACGGCATGTCGTAAATGTAGCTGCTACAGTCAATCCATTAGTCGATCGAAAGAAAATTAGTTGCCAAATGTTTTAATAAGTGGTTAATCGCTTCAGTCATTTTTCAAATAAAAATCTGAATATTTGTTGGTTCCAACTGCTACATTATTGAAGTGGATTTGTGTTTTTTCTTTGTTTGCATTTTGGACCGTTGGTTGGACAAAATCAAACTGGACACGTCGCTTTGGGCCCTTTAACATTTAGATTTTTCGCAATTTTTTGTCATTTTATAAATTGAATAATTAATCCTGAAAATGTTAATCATTAGAGCGACAGCTCTAATTGTTAATTCTAATAGAGGTCAACAATACTGTAAGTGGTATTGGTAAATAACACAGCCTTTTTTTTTCTTTCCATCTTCTGTTCGAATAAGTCATTTGCTTCTTGGGACCAATCTATGCAATCCCATCATACGCTACATCACTGTATTCACCTTGACCATACAGTTTTCCACATGTTGTATGAAACAGACGTATTTGTGCTGGCTGGATTTATGTGGTGGCAGATGTAAAAATGACTGTTTATATTGAACCGTTTGACATGGCAGATGTCCATATGTCAAAGCAGGACCATTGTGGAGAGTTCACTTCTATTTTTTATTAATTAGGGTTCAAAAAGAGTTGCACAGAATAAAAGTCAATATTGTGAATGTAAATGAAGTCTTTTGGTCACATTATTTGATTTTTACTCAGAAGAAGAATGAGCCGTCTGGATTTATTGACATTCTGAAGATTCATTCTTCCATTTTCATTGTTTTAATTAACAGACAGCTATTTTTTTTTTTTTGGGAACCAAATTAGATTGGAGATACTCTAACATGATGGTAATCACTCAGATCTTTTCTGCTCACATTTCAGTATTCGTGTCTATCTTGCACCATGGAAATATGTCTACTCCTTTTTATGCAAGCATTATCTGGCATTTTCCAGTCTGACAACAGGCGTAGTTGTACTTTTGAGCTTTAAATGAAGCTTTAAAGCTTTTTATCTCTCATCACGCCCTCATATCTTAGTTGTTCTGTGCTCCCCGGCCTCCTATATTAAAATCACTTTGCATTTCACTGCTGTTGTGATTCTAGACCAGAAGCATTTGTGAAGGACTTTTGAGTACTTTGTGTTCTTTTTCTAGGTTGAGTCTTGAGTTGTATCGTGAGGAATTGATCTTATTCCACATGAGCAGTCTCACTGTTTGCTGTTGTTTTGGTAGTCCGCTCTGACCGGTGAGATGATCTGTGGGGAAATTTTCAGTTTGATTAACTCTGGCTCAAATCATGTAGAAACGTGTATACAAATAGGCTGTGGACACTTCAGACAAGAGTTGAATTAAATTTTCCAGTACATCCCAAAAAAAAGAAGTTTTCCTTTAATGGTTGCACTTAACATCTTCCCAAGAGCTGCCAGTTAAAAGCTGCTGTCAACACCGCTGAGGTAAGATTGATCAGTCTCTGCTCATCCATGCAAACCTGTCTGTCCCTTATTACATCTACTTTTGCTGTAAAGGCTGTTGGTCCTTGTTTCCACAGACACACTGGCTCCCTCTGAGCTCCCTCTACCTCGAAAACAATCAATTTTGACTAGTAGCAAAAGTGCTTTTACCGTTTCCCCACTAGCACGAGGCAGTGTACTGCTGCAGCTGTGGAAACGATTTGTGGAAACAAGGTTATTTGATGTTGTAATGGTAGAGCTGGCTAGTCTTGTCTGTCTTACGTGACTTGTGCAGAGTAGACTGTCTGTATTGTTGTGGTCCCGTGCTGGTTTCTCGCTGGTGGGTCGATCTCATTGACTCTTCAGTGGTTACAGATGATCCATCAGTCATATAGTTTGTCGTGTGTGGCTGAGGTTTGATGGTCTGCTAGATAAATCTGCAGCTGAGTCTCAGCTGGGGAAGTTTCTTGTCACATTATTTATACTGTGTAACATTTCTGTCCACCTCTGATATGTTTTCTCCATCTCTGCTCTCTAATACAGATGTGCAAGGGGAGAGTAATGGCTACTCTGTGCTTGGCGAGGGACAAGAGAACGAAACTCCAGAAGCAGAACCTCAAACACGCGAGGGATGTGTGCACTCCAGTGATGAAGATGAGGAGAAAGAAGCCCGTAAGGAAGAGCAGCAGGATGAGGGAGTCATTGAGAGTCATGCAGAAGCTCATGACTGCAGCGGCTCCAGACCTCTGCTGCTGGACTCTGAGGATGAAGAAGAAGAGGGACCTCAGTTGGCCCTCCACTCGTCACCGCACTCCAGCGCAACACCAGCACAACCATCCACTGCCCTCCATCCACCTACTCCAAGCACCTTTGCTCAGAATCATTCCCAGCATGCACAAGAGCCAGCAGACGCAGCCGCGGACGTTTTCTCAAAAGCCCCCTTTCGGATTGGGCAAGAAGATGCATGCGACGTGTTTGCAAATGCTCCGTTTCCATGTGCCCCGCCTTCGGCTCAGCAGCAGTTCGATGTGTTCTCTCAGGCTCCATTCGGAAAAAGAAAGGAGGCTATAGGAGCTCAGGCCAAGACCTCATGTCCTGACACAGCTGCAGTTCAAGGTGTAACTCCTGACCAAGGTGTGTTGGCGCAAGTTGCTCAACAACCGTTCCGCCCGCAAGCTCTGGCCAAATACTCCCGACACTTTGAGGCACCTGTGGCCCAGCAGCCAGTAGAGGCTCATAGAGTAGTGTCTAGCGTGAGCAGACAGGCCGCTGTGGCATCAGTCCCTGTTGGACCTCTTTATTCATGGACCTCAGATGTGAGCGCTGTAGACCCTTTCGTCTCTGCACCCTTTCACCTCAAGGCCCCACAAGAAAAGCCCTGAACGCAGAGTCTGAGATGAAGTCAGTGGATAGCAGCGCCACTGAATTATGCACACTATAAGAGGCATACTGCATGCTGTCATCAGCGCTGCAGCGGGACTGCAGGCCTGCATGGGTTCATTCTTAACTGGCTCCACTTAGTTAATGCAAGGTCATCTTTATACTTGAATGCTCTGTTAGAAAACTGGCATCATTTTCAGATTCATAGTCGCTTTTTATTTTTTCCCATCACATCTTTTTACTTTATGAATTGTTCTCAATCCTTTTGAGTATTTACATCTACGCAAAGACAAACATGGCGGTCAAGCATTTGATTGTTTTCTTGCCTACCTCAATAACTTTTTGTGTCAGCACTAAAATACCACACATTGAGGGCATTGGTAGATTGTCTGCAGCTTTGGCAAGTTTAATTTCCTGTATGTTTGAGCTTTACTGTGAAGCTATGATCTGTTAACGCGTCACTCCTCCATTGTATTAGCTCTCAGACTGGATGGATTCAGCTTGAATCGCAAGATCGTGACTTCACAGGAGTTTGGAGGAGGAAAAGACGCTGTAGCACTGAGTGAATGAAACACATCCATCCATCTCTCAACACTATTGTGAGGTTTTTGTGACAAGATGTTTCAGAGGAATTCATCCAACAAACAAGTCAAACAAGTCCCTTTGAATGGCCTCACAGTTATGCTATTAAAGGCCATAGTTTGGGGCCTTTGGGTCTTCATGTTTCACTGTGTTTTGCAGCAGATGCTTGATAATGATCAAGGATAACGTTTCTTGACATGAAATGCAGCTTTTTTGTTCGAAAATGTTTTTGTATCATGCATTATCTTTGCGTTCATTGTCCCGTCTTATGAAAATGGAATATCCGTGTTTGTTCCATGTTAGCGTACGAACTGTATATAAATGTTAGGCTTAGAAAATACATTGTGGTAGTCCCTATGTAGAAGATTCATCTTTATTTGCTTCTCCTTACAAGATGATATCTGAAGCCTTCCACTCTTACAGCACTTCTCTCCTACTGTACCACATCATGCCTTTTGTGCCCTCCTCAAAAAAAAACTGCTGCATTTGCTTATTGCACTTGAATTCACCACCAAATACTTGTGTGCAACTTCCTATTGCTGTCTCTAGTATGTCAACGCACCAAGATATTTATTCAGCTCTTCAATTAATCTCTAAGTCAACTCCAGCTGTGACTCACACTGATGAACAACTGAAGTGAAAACCTGCACTGCAACTCTAAAACAATACTTTCCAGCAGTTACAGAAATATCTACAGCACTTAAAGCTCAGCAGATCCAGCGAGGGATTGTAATAGTATCTTGTGAGATCTTGAATGGTGAATGATTGACGACACTCCTTTTTGAATTTATTTCCATCGCCATTTGGGAATATTTCATTGTCTTTGTGCTTTATAAAATCATTGAACACTTTTTGGTTCCCATCTTGACACTGTTAAGAAAGGAGATCCAACCTGTTTCCACCATCCATGTATTCCTCTATTCTCTTTTCTTTTTGAAGTGTACAATCTTGTTTATAAATGCTCACTTTTCTCAGCCAACATGCTTACATGAAGGTTGCACATCGTCACTGACAGAACCAGGGTTCCCTAAGATTGTGTTTGATTGTAACACAGCTGTAAACTGTTAAATCTTTGGAGGATTCAACATGTTGAACAAAAAAAAAGCACTCAAAAAACTTGTTATGCTGCACCGCCTGCCTTTTAAAACTAAGTTATAAAAAATATTAAATGAATGTAATCAAACTTTGCAGTTATTGTCGTTATTTATCATTATTGAAACATAGTTGTGAGTTTTAGGCACTTTTAATATGAGAATTCCACCAACTTGAGCGGCTTTTTCACTATATTTTGGAGTGAAACCTTTCATTCCACTGCATGTTTCTGAAAAATATTAACTATGCTTAAATTAATGGTAATTTGTGTCTTATGAATATTGCAACCTGAATTTTGTTCCTTTAACTTTTAATGATCATCTTAATCAGTAATAAAAACAATTTTATTTAACCTTTATTTAGCTGGGTCCCATTGAGATAAAAGATCTCAGGTTCCAGGGAGTCCTGGTCAACAATGAGACATAAAAACTTGTACAAAAGTACATGTGTGTACAAGCAGTACATAATGCTCACAAAAATAAGTCAAGCATGACCAAACCTGGTATATTGAGAATTACATACATAATATACTGTAGATCTACCAACAAAAAGGCCACATTTTATTTTAGTTTGTGCAAATATGGTGTCGATAATATATCAGAAGTGAAATGAAAACACACCAATGTTCTTGAGTTTTTCTTATAAGGAAGGAGATTTTGCCCAGGAACCGCTAGCATTCTGCTAATGAATGCTGATTGGTCTGTTAAGGATTTACGGCTCATTGCGACCCGACACCCTCCCTCGAAGTCTCCCGGAGCCTGCAGACGTTTTTGAAATTAAATCAAATGAATATCTAAAGAAGGATCAGGAGGACCTTTGTTTTTGACAACCAAATATAGATCTTGCGAGTGGCAGCCTATCTCTGGTGTAAGTGCATAAACCTTACGCTTGGAGGGCGCTAACACACAGACACACCGGATGTCAGCCGCTATTAAATATCAAGAAGAAGAAGTAGAAGAGGCAACATAGACGTTATCGCTTTATATTCTAACGTGGTTTTAAAATTATGCGGTAGAAAGTAAGTGATAATCATTACGTAACCTGTCAATTAACATACTTATGCATAAAAAATAAAGATATTAAAATAAAGTAAGGTGGGTGTTTTTCATATCCGTTTCTGCTATGAAAGCACGCGCCTTTGCTTTCGTGCTAGCTAGTTTCCCGCTCACGAATAATGTCTGTTTCCACTGTTTCTATCCTAAACTTCTTTAGCTGAATTAATGCATTGTGCTTTGACTTTATGTGAGCAGATAACGGGAGCTGTGTTGCCTTTTCCTGAGCACGATGGCTTCTCAGAGAGTACTCCCTCAAAGCAAAGAGACGCTGCTACAGAACTACAACAAGAGACTGAAAGATGACATCAGGTCCATTCTGGACAACTTCACAGAAATTGTCAAAACAGCAAAGGTGCATAGATACAGTAGCCTATAGTCTAGCCTCTCTAATGTGCCCCTTTCTCTGGTTTTTTGTGTGTGTTGTGTGTCTTTTATTTGTTATGTGATATAAGGAAAGATTACAAATGCGTCAGCATCGATCTCAAATACAGTACATGTTATATTCTGACACTGTTTTCTTTCTCTAGATAGAGGAAGAGACGCAGGTTTCCCGAGCAACCCAAGCAGAACAAGATCATTATGAAATGCACGTCAGAGCAGCCAACATTGTGAGTATATGCACAGTTGTTTTATTACCTTGTATCCAACACTTGTATACGGATGAAATGTTGTGAAGGGGTGGATCTTGAGTCAAGGAAGAGTTGATTAAATTTTGAGGTGGATCTGGGTACGGAGGTGGATTCTGGATCACTTTTTCATCTCTTTTTTGATCTCTTCAACAGTGAGAGATCGGGCCTTTTTTTTAAAACATTTAACACCAGTATCATGAAATATAATCCAGATCTGAGACATGAAAATATATTTTGAGGATGTATTAGGTCACAGTACGGTAATGACTGTTTACTGACTACAACAGGGGCAAGTGAGAAGTGAAATGCATCACAACTCTAGATCTTTATCATTGATTTAACTTCACTCCAGAGGCAAGAACAGGAAAAAAATAATTCCTTTCCAAACCCATCTCCCCTACTTTATGTTGTTATATCAGGTGCGAGCCGGTGAGTCTCTGATGAAGCTGGTGTCCGACCTGAAGCAGTTCCTGATTCTGAACGACTTTCCCTCCGTGAACGATGCCATCAGCCTCCAGAACCAGCAGCTCCGTTCGCTGCAGGAGGAGTGTGACAAGAAGCTCACCTCGCTCCGTGACGAGATCGCCATCGACCTGTATGAGCTAGAGGAAGAATATTACTCCTCCAGGTATAAATAGGCTCATACTTGCCCCCATCCCACTGTGCCTCTGTTGTCCCATGGCCAGCATCATGCACTGTCTCACCTTTACCATTCACAGACGAACCCAAGGAGGGGTTTTGATCTGCCAACATCTAAACGTGACACCTTATCTCATTGTTTTCCTTCTGAAGTGACTTTACTTTATTATTGGTTAGTTAGTGCCTTGACTTTTTTGTTTTGTTTTGCTCCATAACATGTCATAATTGGTCAAAGAAAAGAGGAGAGGACCTCAGCACTAAGTATACAACTGAATATCAGCAGTGTAAATGTATGCAGCTCTTGAACAATGACAGTTGGGCGTTCGATGCAGTTTACCGATGCAGTATGAAAGCCATAAGGCAAGAATCTGGTGACAAAGATCAGCTTCATAATTCAGAACAGAAAGCATTGGTGTTGATCGTCTTGCACGGTTCACTTGTAAACGGTGCCCCTTCGTATGCAGTGTCTCATAGGTTTGAGAGAGGTGTTAACAAATACTGTCAGGCTCATGGGAGAGAACCGTGGTTTAGAGGAATGTATGTAAATGTGGTCTTTGCTCCCAGTTCATTTACAACTAAAATATTTAAAATTAATTAACTAGTTCATTAAAATCATCAATCTAAAGCACTTGCTAATGTTTAGACTTATTTTGCAACACAAAATTCTGTGGAGAAAGTGAACCTTTAGAAGATTTACATTTTGATATAAAATGAAATTATATAAGACTATAGATTTTTATAAGTATTCCATTCATGTTATATTTATACCTAGTATTTAAATCATAAACGTAATGGTGGTGACCTGTATGGTAGGTTTTTAAGGACTGTGGATGAATGTGGTACAGCCTGTAAGATTAGACATGACTGTTTTTCTTTTTAGGTTAAATTTGAAGCCACAAGAGTTTGTCAAACAGAGATTTTCTGTAAAAGCAGTTTGGTATTTTAAATGGATCCGTCCTCAAGCTGTAACCATGCACACCATACACATGGTGTGGTTGTACATGTGTACCAGTTTGTGCCAGCTGTTCCAATAGACCCAGAACTATTAGGAAATAAAGTAGAGCCAAAAAACCTGCAGTACTTTGTCTTGTTTTCTGTGAGAACGTATTAAAGTGTCTCTCAGTCCTGTTTGGAGCATGCTTGCTGTGGGCCTTCCCTCCTTAGTGCTCTTGCTTTGCTTTCTCCATCAGCAACTAATTGCATCTTTTTTGCTGAACTTGAAATCAACATTTAATAAGTCGCACATCTGACCGCAGTATCTAGTTCATAAACAGCTGTTTAATGTGTTGATCCAGTTTCCAGTGCTTCTGCATAACCTCCATGCTTCTGTCGTACGTGTCCCCCTCATGTGCTCCTCTCTGTGTATGAATGTGCTTATTCTGACCTGCTGCTCTCGTCTGCTCCTCTCTTTCTGTGCTGCGCTGATTCTTTGACTCCTACTGGTTTCCGCTCCACAAAGCTACAGTCAGTGGGACAGCACTGATTTGCCGCTGTGTGAGGCCTACCGCCGACAAGACAGTTGGGCCTCTCCGGGCAGCAGCTGCAGCTCTACCCAGGGTGACCGAGAGGATGTGGAAGGAACTCCTTCACAGGAGATAAACCCACAACACCACCTCAACGGACACGGGACATCGTCTATAGAGAAAGCTTGAGGGGAAAATGTGACACTGACTGTAGTTTCCATTACACGTCATGAACCAGTGTCTGATTAGGCCTGCCACTGTGATTAAGACTAAAACTATGGAATTAAGGATTTCATTTACATACGGTTATTGAAGGGAGAGAGTAAAGTAAACCACTCAACAAGTACCCGGGGAAAATGGATCTAAAAATGTGCATATACTGACTAGTATACTGTATTTACAATACTGAAGTAAAATAGCTCAAATGTGAATTTTTAGTGCATATTTTCTGCATTTAAATACATTTTTTGTATTCCTGTGTTGGTCTCGGGTAATGAATATGAGTATATGTTGTTTACTTAACGTTTTCTGTGGTGTTTAATTTTGGTTTTGTTTTTTTATTACTGCTCAAAGCACTAGTTGCATTAAAAAAAAATTACATCTTGTGGGGTTTTTTTAAAATGTTTTTAATCAAATTTGTTTTTGAAAGCCCTAAAAAATACAAGTAAAATTTAACTGAACTAGAAGACAAATCTCAGAGCAGGAACACCACTCATTTCAACATTTCTTGGTTATTCCTGTATTAACAGATTTGGGTCTTATTTGACTGATTCCTTGGTCAGCAGTCATTATGATATGTTCTCCAACAACACACAAAGAAGCAAATGTGCTGCACGCAGATAACAACGGGGAGATATTTACAATCTTTACAACGTACGACACTGTCTTGGGAGTCGAGTCTGCTTATCTCGAGGCTCCAGTCTTTATGAAGGTGGACATCAACGTGAGTAATTCATCTGTAAAAACAAAAAGCATCCAGCTTTCTCAAAAACGTCGGTTCATCTTCTTGAACTTCTCATAATGGTAGTCATCTGTGGCCTTTTCGTTGTTTGGACGTTTGCGGTAGTTGGGTGGAGATGTTGCTGCTGAGAAACGGAAGACGGTATAAATTAGATGATTGCTTTCAGAAGAGATGGAAGTAAATAATAATTCTATGTGTATAAACTGGTTTAAATAAAGTCCTAATACTAGAAAGTATATAAACAGGCACAATATCTACTCTATATCAGAAGATTCTCGTACTGAACTGCTGGTGTCTGACTAAGTGTCTTACTCTCTGGACCCGGTTTCTCGGTGTCTCCCACACGCAGGGGCCTTGCTTTGGGCTCTTCTCTGTGTCTGTGGTGCCTCTGTGGTGCATTCACATCCTCGTGATAGACTGAGAAAAGACATTAGACCAACGGTTAACCTCACATTGCCTCTTGGTTCTCCTCTCAAGATTTAAACCCTAGTGTTTACAGATTGACAGAACTCACAGCGGTTGTGTTGGACATAGTTGACAGCGATGTTGGTGGGAACAAATGATGTGCCGAGGTCCTTCTTTTTGTTCCTTTGTTCAGCCAGGAGCTTTGCTTTAGCCTCTTCTGTGAAGATAATATTCTTTATCTTTGCACTGGGAAAGAAATCACACAAAAGGGCTATCAGTACCAGAGATGCCATCCTTTCGGTCAGCCGGTCATTGCCGTGTCTCAAATTAGAGAAAGACAACTCTTGGAAGATTGAAAAAAATAATGCACAGGATCATTTTGAGAATCTATTATGCATACTCAATGCCAAGGTCGACTTCAGGAATCCCACTGAGCATCTGATTGGATAACATCTCCTCTGTCTTCTTGGCAGAATTGACTCTGATGTTCTCAGGCAGCTCATACAGGTGGTCCTCTGCGTTCTTCACCTTAACTTTCTGTTCCTCTGCTTCCACCAACCCTTTCTTCTTTTTCAGCTCTGTCTCAATATATTTCATCCTGCGAAGATGAATTCATTAGAAGTATGAAGCACTTTATAACCCAACTGTGTGTGAGTATTCCTAATTGTATCTTGGGATTCGGGATGAAACAGTTCACCTAACTGAAGTCTGACCAATGTGTGCCCACTGGGTTTAAGTCAGCACAGTCTGAAAGCCAAAGAGAATGAGGGTATATTTGTATTTTGTGTGTAAGTGACAAGTGGAATAAGCACATACATGTCCGCATCCTCATCTCTTCTGTTAGTTTCAGCAGAAAAGGACGTGCCCAGATTGAGGTCTGTTTCGTCTTCTGTCCTGCATATGGAACAGAAGGTCAATGACAACAGTATATGCACAATATGTTAATAACACAGAGTAAAAACAAAGTCAAAGTAGTTAAAGTAGTCACAGATTTATTACTTACATGTCCCTATTCCTGTCTTTGACTTTCTTCATGTCTACAATGCCTCCGCTCTTCAGTTTAAAAGGGTCATTCTGTGAGAAAGTTTAATATTAATAACGAAAAAAAATAAACGGTACACACAAACACACATTCTGAATAATCCAAACAAATTAATATGAAAATAGGTCACTTACATCAATTTCAGCTTCTGGCGGTAGTTTCTCTCCAACCAACAAGGCCGTCACACTAAACAAAAGGGAAATCTCAGTATCAATTCATATCTATTGTGTTTCATAAGTTTCACTCTCCACATTTGTGTCCATTGTTGAAGAAACATTACAAGTGCTACCTGACTCCGGTCTGTCGTTTCCGCAACCCCTGAAGCTCTTTTGCCTCTTCTACTTTCGATCTAAACGACAAAGAAAAACACAAAACAACATTAACTTAAGACTAAAGACACAAGTATCGTTTTTAACATTGATGAGCCAGTTGGCTAACGCTGCGTAGATCACGTTTTTGTTCGTGTTGTAGTTTCAATAAAGCACTTTACCTGACTTCATCAGTTGTCTCATCCTCCTCCACATCTGAGGAGTCCTTTCTCTTCCTAAAGTTTTTTCCACTTGGCATTTTCTATACTGTTAAATGTTTTTTCGCAAATTGTCGTTTAACGAGAACGGGTTAAGCACAGCATGTACGGGGGACGTCTTTAGCAGACGTACAATAATATGTGTCACTTCCGCAAAATGCCATACAACTTCCGTTCTTTTTAGATAATCAAAACAAACATGGCGACTTACAGACAGGTCAGCAGGTTGTTGGGTATTGCATCAAGAATTTCTCGTCCGTAAGTTTGAATTGTTTGTCAGCTGTGATTGTAATATGTCTCTCTTTTTACCCCTTTTATGGTTCGGTGAATGTATTGACCTATTAAATACCAAAGAGCGGCTAACTGTTAGCGGCTAGCAAGCTAAGTTGCAAAGTGACGCAGACTGATTCAGAGCATCGTGTAGTGATGGATCTAGGTCTTAAAAATAAATTTTCTCTTTATTGATTTCTAAAAGGCCTTATCTCAATTATTTTGACGTTTAGTACGTATTACTTAATTGTAGTCCGAGGTGTCTGACACTTGATTTGGTGTCTGACATGTTTTTGTAATTCCTCCAAATGCGTTTTATGGCATTGTTGACAGGACATTTACTAATAACTAGGTCACTATTAACTAACTTTTAGATTCAGATATATTCAACCTGAAATAATAAGTAGGTTAAATATAATAATCTGAATTACACACCAACTATATGTAATAAAGATTACACGCAGTTGGTCTCCAGTCAACAATTATGCGACTTCTGATAAATTGTAGATGTCCTATGTCATTTTGACATTAAAGAGTTTATCAATTGATGTCTGTCAAGAAAGTTTCATTAATCCATTGTCATTCAAAGTTGTAAAACAAGTATGTTTTGTTAGGTTAGTATGAATTGCTGGCACTTATTCTTCATGTGAACATATTTTTTGTGACCATCGGGGAGTTGTCACAGGGAGTTGTCACAGAGATCAAAGAATGAGAAACTCCCCATCACCAACATTTGTGATGTGCTATACCTGCATGACTTGAATTGTGCACTCTCCTGGCTAAAGACATGACAAATGATGACTTAAGGTTGATAATATGTGCCGCATGAATCATTGCCTGGCTTGTTTACTTATTGCTCCCATTAACAATGGCTGTTACTCACAGATGTGTCAATGGAGTTATGTGTTGTGCATAAAAGGGCTTTAGTGGTACAGTGGATTAGTCTTACTTATCTGATTCCTTTTTGAATCTGTAACTGCCACGTCCCTTTGTGAGAGGGATGAAACGAAAAGGGCTTGTGTGAGAACTGATTTTTATCAGTATGCATTTGTTTATGAAGTGTTAAAGATTACTCAAGTAATATATGTAGAATTTTGAGATACTGAAATATTTCAATTTTGTGCGACTTTATACTGCTGATGTACTTCATTTAATGTGGAAATATTGTACTTTTTGCTAAACTGCATTGATATGACAACTTAAGTTACTAGTTACTTGGCAGATTCAGATTACAGAACAAAATATAGACTACAAATAAATTGATATGGGTTAAAATAAGACTTACTTTGGCTCAATTCACAGGCTACCAGTCTGTTCATAAAGTATTTACACTTATCCCCACCTTTACCGGCTGCTACATTAAAGTGATGTACACAGTAATGCATCAATAACAATAAAACAGTAAAATCCACACCATGGACAGTAACCTTTTGAATCTCTATCTATGTGTTGTCTCAGTCTTGTTTGCAGTGGATATCAGAGGGCTGGATTACACTGGCCTTCACACAACACAGGGGTCTCTAACAGATGTCCACAAAACCCCCACTTTGTTGTACCTGGTATGTATACGTGCAGCATCCTCATGGCTCTCCCACCATGAAATGACTGATGTTACATTCTTGCTCTTTGTGTTTTGTCTCTTTTGCAGATAGGACCATGTTTGTGCAGACGCAGGACACACCGAATCCAAACAGCCTAAAGTTCCTACCCGGTCGTACAGTTCTTGAATCAGGAACTATGAATTTTGCCAGCCCCCGTGATGCACATTCCTCACCCTTAGCCAGGTATATTACTTATTACTTAAATACTGAACTGAGATTAATAAATCACTTTCACTACAAACATTTTGATATAGCATTGCAATAAAAGTATAAGTTCAAATAATATTAACTCGTGTTTATTATCTTTATCAGTAATGTGGCAACTAAAACAATGTCTGTAAGTTTTAATTATTGTTAAGCGCAGACATGGCAGTAAGACTTTTGAGTGCACCTCATGTTTTCCTTGAGTGTGAATCAAGTGTCCTTAAAGCTGAGCACACTGTTCCTCTATTTGTCCAGTCTAATTCTTATAAATGTGTGAACCACAGTGTGTCCTCTAATACTGAATCGATTTCTATGGTTTCTTGTCTGAGCTTTTAAATCTAGATGAGCTTTAAATTATTCATGAGACAAGATGGGAAGCATATCTGTGTAATACACATATGTGCATTGATACTGTACATTTACCATTTGCTTTCTTTTTTTAAAGCTTAATATATATTATTGATTTAGTTTGTATAGCCATTTGTAAATGTTTTAAGTGTCAAAAATGAACTTTGTCATTTTTCACAAACATAAGAGAACCTCACTTATGTTCTGTATTGACTTCAGACAGCTTTTCAGGATTGACGGAGTCAAAGGTGTGCTCCTGGGCCCAGACTTTATCACAATCTCAAAGGTAAAACCAGGTCCAAGTTATTCATGGTGTAGCATGTTGCAGTCTTATTGCTTGCAATAACTTGCTTTCTTCCTCTTTTCATTTAGACTGATGCAAATATGGAATGGAAAGTCATCAAGCCTGATGTATTTGCTGCCATTATGGACTTCTTCACCTCTGGACTTCCTGTTGTCAATGAGGACAGCAAACCTAGTGCGGATACAGGTAAAGATTGAAAGTGAAATTTAAAAAAGATTTGAATGAACAGAACTTGTAGATCAAGCTATTTGTGAATACCAATACCACTTGCCTTTTCAGCACCATCTGATGACGACGACGAAGTAGTTGCTATGATCAAAGAACTGCTGGATACTAGAATAAGGTAGCTGCATGTGAAGAAGCACTCTAATATCAGCATGAGTTCATGGTCACCATGGCTTTCTGTCCTTTTTCACACTTTTGGTTGTTCTTTTCATTCCCCAGGCCAACAGTGCAGGAGGATGGAGGGGATGTTCTGTATCGAGGGTTCGAAGACGGCATTGTTAAACTGAAGCTCCAGGGTTCCTGCACCAGTTGTCCCAGTTCCATAATTACTTTGAAGAGTGGAATACAGAATATGCTGCAGTTTTACGTCCCTGAAGTTGAATCGGTCGAGCAGGTTTGTTCACCTTCCACGGGATAATAATTTACGCGTGCTGCTTCTTTTGCATTTGGCCATTTTTTGGCTCATTGAACGGGCTGGGACAATAAATTATTTATGTTTAATAACTATATACCTTCATAAAAAATGTAACAGTTATCATAGAGCAATGGGTTTACATTATCATATAATAAGCGATTTTATTGCAAAAGCCATCTGTTGCCTGTTGCCACCTCTTCTTTCTCTGCTGTCCACTCACACATAAGATATAAGAGCAGACTCAACATCAAATTCATTTATTTTCGATTTTGTAAAATAAGGACGTATGAAAATATTTAGTGACTCATCTATTTCAATATTCTCCTTTCTGATACTGTATCAGGTATCAAAAACACAAAGATTCCTGACTGGGACTGAGAAATTAAGAAATTGAGCATATATCACTTGCATAAACACAAAACTCAGGCCTATGAAACAATATATTGGTATACTGAATCGTATTGTATCATGATGTGTGTCCTATTGCAAGATTCTTGCCAATACACAGCCCTAGTGCAAAACAGTGGTTTTGTTTTACAATCGGCTTAAATGTTAATATTTAGCTCTGAATATACATTTCAGTGACCATGTAATGTTTTAATTTGTTGTATAAGCTCTGTTTTTAAAGCAAGTCTTATGATTGCATAACTTTATAGTTACTCATGCCTTGTCGCAATACTTAAATTCGAGATACATAAACATATTTAGTACCACATTAATTTCATTCAAGAAAATGGAAAAAGTCTGTGCTATTTGAAAATGTTTTTTCTTCACAGGTGAAGGACGAGGAGGAGGAGGAGGCTGCTCAAGTTTGAACTACTCCAAAACCACATTTTCACATTCCTCCCTCCCCCGGCCGCTCATAAAATGAGCTGATGTACAGCTGTGAGCAAGAACTCAATATCATCGTTTGCATTCATCCACGTTAGATTTTGGTAGGCATTTTCTGGACTATAACAGTATTTTAGCCACTTATAGAAACTAGTGGCTGCAGAGCTGAAATAAATTGTATTTATTATTTCCTATTGTTACACTTTTTCTGAATCAGTCACTCATCAAAACAGCCATTTGGGCTCAAATGTGTAAACTGTATGTATATAAATAAAGATTATTGAAACATCCTAGTGTAACGTTTTGTTGTGTATGTAGAGTGAATAATTGATTAACTTAATATTACATACAGTATTCATTATATTTTTATACAAGCCTGTTCTAATGCAAACATACAAGATTACAGCTGCTAGATGTCATGATCACAATCATTAGTATTTTTTAAACTGATTTTGTTTCGTCATTTTCAATGTTAAAATACTTTTAACCAATGCAAGTAGTTAAATTTTTTGCCACTACTGCAATTGAATACCTTAGAGATATTACTGAAATAGGGCTATAAGTTATATTATGTACCCTAATTTACATTATTTGATAACATTTTTTCATGGCTGACTATGATTGTTTTCTTTACAAGATCAAATTTTCTTTAATTTAATTTTGTTAGGACTTGTTATTCTCTACCAGTATTGCATACCTAGCAGCGTAGAAATGGCTCAAAAGTATTTTTAAAATCGTGTAGAGACAAAGATTTACAGGAAGTATAAACTAAAAGTTCATAAGAAAAAGTGAAGAGCTGGGACTTCTAAATACACAATTTACAGAGTTTTTTGGTGACTTGTCCAAAAATTCTGAACAGTGTGGACTGGTCAGTTAATCTAAACGATAATAAATAGTTGTAGTTATAGTGCTGCAGTCTTTTGCCAGGTTTTGCATTCATTTGCAGTTGGCCGAGCGTACAGGCCCGTCGTTGTGCAGTGATGTTTGTTAAAGGTGTGCTGGGTAGCATCATCATGGTGGTCTGCTAGTTGCACGGATCTGCATCCTGATGCCACGTCAAATGTACTTGCGTTGTACCTGCGCCATCCGATGGACAGGCTGCTCGACCAATCAGGCGGTGCCATGGAAGAAGCTTGTTGGCTCTAACATCCAAAGGAGGCGAAGCTTATATGACAGGCGTTCCCAGCTACCCGAGTAGCTGTTACTGGCATCCGAACCGAGACGTCAGACATGTGTGGTGAGTGCTGAAATCTATTTTTCAATGTCAAATGTTTTTATTCCCCATATATAATAACAGCAAAAAAACAAATCGGAAGTACCTGCTCGTATCTACAGTTTAGCCGGAAGGTACAAATCAGTTGAAATTAGCTCGGGCTAACTGGAGTTAACGAAAACGACATGGTGCTGCTGATGCTGTTAGCTAGGCAAATATAAAGCGAGCAGTGTTTGATTTTACTGTAGGCTCCATTTTATCTGTGGGATTTTTAGGGTGAATGGGTGTGTAAAGGCATGTCAGCATCTGTAAACGACGTTAAAATTACTTCCTGCTTAACACCACACAGCTAAAGTGGTTTGCAAGTGACATCAGGTTAATCGCGTAACTTTCCATTAGTACTGGTTTGTTGAGCTAGCCTAAAGTATTTGAGCTAACTATACAATATGTATTTTAGTGCGTAGAATGAATGCGTGAATAGAAGTGGCTATTGTGTAATACGCTGTCATTCGACACTAACGTTATTAACTTTTAATTGGACGGTTTGAGTGATCCGTTTGAGATATGTAGCTGAGATGCTTTGCCATTATCTGTCACTGTCCCCTGTTTTCTGTCTCCTCCCACACACTGACTGATAGCAGACTGAGCACAGTCACTGTTACAATCCCCGAGTATACATATCAGAGCAGATATAGTAACAGGCATTCCTAGGTTACCATTTAGGCTAGACAGCTCACGATAAGAGTAATCTCAATGTAAGATGCCACTTTCCTATTGTTGGATGAATTTTATCCGCCCAGATCAAAATACAGGGAATTATTAGCTATCACTTCTTTCTCTGTCCGTAAACACTTTGTTTGGGGCGTAACTCAAAAATCATGAGTGGTGCCTTTTTGTTATTTTGGGATTTTTTAACATTTTTATTTTTCTTGTTTTTGGGGAAAGATATTCAACTTGGGATATTTTGAGTGTGGCATGTCCGGAGCGTAAAACTGTTTTATATATTTTCAATTGTCTTTACACATCTACCACATGCTAGAGTGGTAGTAGAGTTTGCTATTTAGAAATGTTTTATAATTTTTCTTCTTAAAGTTTCAATGGCAGCAACTCATACCTACATGTAAAAAAAAGAGTGAGGTTTCCTTTTGAAGCACATTTTGTAAACTGTGTGTATTCTTACCTTGACAAATGGTACATGTATACTAGAAATGATGTGAAATGCATCTTTTTGGTTGCACAATTTTGATTTTCATATCTAACTGACTGATAAACTTGAAGAGCTTGTATTCATGCAAATACACTTAAATTTTTGTGTATGCCGGGGGAAATACCATCGCCTGATGGCTCTTATTACTCTTTTAAATCAAAGTCTTGGTCTTGAGATTTTTTGCCAGCTTGCCTCAACTCTTTCCGTCAGCAGTTCGTCCTCACTGCCCTTTGGTCACCTGCTGTTCTAAATGAATGCTCTGTTGAACCAGGCAGCACTGTGGATCTACATTTCCATTTATGTGTCAATGCTTAGCTGTGGAACAGGGCTGTATTCATGCCTCCCCTTTGGCAAATTAAAGTGACACTCCTGTCAGTGTATGTTGCTCACTGGATAAAAAAAAAAAAGGGGTTGGTTTTGAAAGCCAAATACGTGCTGATTGTTGTTGAATTTTGCCAAATAATTGCATAAGTCTTCTAGATTTAAACAAACAACTCTGTTTGGTTTACAGGGGGAGAGTGTAAATAGCTTAAGATATGCCAATATATTTTCAATGGTACAGTCTTAGTTTGGCCAATATATCCGGAATGAGATTTCTTGTGTGTCCAGGAAGGACAGCTGCTTCCTTTCCTACCTATGTAGGAGATAGCATCTTGCAAAAATGGCAGGTCTGCACACTCCATTGTCTCTAAGCAGGTGTCTTTCTGGTGCAGTAACCTCGCCTGTTAGACTAGTTTATCAGGTATTAGTACCCACCATAGGAATTCAGCAAGGCATCAGAAATGGCCTCTAAATGGTCGAGGCTGACGTCACTAAGTAATTTTTCTCCCAGTTTGACATTTAATAACATAACTTAATAACATATGCATTCCTTAGTGTGGTATAGGTCATGATATTGGAAAAAATGGAACAGTTTGTAACATTTTTCTTTTCAGGGATATACAGTATACCATATATTGCTATGGTTTTTCCTCAGATGACATGAGAAATAATCTTTCTGCAACTTATTTTGTAGCATATTTGACACCTTTAAATTAAGTCAGATGATATTTGAATACAAAATAAACCGGCTCCAGGCCAGAGTTAGAGCTTTTAGTTTGTTAAATCCACATAGACTGGTACTGTTCTCATTTCGCTACTAGATAACAGGGCTGCATTGTCACCGACAGCATTAGGCACTGAGTCAGCTGCAAAACAGTGCTGTTATTAAAGAGTAAAGTAACCGCGAACACTGTCAAATAGAGGTAAAAGTCGTTGCTTCCAGCTTCACTTCTTAGCTGACTTATAAAGGACAAACGCAGCACTGAATGTTGACATTTTGCTCAACTCCCCAGGAATCTTTGCCTATCTCAACTACCATGTGCCAAGGACTCGCCGTGAGATCCTTGAGATCCTCATCAAAGGTCTACAACGTCTGGAGTACAGAGGCTACGACTCAGCCGGTGAGAGAGAGATGGAAAAGCCTCATATCACCCACACACTCTCTTTATCAGGCCCTTCCCTCTGCATCTCTTCACTGTCTGCTCGCAGGACAGTTATTCTGATAATGCCGCCGAGTTGCTGATAGATACAGAGATGGAAATTTATTGCACGTCCAGTTATAACGTTTAATGCAGCATAAGGATCGTCTCACCAGCGGCACTTGGATGTTTTTCTGTTTTTTCTAATGATTTAGGTAAGACTAGTGGTCACTGTGAATTATTGAACAGCCATTATCATGCTGCTGGTTTAGATTTCCTGCACCACTAATGGAGCCAGTTTTCTCTATGTTGCATTCCACACAGATCTTAGTTTTCTTTGCATTATGTCGTGTTGGAGGTCTGTTCAGATATTAGACAAAAAATCATGACTTTGTTTGCAAAGTAACAGCACCATAATACTTTTTTAAAACCTGTGTATATACTGGAGGATTTGTGATTGCTTTAATTCTTTTTTTCTCTTATTTTGTTAGGTGTGGGAATTGATGGTGGGAATGGCAAGGACTGGGAGTCAAATGCCAAGTCTATCCTACTCATCAAGCAACGTGGAAAAGTGAAGGCTCTTGATGAGGAGATCCACAGTAAGCTGAAATGAAGTTCTTCACTTGACAGAAATCAATCATTGACAAATGTAGCCTTGATTTCTCATCTTGTATCTGTGTTGTGTTTGTTTGGCCTTTAGAACAGCAGGATATTGACCTGGATGTAGAGTTTGATGTCCACCTCGGTATCGCTCACACCCGCTGGGCCACCCACGGTGTACCAAGCCCGGTGAACAGCCATCCACACAGATCTGACAAGACAAACGGTCAGTCATTTATAGATAAGAGGCTGTTTTTCCCCTCACACAGCTCAGCATTTTACCTTGTATTCCAGAACAGCTCACTTTGTTTCATCAGTGCGTGTATTTTGATATCTTAAAGTTTATAATAACCTTTCTGATCTGCAGAGTTCATCGTCATTCACAATGGAATTATCACCAACTACAAAGACCTGAGGAAATTCTTGGTAAGCAAATATCTTTTGTGAATTATTCCAGATGTCTTTTACATCCCTCTGACAGGAGAGTGGACTAACTAACTCTCTCTCTCTCCATCTCCTCAGGAGAGCAAAGGCTACGAATTTGAGTCAGAGACTGACACGGAGACCATTCCCAAGCTGGTGAAGTACATGTATGACAATCGGGAGAGTGACGACATCAGTTTCACTACGCTGGTGGAGCGAGTGATCCAGCAGCTGGTAAGGACCTGTTCATACTGCTCATGAAGTGATTAAGTGATAAAGCAGCCTGTCTAATGTGTTTGAGCTTCCCCCCTGACAGGAGGGAGCTTTTGCCCTGGTCTTCAAGAGTGTCCACTACCCCGGAGAAGCAGTTGGCACAAGGTACACTCCCACTGATCCTTTCATCCTGTTATTAGTTTGCATAGATGAAGGTGTTGTTGGCTCACCTCAATGTGTGCCTGTAGGAGGGGAAGTCCCCTGCTGATGGGAGTGAGGAGTGATCACAAGCTGTCCACGGATCATATTCCTGTGCTCTATCGCTCCAGTGAGTTCAAATGTCTGTTTTTAGTCTACTTTGTCCTCAAATGATTGCATAAGTGTAACTGAGGCCCAATTTTTCTTTTCTTTTTTTCCCCCCACAGCTTGTAAGGACAAGAAGGGCTGCAGTACCATCCCCAGGTTAGACCAGGACACCTGCCTGTTCCCTGTGGATGAGAAAGCCGTGGAGTACTACTTTGCTTCTGATGCAAGGTAAGCCTGTGTGCTCCCTGTTTTCATAAATCACAGCTCTCTATGGGGAGTAAATCAAATCTTTGTTGTTTTTTGGTACGCCTCTCATCCCAACAGCGCAGTGATTGAGCACACAAACCGCGTGATCTTCCTGGAGGATGATGACGTGGCTGCCGTCGTGGAAGGCAGGCTGTCCATTCACCGGATAAAACGCAGGGCCGGTGACTATCCAGTCCGTGCCATCCAGACCCTGCAGATGGAGCTACAGCAGATAATGAAGGGTTAGTGGAGGGCTTTCCTTTGCTCTGTTAACCTTCTCCTCACCATTCATGTCGCCTTGGCCATAGTTGCAAGTAAATCATCAGTCTTAATGGGGGAAGTGACCGCCCTGACGTCATCGTACCATCCAACTAATTACAGCCATGCAGGATCAGTTGCACCCTATGGAAGCCACTTGCATTCCTGCAGCAAAGAACTTAATCTGCCTCACCTTCTCTTTTTGTTCCTGAATAGTGCAGCCAGTTTTTAAAACAACAATGAAGCTTTTTTTAGTGTTGTTATTAGGGTTGTATTCTAGCACAGAGGAGTTGAAATTACAGGAAGGCAGATAAGGCTACAGTCTACACTTCTGCTTTAATTGAGAATATTTTCATCCATATCACAAGAACATTTTCTCAAAGTTCCCCAAATTAAAGCAATGTAGGATGTTATATCTGTATAACCCAACAAAAAAAAGACACTTCAACCTTTTAACAGGTGTTTGCATGCAAGAGTATTTTTTGGGCTGAGACTAGCTGCCAAGTAACCAGTGGAGACTTTATGGGTTCTCTTCCACCTGGCACAAAGTAATGCACAGCACAGTGCAAGTAACACTGCTGGTCTCCAACCAAAGCGGTGGTTGGAAACTAACTTGGCTAAAGTCGTGACAACTTCCCAGAAACCAAAGTGATGTCTTAATTACTATCATGTATGGCAATCCTCTTATTTAAGGAGATGGAAACAGGAAATATTTGAGTTTTTTTGTTGAATGACGTTACTGAATGGGCTAATTGTTGCACATCTAAAGTGGTATAATAGGAAAATGGAACACACACACCAAGGGTTGTTGTGAGGTGCTAATCACTGGTGTCACATGCGCTGGCCTCATACGCAATTCTCTTTTGTTCAAATGCCATTCGGCCTTCAGGTCTTCTTTGAGATGAACAAAGCAGCACACAGGCATGGGTATGTTATATAGGCCCACACCCTCGTCACGCATGTGACGGTGATTAGATAATCAAGGTTCTGAGTGGGGGGAAAAACAATCAAGAGATCTTCAGTGAAACAAAGAAAAAGATTAGCTGTATATGTTGCAGACTATACTTCCTGCTTCACACATCACACTTTACACACATTAACCATGATGAGTAGTTTTGGCTTTTGACATTTTGAACTTTCTACAGCTTTAATGTTGTCTTGTTTCCATTGAAAGGTGATTTTTAAGGCGAGTCTTAGGTGTGGTCATCTTCTCCATAGCATATATCTAAAAGAATATATAATATATACTACCCTTGGCTCAGCAAAGGAATGGAGGATACGTCTTTTGTGATGCATGTCCTTGGGGGGGGGTCATCTTCAGATGGCTCTTGTTAAGGATTTGATTCGCTGAAGGACCCTTAAATGTCACACGTGCATGAAATCAAAGAATCACCTGAGAAAATACTCAAATACTGCCCCTCCTGTGGAGTTCAACATTGATGAACTTTGATACGAGTTTTACTTGGCAGGTGATCATTTTCCTGCATTGTCCGTAATGTGTGTCCGTACCCTAATGGAACATGACTATCTAATCACCGTCACGTGTTTTCGTAGAATGTGGCCTATAATACATACCAGTGGCTGCATGTTTTTTTTATTTCTACTCCTGCTGCTTTAAAGGGGGACAAACTGCATTGGTCACATTAAAAAAATTTGCTTCAGCTGTCCTTACTTTAGGGAACTTAGTATAAAATGGACGGTGTGCTCCATAAAGGTGAAAATGTCATACTTTTACCTTCATATGTCACTGCTGCAGTAACTTTTCCAAGTCCCTGGCTCTTCTTTGGTAATCCAGCAGAGGGCAGAGGTGAACTGATGTTGGCCGATCCCCACATTCCTTTGTGGTCCTGTCATTACTCAGCCTCTCCTCCGTTTCAGTTTCTGGAGCCCGTCTGCTCAATAACCTAATTCCTATGACCCAAATTGCTGTCAGAGGCAGGCTGACAAATGCTCGCATATTCAACTGTCACACGTTCGTTATTGATGGAAAAACTACCCCCTCGGTGTCTCGTGTTTGCTTTTCCTCCATTAAAGGACCTGCCGTGTTTCTCTGAATACACGAACAAAGCAACAAAAACACAGTCAATCCTTACGTTTCCAGAAAAGCCTGATTATCATTAAAGCATTGTAAAAGGTTTTATTGTTCCCCTAGGAGTCTGTGTAGCATTTACAGATACTTAATGTATGTCAGCAAGACCCTTCTCAGATGGCCTCCTGTGGGCTCACACTTTATAAAAAAAAAAAAAAGTCCACAATTGTACTCGTAAGAGGCATTCACCTTTTTTTTTTTTCTTTTTTTTTTACTACTGTTGGCCTGATCTCTGATCCTCCCTCCACAGGCAACTTCAGCTCCTTCATGCAGAAGGAGATCTTTGAGCAGCCCGAATCTGTGGTCAACACCATGAGAGGGAGAGTCAACTTTGACAACAACACAGGTGAGAGTGGGCTCTGATTAGTCCTCAGGTAACATCACCCATGTACATTTTTTCACTCTCTGCTGCCATGCAGTTTGCTCAAACATGTCTTCAGTATTTTTTTGAAAGATAAAAACACACTGATTGTTTCGAGCACGTCATAATCTTACGTTTAAAACTCTTTATATCCAAGCTAAATTCTGTTCTTACATTTGAAAGTAACTCTTCTTCACTTCTCAGCACTCTGATTGGTCCTTTTTTTTAATGAGGTGGACAATAATGGTGCAGATTGATGGATTAGCTGTTTTGGGTTGCTTTTCAGTGATCCTGGGTGGCCTGAAGGACCACATCAAAGAGATCCAGAGGTGTCGCAGACTTATCCTTATTGCCTGTGGCACCAGTTACCATGCCGGGATGGCGGTGAGTAGCCATTAACCGAACGCTTTTTCTTCTTTGGCGTAACTCCACAAAATGGAAATACGTCTGTATCGCTAACCTCTTTGAATTCATCAGACTAGAGGGAAATGAGATGTCTGTATTGTGTACACAGGTGTGAGATTTGTGTGCTGGTACATTTCTCTGCTGTGAGCTTGACCGGCTTGTTTCTAACAGAACGATGCTGAGCAGTGCTCTGTTGTTTTCTCAGACCCGCCAGGTCCTGGAGGAGCTGACCGAGCTGCCTGTCATGGTGGAGCTGGCCAGTGACTTCCTGGACAGGAACACTCCTGTCTTCAGAGACGACGTCTGCTTTTTCATCAGCCAATCAGGTGGGGAGGCCAGTGTCATGTGGACTTGATCGAGTTCTCCATTTTGTCCTCTCTGGTTTCTGGTGGTTTATCTGTTGCTGTGCTCAGCTTGAGTCTCTGCAAAATGTTTATTCAAAGGTTTCTGTGTACACACTGCTCCTCCCTCATCTTCTGAATATGTGGGGGGCGTTTTATGTGGTATTTCTTGATGATGTGTGGTTTATCTGTGTATCTCTATTTCAAATCCGAGTCCTGTGTGGTAAAAAAAACAACAACAACTTACTAACTTACTAATAAATCAGAATGGCTTCATTGTCAGAACTGTTACATTGCATAAATGTTTTCCCATTCCTTCCCGTCCTCCAGGGGAGACTGCGGACAGCCTCATGGCCCTGCGCTACTGTAAGGAGAGAGGAGCTCTGACTGTGGGCATCACCAACACAGTGGGCAGCTCCATCTCCAGGGAGACCGACTGCGGAGTCCACATCAACGCTGGGCCTGAGATCGGAGTAGCCAGCACCAAAGTGAGTCTATGGACGAACACTGACATTTTCAGCTGAAACAAGTATCCAGTATGGATAATGTGCTTTTGACGAGTCCGTTTATCAGCCGAGTGAAATGTGTCTGCGCCAAACAGACACACTTACCATTGTCATAGATAAGCACTCTCCAGTGACCACATTGATTAACAACAGCTTGTGAGTCTGATCTCGTCTCGTCTCTGCTCCTGCACCAGTTCCTTTCTTTCTTACATCAACTCGCCTCCCCCTCAATTTGTCAAACGTCTTGGGCCGAGGTTTCTTGGAGAACTCGGCTCATATGGCCTTGGTACAGCAACAGCTTGTGACTCGCTGCTTCTACGAGTTAGATTTTTCTTCCATTGGATCGGCTCCCTACGACATTGGTACCTCGTAAAATAAATATCTTCACTCAGCCGACTGCTCTTGAGGAGAATACAGCTGCAAGGCTGAATTCTTATTTCCATGCTGGCTGGCCAAAGCGGGCTGTGTCTGTTTGCCAAAGTCACCCAACTTCAGCGTCAGTTCATTTTAAAAAGGAAAAAAGGAGCAGCACACATACACACACTGTCTCCCTCTCTTATTTTATTTGCTGAACATACAAAGTAAAGTACATTTATTGTTTTATTTTAGTTTACAGCTTATGAAAATAGATAATAGTGTCATTTGAACATACAGTATAAGGTCAGTATGGAATACATTTAACTGTTGTAAAACCTACTTGTTTGACTGCATATACACATGTATATATTATATAGTACTCATAGTATCTACATCTACAAATATGTATTTTTCAGTTAAAGGGTTAGGGTTCCCAAACTGCTTCTGAGGAAATGTATTTAATTAACTCACAAAATATTTCAGACTTTGTTTTTAATTATTTATTTTTTTACGTTGGTTTTAATGCAAAAATGCCAGAAATCCATTTTATCCAGCTTCTCAAATACTAATTCACTAGTTTTGGTCTTCTGTGACAGGAAATTAAATATATTTGGGTTTTGAACTTTTGCACATCTAAAGACATCACTTTAAGCTTCTTAGACATCTTTAAGGACATTTTTACAATAATTTATAGACTAAATGTAGCCTTAGCCTTGACATTTAACCAAAGTATGTTTTATAATACAAAATAGATAAGTTGGAGACCAGAGATTTATTAGATTTTTTAAATTGGTTCATTTTTTGTGTCACAAGCACGTGTCCATGACAGCTGCCACTGTTTCATCTGATTTATGAGTTGCACATCACAACAAATCCTATATTTTCATGGTTGGATGGAATCTGATATTGAGGAAGCACACATTTGAATATTGTGGGTGAACTGACCTGTTCCACACTAAGCCAAAAGGACCAGAAGTAACAATGGATCAATTTGCTACATTATCTCATAAATGAACTCAACGCCCACCGCTGAATGAAACCCAGATGAAAACTCCATTGTGAGCCAGGCCTTGCCTCTTGGAAGCTGAGATTTTCCTCCACTCTGATCCCAAGGGGATTTGAAAGTTTCTGATATTCATCTCATCTCATGTACAGCTAGAATCCTTGGATTTTCTGCTCCCCCACCTCCTTATCTAAGCCAAGAGTATTTTGCCTGTTTGGCCTCCGAGCCGAGCAGAGGAGCCCCAGCCATTGAGGAGCGAGTGGAGCCGGTCCCTCCCTGGCCCAGCCTTTCAGCTTGGCTCAGCCTTTCCTACGTCGCTCCAAATCCCCAGAGCAAGTCTCAGAGACGCCACCATTTTACTGCGTGGCTGGCAGGGCCACATCCCCACACCCAGCTGAAACTGTGCTGCACATTGCACAAACTAAATCATCAAATCAGTGGATAATATGAATTGCACCCAAGTGTGAAATGAATCCAAATTCATCTCTTTGACCTATATTTTCTATGTTTCATGCTAATTCTAGTTTTTGTGGACTGGAAAATGGTCTTTTTTTTTCTCCAATTCCTCTCACCATATTCAAGATTTATTAAATAAATTTGAGACGTGGAACAAAAATGGTTCAAAAGGCCAATCCCTCTGGCAGCTCTGCTGACAGTAAATCGAAAAAGACTGCCTTTATGAATCACCCAGTATCCACTGGGAATTTACAGGGTTACAAAGTTCATTCTAGTCCACAATTTCCTTTCTATGTGAGAGAAATCTGCTCATGTTTCAGCTGAATGTAAGGGTGGTCATCTTCGCATAGTAACAGTTAGCATAGTGCATGAAAACCGCCGCAGTTTACTAGGTGCTCTGTGTATTAAATAGGTTGCCACATCTGACCCAACATCAGACTGTCAGAGTTCTTAGGGACTGTGGTTAGCGTGCTGTCAGGGAGGAAAAGGGGCTTTACAGCTATTTCTTGGCTCCAGACACTGGCCTTTTTTCTTTTTAGTCTGGAGGGTCCTGTGAAATGACTTGGCTTCATCCAAGCACTGATTAAATCCTTCGAATGGGCATGGAAGGCCTCCAAACCTGCTCTGAGATGAAGGAACAGGGAGGGACTGAGCGCTGATGACGCTAAGCGTTGCGTCTCAGATGTGCTGTTGTGTTGTGAGCTGTTACTTTTTCAGAGAGAATACTCTCTGAATTGATGTTGCGTGCGCACAAAAAGTTTTCTAGGATGAGCAGCTTTACTGAACACAACTGCAAGCATTTTAATGCTGTTTGCCGTCTAATGAAACCACCTCTCCTTCCTTTTCTCATCTGGTGCAGACTATTAGCTGGTGTTCTTTGTCAGAACAGGGAGACAAGAAGCCCAGATTCAGGACTGAGTCAGGATCTGGTTGCTTCTCTTCTTTCTTTCTTTTATTCAGTTTTGTGCTACAAAGACAACAACAAGTGGCAGTTTTGTGTAACTCTCTACGATCACAGACGCACATCATCGAACAGCTGTCGTCTTCATTCATTAGTGGAAAGAAACCAACTATGAAAAGATTCTTCAGATAATATGAATAACACACACTTTGTTTTTGTGACCTTGTGCCCTGCAGGCCTACTCCAGCCAGTTTGTGGCTCTGGTCATGTTTGCGCTCCTGATTAGCGATGACAGGATTTCCATGCAGCCCAGACGTCGTGAGATAATCCAGGGCCTGAAGATGCTTCCAGGTAAATAAAAGCCACCAGTGATCACTAATCATGATATGTACGGATGGAAAACTATCTCTCAGTAGATCCAAAGCCTGTTTCGTTCTGTCCAAACAAACCTCTTGGAAGCTGATTGAGGAGAGACGGGGAAGTCAAGCCATCGACTGTAGGCACTCACACTTCTCTGTATCTGATGGCATGAGGAATGTCTGGCTGCTCCATGCCCTACATTATGAGTCCTGCTGCCTGGACAATGTATTTTATTTAAGCTTCTGTCGTGTGTTTGTGTGTTAGGTCTGATTAAGGAGGTCCTCAGTTTGGATGACGAGATCCAGAAGCTGGCGATAGAGCTGTACGAGCAGAAGAGTGTGCTGATCATGGGCAGAGGCTACCATTATGCTACCTGCCTGGAAGGAGCGCTGGTGAGCAAGTCCAGTCCTTTTCATCCTGCTCTGAAATGGTTTGGTTCTGTTGTGAGAGTTATTAAATTTGCTCTTAATTACATGAGTGTTGAGCCCAGTGTCTCTTTAAGGCTTTATTAAATTAATTACTACAAGAAATATTTTAACCTTAAAAAATGTTGGATTTCTGCAGTGAGATTATACTTTTTTTCTGACTTCCATCCATCTTTGAATGATTAAAATACTGAATAAAGCAGCTTAAGAAGGATAGCTGAAATGGACGAAGGTAAAACACACAACTCAAAACACTTACTTGGATTTTCTTATCCTTTTGGGAATTTTTCATCCCACGTAGAAAATCAAAGAAATCACATACATGCACTCAGAGGGCATCCTGGCTGGAGAGCTGAAACACGGCCCGCTCGCTCTGGTGGATAAACTCATGCCGGTCATCATGATCATCATGAGGGATCACACCTACACCAAATGTCAGAACGCCCTGCAGCAAGTTGTGGCCCGCCAGGTATTTATATATCTATATATTGTCTAATTTGTTTGATGTGCTCTTTGTTTTACTGTAAAGTTCACCTGTGCATGAAATGAGCTGTAAAAGTAAAACTGAATTAACCGGAATATTTAGCTAATATTTAAGTCAAACGTTTAAGATCGTGAGAACCGCCAAGAGGATATTGTGTCATCAGTTTTGTTATGTGTGTGTGTTTTTTTTCCCCCCTCTAAAATAATAATCCAGTCTTGAATGTGCTGTTATCACTAGACTGTATCACCAAAATGTGCAGGAAAGACATTGTTTACCAACTCGTTTGAATTTTGATTTTACAACCAAGCTTGAATGTTAAATTTTAAACTTCAAAGATGGGACAAGAGCAGCACATTTTGCACATGAGGTTAATTTACACCGTCCTCTCTGTGCCACGCCTCTGACCCTTCACCTCAGTAAATACGAGGGAGAGGTCAGTCCACCGGGACATCATCGTCATTAGTAATCTGCAGCAGCTGTGGGTTTAAGAGGTGTGAAAATCATCAGATTAGGTTGTCAGATGGAGCTGACGTGATTTTGCTCGGTATGATTCGCAGGGCCGCCCCATCGTGATCTGTGACAAAGACGATTACGAGAGCATCCAGAACTCCAGCCACCACATCAGAGTGCCTCACTGCGTGGACTGCCTGCAGGGAGTCCTGAGTGTCATCCCGCTGCAGCTGCTGTCCTTCCACCTGGCTGTTCTCCGAGGTTACGACGTAAGTGCTGTTCCATCGGGCTCGGTCGCTACCTGACTGGTTTGCCAGATCAGATTTACGACCGCATCTGTCAATTGAGCCACAAAAATGTCTGTAAAAATATCCGTTTCTCACGATTCCCGTTCAGGCGTCATTCTAACTAAGTTTCAGCATCACTAATATACTATTGATTACACAAACTGTTCAAATCGTCATAATAAGAGACTCCAAGATGAAAAAGTGAAGTAGAGAACAATAGTTTGATGTTTCTTACATGTATTAAATGACCCCCTGCTCTCTGACTGCAGGTGGACTGTCCTAGAAACCTGGCCAAGTCTGTGACCGTAGAGTGAACCGCACCATTCATCACCTGACAACAAAAACCTGGCAGACACGCATTCACACAGATGGCGACGGAGCGTCTGCACTCAGAAACCAAGAGAAGAAAATGTCCTGTTCATGTATCTTCTGTCACTGCTTTTTTAATTCTGTCATCAACAGTCATGTATCTCACCGTTTCATCTTATCTCTTGTTTATTATTAATTGTTGTTAATTGTCTTGCTTATTGTTAGAAATGTGGTTTTACCTGTGATGGCAGGGTCTGGGCTGGCAATGACACATTTCCATTATTCTCTTGGTCTGTGAGGCCTTAAGAACTGACCGTGACATTTTGGGCTCCTTCATATTCATGCTGAACCGCCATGTATATTTGTGCTGACTAGGCTTGTGTGAGTCGGGCTGATGTTAAAGCTGTTGACTGACAGAAGCTCAGATTTGAAGAACTTTCTGGCTATTTTTTGTCTTTAGTGCAATGATTTGTAGTTTAGTTTGTTTTGGGTTGTTTTTTTTGGGTAGCTAATCATCTGAAGTGTCTTCACTCCACAGTGTAAGTAAACAATAGTCTTGAATCATTCCAACCCACCGGTCACCGCTTCTTAAATGCATCGCAGTTTGTCGATTTTGACTCCGTTTCTCTCTTGGACTTTTATTCTGAAGCCTGGTGAATACACTACAGTGTAAAACTTTGTTTTTATGTCTGAATTTCTTCAAGATTTCTAAACTGTGGTCTTTGTCGTCTCACTTAACAAGAATACTCCTTCATCATAGTGTGACGTCTTCATCCGTTACCATACAGTTTGTCCTTTATTTGCTTTTGTTTGTGCAAAAGCTGGTGTTCGAGTCTCCTGTTGAACTCTATACCTTTAAACTATTACCTGAAGGAATTCAAGTACGGTGAAGTTGCTAACCTGAAGTAGCACCACCAGCCCACGCCCTGCCACCATGGGTGCTGTTACATTGGGACCATTTAAAGCAAAAATTCTTTTGTTATATTTGTTTAGTTTTCTTTTTAATCAGTCATTTTTATTCATCTTTGATTTTAAATGTGAAAGTTGCTGTCATTTGAAATGTCCCGTCAAACCAAAAATCCCTACAATGGCTTTGACGGTTGTAAACCAAAACATATTTTATATGTTCATCCCACGTTGCTTTTGAAGAGTTTACTGATGCTGGTAGATAATGTGCTGTGAAGATGCTTCGAAGCCTTTTAGGGGCCGTGTGCACAGTTTTTCCAACTGTATGCTTGTGTGATCACCAAATGTCTGAACGGTCAAAGAAGGAGTGACGCTGTACACACACTGTTGTGTAGTGAGAAAAAATGGAGCTGCTTGTTTTCCTCTTCTTTTTAGTTCTTTCACAGTTTACATTTTACCTTTTATTTTGCTTTTGCAATCAAGCCTTAACTTGACTCTTGCATTTATTTTCACCAACATCCAGCTTGTCCTGAGCCGCTGAATGGGTCTGAAAACTGGACAATGGCGTTACAGGTAATTTTGTAACCCACAGACAAAAGTAGATTTTAACTTTTCTTTGCTTGGAGACAAGAAGCTGCACTGAATCTGAGCAACATCTATTAGATTACTTAGGGGAGTGGGAGGAGGCGCTATTTATTAGTGGAACTGATGCAATAAAGTGTCAAGTGAACATTAATTGTCTGAACTCGTTTGAAAAGATGAAGTTGTTCATGCTGTAAATGCTTGTAGTCCCACACATAATGATGCCAAATAAAACTCAGACTGGTCGACAAGTATTTCAAAATTATTTTATTGACATAAAAACAGTAAAAAAAATTGTAGTCAAGAGACTTTTGACTGTAATGATGAAAGTTTACAAATCATCTTTGCTTAGTTTCTTGTATATAATAATATGCAAAGAGTTCATGTATAGGAGATATTCAGAGGCTGCTTATCAGTGACGACATCCTAAATGATTCCAAGAACCCATGTAGAATAAGCAGTCGCAGTCTGTAAGGTGGACAGTAATGGTCTGATGCATCCACATAAAGTTAACATGTTGGAGACACTGGGTCTGAAGTCACTGCACAGAGTTGACAGGGCCCACAATGCCATGTGGATGAGGGCCAGGACTGTCATGCAAACAGACAGTGAGCAGCGGCAGAGTGCAGGCAAGGCGTGCAGCATCAACTTATAACTGCTCACAGGTCTCCCTCCTCCACAGCAAAGGGAGCAACTGCTGCTGTCTCTGGAGCTCAGTGATGAAGCCCAGGCGGAGCAGCCTGAGTATTGTTCCCGCTCCTCTCGTGAGAAGAGCACACGTGCCAGCGTTACTCTGATGAATGCATTGATTCTAAGCATGGTGGAAAGACAGAAAGCCACGCTGTTGGTGAAAGCAAGTGCAACACTCAGAAGGATCTCATTGCACTGACTAACCACAACTACAGCTTCAAGTGCAGCTGCAGAATAACCACGGAAGACTGCCACAGCTCTGGACAAAGACAGTCTCCATTGTCCAGCAGCAGGAAGCATTGTGGGTAGCTTTTCATCTAGAAAGAGCATCATCTGAAACATTTCAAGTAACATCCTCTGTGCTGGAGCCAAGTCCTTCACCATGTGAGCTAATCAACAGCTGCTTTATGGTGTCTTGAGTGGGATTGAATAACTATTAGCAGGTGGTCACTACTGTGACCTCAATCTGGCCAATTACATCCTGACCTATAATAAGGTGGTTTTAATTTTAATCACAGACATTTTGATTTTACACAGCAGGAAATGCAAAAATGTAACAAATAACACTAACAATGTATGTATTGATCCAGCACAGACAAAGCCAGGAGTCAGAGCTGGAACACCTAATGGATCAGAGTTAATGTGATGAGCAACACCTGTGTCAGCTGTGAAAACAGCCTGTGAGACAGAGATGTTTGTGTTTCTTCCTAATTGACAGGATTTTTTCTCCAATTTTCATATAATAATATAACTTGTAATGATAAGCTTTATTTTTTTTAGCACACTTATGAACAAGGTGACAAAGTGCTTCACATAAAAGGAAAAAAGAGGTGGAAGGCAGCAGATAGTGACAAAATAAAACACAATGGTTGTAAAGAAATAAAGATAATAAATGTTACACAGTAACAGTAGAAAGATTTTTTTTAAAAACAGTCAAATTATATCTGAGAATTCATAAATGATCCAATAAAGTTTTGTGATTTAAAAATTGAAAACAACAAACCGAGGTCATTTAAAGCTTTAAAAGTGATGAGTAAAATTTTGGAATCAATATTAAGTAAAGTAGCCAGATCAGAGGATAATGTGCTCATATTTCTTCATGCAGCAGCATTCTGCACCAGCTGGAATCGGTGAAGGGAGCTCTGACTGATACCAGTATGAAGCCCATTACAGTAGTCAATGCATGACAAAATAAAAGCATGAATAACTTTGTGAAACAAAACAGGATGAAACAGTAAACCGCATCAAAGAGTAATTCTAGAATTCTTGCAGAATGCTAACAGTCTGTCTTGGTGTTTCTGGAAGGCCGCTCTGAACCTACAGTTCATGAATTTTGTATTTCCAAGGTGTGGAGCTGATAAAAATGAATGAATGGTCCTGTGAGTCTCATTATTATAGGATTGTGTCATGAATTCAAACCTCTGATGTAATGACCCCTGGGCATTTATATATGAATAGCTGATGTAACTTAATAAAGATGGACAACTAATGAAAAATATATTGATTTATTTGGAGTGGTGCAGCTGAAGAGGTTTGAAAATCAGTCCCTCTGTTAATTAATTCGAAAATTTTCAATAGCTCCATCTGATTACCCATTTATGAAAAACATCTGGAGGTACCATCGCTTGCACAGCAATGAGACCTCGTGTTTTTAAAGCTTTTTTGATTGGTTTTATTTTTCCCTGATTATCAGAGGTTGGAAAATAAACTGAATACTAAATGATCTCAGTGCATAACCTACAAGAACACAAATGAGCTAAATGTCCATAATCTAATATGCAACACGAACCTTTGTAGGCCAGATGATAGAGAATGGCGGTCACTTAATAGAGCTGAAAATGTCTGAGGAAAAATCTATGTAGAAATCCCACTAATTAAAGTCAAGGGTTCATACTGATGATAAACTCCTCCCACATTCTTTGGAAAAATGACCTAAAAGGAGAAAACACTCAGTTTAAAAGTGACTCTCCTACACTAGAGCCTATTGTTGGTATATTTTTATCATATGGGAGAAGTCTGTGTCATATTTATAGCATGTGACGTTATGTTTTATATGTAATGGTTCGGACAGAATGGAGAAAAAAGAGCTGGCATCAGACTCAAGACATCTTTGCTTTGAGTTTGTCTGACATGGAAAATTCACAGCCCAAAATAAAATATGCTTGCAACCAAAAATGACAAAAGAAAAGTTGCAATCTTAAAGTTGCAGCTCATCATTCCGCTGTGACCTGTCAGGTGTCCCCAAATTATGTCACCAACGATTAGCACCAGTCCAACCTTCCTGCAGCCTGTCCACATTTCCTGAGGATTAGATGGTGCCTAATATTTTCCAATATAGCTCACTCCATTTGTGCATGCGACATAATGCAACGTATGAACATCTGGAATTACTTAGCCATGCTCTGCATACTCTCTCTTTCTTTTCTTTTTCTTTTTTTTTCCATCACAGGGAACAAGTGAGGTGCTCTTTTCCTTTGTGTGAACCCAGTCATCCCAGTGGCAATGTCAACTCTCTAACTTACTCCTTAATAAAAAAGAAAGTAAAGGGTTGTTCCTCCGCTTTTTGTTACAGAATACTGATGTATTCTGAAATGGAAAGGAGGAGCACTGTGTGATAAAAGTGACTTGGGGAAACAAGAGGCTAAACCCATTTAGTCTTGATGGAAGATTTAGGAAACAGAGTTCGACTCAGTGGCTGTTTTCTAATTCAGGAAGTAAATCACAATGCTTTACAGGTCAATGATTGTATCTGAAGAAAAATACAAAAGACAAAGAGTCCAGTTTGATACACTCAGATTGTTTACTTTCATTTTGAACGAAACAAAGGCGTCTACATTCTGCATTGGAGGAAAGTTACATACAGATGTGCCAAGATTTTAAGTGACAGACCCTTTGTGAATGCTACAGGATCAGCTTCAGCCTCATTCTAACCTTTATTTAATCTGCACTGATAAAAGATGATAAATGCAGCTGCTAACTCAGGTCAGTTTACTGTGGGACTGGCTGTAACGAATGGACTCCTCTTTCTCTCTGACACACATACACACACGGTTATATCAAAAATGATTATTTACACATATTGCTACAGGCAGAGGGTGGATGAACAATTCAATGTGCAAAGCTTTTCCCTGACTCTGTCCACATTAATAGTCAGAGCATATGTAGCTATTATTATAGTCATGTTGGTCTGGTCAGTTAAAGTTATAAAGCTAATTTAGTGTCAAACTCCCAGTTTATTGTTTAGGCAACTCCTGTGTGCATTAATCCAGCATGGAGGTCGTTGCATAAAAGTATGTTAGATAGCTGTTTCAATACACTTATTGTACATGTGTTTACCAGTTTTATTGTTTTCTAACCTCAAAACTTAAAAAATATGGTCTATGAAACAATTTAAGTACAAATAAAAAGTGTGTTTGTGAAAAACAAGGTAGACATGTTATAAAAAGAACAAAAATGCTGACTCAAACACTGTTGCATGCTATTGCTCAATATTCAAGAGTACAAAAACAAGGATATTCTTCCAATTCTGCAGTGTGTGGAAGTTTCGCAATATGACTCTTTTATCAGGACAGATAGGAAGGTACATCCCTGCTAGCTGTTGTTCCTCTGCTTGGTCAAGATTCATCCAATCCTGTGTGCTCAGAGGGAACGACAGGGCCTGGAGCAGCTCTGAGGATCATGGAGTTTATGAGTTGGCCTGCATGACCTCGTTTGCAGGGAATGTCTGCGTAATTCAAGCATCAGAACAATTGCACTGTTGGGCTAAATGTGTACAAAAGTCACTGTAGACAAATAGCTGGAGAGTCACTGCCTCACTGCTCCCCTTCGGAGGGCTTGAGAGCGTGGCAGGAGGCAATCACATGTTCTCGTTTGCATGTACAATCAAAGGTGGTCATGTGCTGATTGCCTTTTTAAATCCCATTAAAGTCTCCCATCTGCTGCCAGATGTCTAGAGGCCAGGGCGAGGTGGCGGGCGGGCAGGTGGCGGGGCTCGTCCCGGAGGAGGTCCCTGTGGCGGAGGGGGCAGGGAACCGGTCGGAGAGGCAGAGGGTGGAGGAGTGGGTGGCAGCGCTGGTGGGGCAGGTATCTGCAGGTTGGTCGGAGGAAGAGCCCGGTTGGGAGGGGGTGTGTAGGGGGGAGGCGTGACAGGAGGGGAGGGAGTAGGAGAAGCGGGAGGAGGTGTTGGTGGCAGCGGAGGGAGGCTGGAGGAGGAGAATGATGGAGATGACAGAGGGCTGCCAGGCGTCGGTGGGAGAGTGCCCTTCGGCGGAGGTGGAGGGTTGTAGATGGGGGATGGCTGGGGGTTGTAGTAAGGGTAGTGATGGGGAGGAGACTTTATGCGGGTGAAGTTCATGCATCTGCCCTGAAATTTGAAAACACACCAGAGTTTAGAGGAACATGTAGAAACAACAAAAAGAATTCAGCAAACTGCACGATATGGACACAATTGTAGGGTTATTTTAGGGAACTTCAACAATCAAAAAAAAATGGCAGACAGAAAAATGTTGGACAGTCTGGTATCTAAATACACAACCACCAGCTTTTTCAGCAAGCTGCTTAACCGAAGATTGATTGTCAAGCTCCTCCGGTCCAGGTAGAACTTTGTATACCAAAGAAGAAGTCTGTTCGCCAGCTGAGGGTTGACTGTGCATACCAGGCAGGACCATGCTGCCCTGATCATCCAGTATGTGCCATCTGTGTGCTGAAACGTGTAAAAAAAAAAAAAGGAGACACCAGCCAACCCTAACCCTGTATGTAGCCTGGAAGACGTGGGCATTATGGTTTGTTGATTTTACAGAGAGAATAATCAGCTGCACTGATTACTGTATGGGAAGTTGCTTCCAATCACAAACTAAACTAAACTGGGCTTAAAAACCTGACCCAAAGCTATTATAAAACACATAAATGTTTCCTTAAAAGATCTGTAGGACTTAACATCTCATTTTTCAACATTATATAGGCTATTTAATGAATGTGATGCTTTTTGACTGCTGTTTGTTTCTCATTATGCCTCTTTGGTCATATTGGTTTCATCGTCTGGAGTTTGAAAAATGACATTGCTTTTCTAAACCTAATTTCTTTGACAAAACACACAACATCCCGGCTTTGACAGCTGAATTAGTCTAAGATATAAAAAAATGCTTCTGCTTCTCGTTCTGCTTGCTCCATAAAAAATCACTGTATAGCAGATGTGACACTGACTTATGGTCTGTTGTCCTCATACACCTACTTTCTGTATTTTCAATGCCAACAAACCTCTGCATATGCTGTAACTGTCCATCACAGCTTAAGCAATGAGCAAGTAGATGTGTGCTCTATTCAGCTATACAAAAAAAAAAATCTGCCATAATTCTCAGTCCAAACCAAAGTGAGGTAATGCAACAGAGAAACTATCATATTCCAAAAAGTGCTGGAGCAGCTGCACAGGGGGGGGCACGGATCAGGAAGATGAACTGGCTGATAAGTGATGACAGCGCTGCTCTGTGCCTCTCATAATGACCTCTGAGGTAAAAACAGCCAAAATGTTAGATGTCATACATACAGTAAGGATAGAAAAATGAACTGTATTTTTATTGCTTTGGTCTTTTGTATTGTCTGAGGAATAGTGAATATCACGGATCTACCCTGAATATTGGTCAATACTGAAGAAAATATGTGATAGTTGAGTGTTAATGTTTCATTTCTTTACTAAATTACTAAAATGCATCAGAGGCTCAGAAATATATGACCCGTTACAGGAACCTGACGTGGTTTTCAGGCAGCTTGCCTCCTGCACCGCTGCATTTATTAAAGGAAGTTATAAAAGCAAGGCTTTGACAAGAGACTCTTAATTACAACCAGAACAAGCTTGTTTACAGCAAATCATGAAGGATTCAAGAGCTTTCCCCCAGAGCGCTAATGAAGAGCTTTATAGTGTGGAGGACTCACTCGTACACTTCTAATTATAAAGGAGTGTGTTAGTTAGTTGTGTTAGTCTGTGCTGTGCTCAGTGTACGGGAACAAGCAATCCTCATCCTCCTATGCTTTAGATTCAAGTCCTCCTCTTTGTCATCTTTGTCCTGCTGCAAGCTCCCTTCCTCCCTTCCTTTCCCGTCTTCAAGTGTCTTCAGCGCCTTCCTCTTTGCAATGGCATCACGTCTTGGAGACATTTATCTCCTCCTTCTCCAGCTTTCCCCTGGATCTCTACGTCTGCTCACTGTGAAGACGGTCCTGTTATTTTTACAGTCATTAAACTGTGTCTGAAGGACCTCACAGTCTCTGTGGAGCACTTTGTTCTCTCTGTCCAGAGCTGCAGTGGTTCAGTAGAGACTCAACGTGCTGCATTCTGGTCTCATTATGTCGACACAGGGTCTGTGTCTGCAGATGATTTTGAGTCTGGAGAAGATTTAGTTGTTGCAGGCTGTGATGGGCATTCTGGAAGAATTCATATCCAATGTGATAGGCTGTGGATTTTGTCAGCCTCTAAATGTGATTGAAAATGCCTGTTTTTGTTAATAAATCCTAATTTCTGATCATGTAATGCAAGTTAAGATGGTGCTACTAATGATCCTGTTAATAAATGCGAGCTGTTTGTTTCCTTTCAAATTGACCTTAGAATGTGAAATTTTAACCTGCAGGAGGAAAAGTCAAAAGCAAAATTCCATCTCTTTGGCATCAAAATAATATCAAATAAATCTCTACAGAATCTGCCTCCTGCTGCTGCTGTAGAGATATTATAATCACCTATGATATGATACGCATTGTATCATAGCACACATCGTATCATATTGCATCATATATCTAATATCGTATATCATATCATATCGTATCGTATATCTAATATCTAATATCGTATCGTATGATATTGTATATCTAATATCGTATCATATTATATTGTATCGTATATCTAATTTCGTATATCGTATCGTATCATATCGTATCATAAACAGTTCATAATATTGTATTTGTAACATCTGTGTGTGTTTTATCGAGTGACTGTATTTGATTTTCTGTTAAAGAGATGTGTTGTCAGTTGGTCCATAAAACACTTCAAACCTCTTTAAAATGCTGTATGATAATATGGAATTCTGTCAGCTTGTTGCAACATATTACACATCACTTGCAGCTAAAACAAAAGAGTAATTTTACCCCCTGAAAGCTGGGCCCCTGTTGATCCTTTAGTGGTGTTCGTGTGGGTTAAAGCAGCAACACTTGATGATGATGATGGCATTCCTGAGTCATGGCCTCAGGAGCATTGTTTCACCCTCGCAGGTCAGCTACACTGTATATTTACTGTACTGTGCTTTGAGTGTAAAAGCAGATGTGAGCCCCTTATACAGCTGTTTGAAGTAAGAGGAGCAGTTCTTCTTCAGACTGTAAAGGCCTGTGTTTAACCTCAGAGATGACTGTCAGGATTGTTTGTACAATCATGACTGAAGTTGGCTTTATAAACGACCCAAAATCCAGTCAGTATCTATTCACACAGATGCTGATGGAAAGTCAAGTGAAGTTTCTTGGTCTACAAAACGTTTTTGGAGTTTTGAAGCACAGCAGCATTGCAGCATTCTCCTAAAAACAGAAGATGGGGACTTGTTCTGAAATGTAATGGTTCGTCCAGCGCTCCAAGTCTCCGGAAAGCCCGAACTGATTCGAAAAGACTTGTTTAGGAGAACGGTTAAATGCTGTGAAGCGTCAGATTTGTTCTGTGGACTAAGAAACGTCTCTGAACTTTCAGTCGGCATGGGCCTGAGCTGAACTTTTCCTTTAAACTGAAACATATGTGAAAAATATTGAAATGATGAATACCTCAGACAGTTTCAGAAGATTTTTTTTTTTTTTTGCTGCTAATTGCTGGTCTTAGATCAACATTTCTTAGCTCAGAGAAAAATGAAGCAATGCATAAACTGATGTTTGTAAAGGATTATTACATGCAGTCTTCCCTGCAGGCTCACTTTTTCAACACTTGTAGCTCCTCGACATGCGAGCTGCCAACAGTAGATGTCATCACGCTGCTGTCTCCTCCCACTACAGCTGGTCTTTGAGGAATTATATTTGCCTTTTTATAATGACCTCCCCAGACATCTTTACATCATAATGTACTGTAGCCTAATCCCGACTCACCACAAGTTGTAACCATGGGTCTCTGTGCACACTCATTTCTCACAACTGAGTCGTTTTCTCAACATTTTCAGATAGAAAGGAATCTCCTCCCTCAGCCAGCTAAGGCCTAATATGTCAGTCAGTCAAATACAGGCTGATTCAAGCTGAATGCCTATCTCTATATTTGAGTTATTCTTACCTTGTCGCCCGGATGAGGTCTCATTACAGACACACGGTCATAGCCTTTTCTTAAAAGTATCCACAATGCATCCAGTTTGCTCTACGGAAAGAGAGATAAAATCAAAAGCTTAAACCATTATAATAATTTTAAATTACATTTATTACCAGGGCTCTTTTTCTATACCAAAAAAAACAAAGTTCTTCTCTGGGCCCTGAAAAACAGGCACCTAACTCGAGCGATTAAAATGACCAGTATTATCAGGAACGGTTTCAGACCATTGTGAACCGAGCCTTCATACTTTCTAAGCAGCAAAAGATAAAGGCAGATTATGCAGCTGTTTTTCTTCACAAAACTGCTGGCTGTGCAGCTCCATGGAGGTCAATCCAACAGGAGTCTGGTTTCTATTAACAATCCCCCGCTGACTGGGAAGGCTTCCTTTAACCCCATAACGTCCCCAGAGGATGGGACAGTGTGCCAGTAGTCACTTAAGCATTATTACCTTGACACATCTCATGCAATTATCACTATACCATTATAATAATGCTATGACTTACACACCCTCAATCAGATTAATATGCATTAATTTGAAGCAGATGTTGCACTCAAAGCCGTGGCTTGGTAACACAGACTAGCAGCTGAAGAAAAAAAGCATGTCCCAGTAGAGCCATTAACCAATCACAAATGATTTTATTAATTAAATATGACCAGTGAGCGATATTCACAAACTGGTTCAACAAATATTGCACAAATGCACCACCATTTCCCACAGGTTTGTATTTTTAGCTCTCTCAATTAAACTTGAAAGAGCATCTGCCACCAGACACATTCCTCACACAGTTTCCTCCCAGCTGCTTTTGTTGTACCTTAATGGGTGAGTACCACTTGCGCGGCCCTGAGGGTTTGCGCATGCCGTTGTTAAGAACCCGCGTGGGGGATGGCATATATTCCTGCTCAGGCATCTTCACTTTGGCATTTTTGGCCTTTTCCAGTTTTGCTCCTTCTTCTGTGGAGCCTTTCTCACCCCAGCGAACCTAATAATGGAGAGTAGTGCATGATTTGTTGATTTTTACTGTTTCTGCCCACAATAAATTAGGCAATTTTTTTAAGAAAGCAACCTTCAAACCCACTGGTGGCTTTTAGGGTTCTGAGGGTTAGTTAAAAAAACTAACCTCCATCCTTTTGATTCCCCCAACTCCTCTTCCTCCATAGTAGGATGCATCTACAGTCGGCCATTTCTTCTTAGGGGCTTCCAAGTCTTCATCGTCCTGTGGGAGTCACAGGAGGCAGGTTTAATTATTACTGAGCCATTTGACAGCCCAACCAGCTAAAACTAAGGGCAAATTAGTCTTTACATAAATATATCCATACCAAACTAGAATGACACTCAATAGAGCTCCATACAGCAGCTAAAGAAAGATCACTGCCTACAAACACATATTTGTATCTGCGCCACATACACTGTTAACCGTCATAGATATCAATGTGTGATTTTTCACAGAACCATTTATGGAATATTTCCAGGGAAATAGGGGAATAGGTCTAAAAATGCCCTATCTCTCAATGTTAAAGGAAAAAAATTCCTCAATCCACCCCTGCCTCTGGATCTGCATCAGAGTTTAATGTCTCCATGCCCCACCCCTCCACAAAGTTTTGTGGAAATGTCATTGGTTTTTGCATAATCCTGCCAACAGAAAAACAAACAAACCATAAAATAAAAAGTATAAATGCCCTCCCACTGTTTACCAGGCATGTAAATACCTCTGTCTGCCATCCCCACTCCAAAGCCAGCCCTTACATTTGTTCCCTCTGTGATGGTTGTCTGATCAGAGGAAATTACAAAGCCCACTGGCTAAACTTGTGACGTTTTAGCTCTTTAATTCGCCCTGTCTGACTCAAAATCTCAGACAGAGGAAGTCATGATGAAACCTGAAGGCTACCTTTGATGCCATGAGAGTCAGCGGAGTCTGTTTTTTTTAATACGATTCACCAATTAAACTTAATTTTCTGTTGAATTCATACAAAGGAACGCAGCCGGATCCTTTAGCTGCATGTTTGCTTCTTGTTGTTGCATTATGATTTGGGGGAGGCGAAATGCATTTTAATACCATGAATCTATTGATCGGAATCCTAAGAAATAACACCATTAATTGGTTTACTTTCACAACATATTCCATTGAAAGGAAGTGATTCAAAAAAACATGGAATAGAGTCATCTCCTGTAAAGCAGGAGAGCGGAAAACGGTCAGGATTTCATTGTTATTCTTCGAGGGCGTTAACTCACATCACATTTGATGAATTACTCGAGTTTCATGCCAAGGAGTGAGGACGCAGCACGGTAATTTAACTTCAACATGTCCGAATAAACTTTACAATTACACAACCTAAACACTGGCGTAAATAATGACGTTTTCTATTGTTTGGAGTCATTAGAAACGGAACAGATGAAGATGAAAATGAAGATGACGCAGCTCCTACCGAACTCTCCTCCTCAGCCGGTGGGGGGGGTTCATGGATGATCTGTTGGGTGGAAAAAAGGTCACATGAGGAGAATCGGGGAATGGGACAGCAAAAGTCACAAACACATGTATCAAAACAGATTTCCATATGATCTGGATCTAATTTGTGTGCAACAAGAGTGTTACCCAACAACACATGGCTGAGTTGTTTTTTTCTTTGAGTCTCTACTACTTAATAAGAGCAATGCACTGACCTAGAAATCTGCTATCCAGATTTTTTGGGCCTGAGGTGGTTGATTAGAAGAGAGGAAGAGTAACAAGCTCAAAAGTACCAGTTTTTTTTTGTTGCTCCTACATCCAGAATAAGGCAATGCATCACGTTTTACAGTATTTATGTTTCCTATTCATTTCCTGTTCCTATTCATCTGATTATTACTTTTTATGCATCCTGTTCCAGTTTTAAGGTATGTTGCACAGCTGCTACACTGCATGATTGCACATAGACAGAATGTACGGTTTAGTCTATGTCTTGGTGCCTTGCGTCTTTTCCCATCATGAGCTGTTGGTGTTTTTTCACCAGCATAATAAAGACTGCTTCTCCTACAGTAAAAACGCAAATGGCAAACGAAGTGATTCTGATTCTGATTTGTCATTTTACTCCATCCTTCTCCAAATCCTGGATCACAAACTGTTTCCCTATGGTAACCTCGCATCGCTTTCCTAAACACACTCGCTGCACACAGACTTCAATTTGCAACTTAATGGACAAGAGCAGCAAAAGTGCAGGGAGGGACAGCCATGCTCTGAATGCTGACATCTCTCTCTGGCAGTTCTCAGCTGTCTCCAGCTCTGGAAACATTGGAGTGGATATCGAAGGACACCACGCGTTTCATTTGGAAGGAGAAATACTGATTTTGACAAAGAGTGCTGGAGTTTGTTGATCTGTTGTGATGCTGTTAGTTTGATAGTGTCATAAATAATGACTTATTCAGATTTTTGCCTTTTGTTTTTTTACTGTATCCAAAACAAATAAATGATATTATGTTGAGTTATCTTGCATCTAAATCTTAACCCCAGGCGGCCAATTTGAGTATTTGTTTCCAAACCACAAGCTGGAAATTGGAAATATTCAGCCCCATTACTGGTGGAAGAGTTTGTAAGTCTTGAGCACATTAAGAAGTGAGACTCAGAGGTCTCCTGCTTTGACCTCTGGAAACATATTATTTCAACAGCAGCATAATTACTTCAACACACGTCCACCTGGTGGCCTTGACCTCTTCTGCTTGACTCAAATCAGCTGCAGGGATCCAAAAGGGCCGTGCGCCCTTATTGACTCATAAATTTCTCACAATGAAAATGTTGTTTGTGTCATTAAAATGCCTTAAGGGGGTGTTACCCATACCAGACAGGCCTGGAAAAGACATTTCTCTCTGTCTTATTGTCCGCAAGCATTGTCGCTGCATTCCAAAAGTGTTTGAAGCCATCTATAATTTGAAAAGTTTGAACCAGAAGCTATGTGTGAAGCTGCATGCATGCATTTTATTATTGCAGTAGCGTTTTAAGTAAACTCACCACTGTGCAGCAGAGAGGCCAGAACCACCAGAGGAGAGCCAAGATCAGGAGCAGCATCAGGATGAGCAGAGCTATGGCCAGGATGGTGCCGTCAGACTGTGACGGAGAAGAGAACACACACTGTCTGAATGTGTGGAGCACTAAGGAGACGTAAACCTCTTCTCCAGGCTGGATGAAAAGGGCCTCATTTTGGTTTTTATCCTCCATGGAGTGTACTTAAATCACAATTTATTAACTTGCATCCATCATTTAGACATCGTACGTTGTATTGCATTGTTTGGATTGATTTGCACAGTTTTGAGGATAAATGCTGTTCCACTATCGACTCAGGCGAGACATGAAATATGCAGCATAAAACGAAAATCATAAATCACGTAATAAAACAATATGCATGGCATCACAACATTATATTATAAAAAATGTACTCACACAGCCCACAGTGGTAATTGTGACCGAACTGGAGATGAAACTGAGACCTTCGTTCATGCTGACGTAAAGATTTGCTGCCCTGGAAAAGAAATTTAAAAATAAATGTCTCAGCCGTCATTCATGTGGCAACTTAGAAAAAGTGAGTGGATGTGTCAGAAGTAGAATTAACTGCAGGACTTACATCCCTTCATCTTGAAGTACTGGTGCAGGACAGAGAAGATATGTGTCCTCCACAATCAAGGGCTTCACCACTGAAGAAGGAGAGATCATGAAAAACAACCAATCTCAAAAACATGTCAGTCTCGTCATGAGGTAACGTTCATGGTATTTACTTTTTGTTGACTGAATCGCCCCGCATGACTTCAACTGAATCCATTGTGAGTGGAAGCCGTGCACGTGAATGATCACAGAGATTAAGATGTCCCATCTTTCACTGTCTCAGAGGATTCCTTTATTGTCTGCCGATGAAGACATCTGCACCGTGCTCAGGGACACCAATAACAACTATTTCACCCCAGCTTTTGTTTTTCTGTCAAGACTATAGGCCCTCTCCACTCCAGCTGGCCTTTAGGAACACGGCTCCAACAAGCATCAATGCCCAATCCTGTCTGTTTTTTCTGGCAGGTGGAGAGCATACCCCAGAACTGAGGAAATCAACAGACCCGCATGGGTCGCAGCTGCTCCTCTCTCAAAACACCACACTGTACGGAGAGGAGGGAGAAGCAACATAGCCAAAAACAACTCAACACAAACTGGCCCAGATCTGGTCCCTCTGTGCTCACCTTGCTCTCAGAATGGCCTCGCACTAACAGCGCATGAAGAGGACTGGATAAACAACACATTACAGTTAAGTTAGAGCTGACGATTCTACTGTTTACATCCCTTGAGGATAAAGATGCTGAGTCAGTGTCATGATGTTTTTTATTGGGCTGTTACTCCCCAAGCATTGAGAGGTCATATTTGACAGCTGCAGACAAGTGCCCAGAGTTCAGCAGTAAATTATAATAACTAACTAATTAAATAGTAATTATGATAACAGTTAATTTTTTGGGATTATTCCCTAAGATGCTGAGAGACAGAGTATTGACTGGGACGGATTGTCTGCGAGGTGAGTTTACAGTAGATCAGGGGCTTCTTTGAGTAGCTGAAGAAATTTGGATACAGTGTTTGAATTTATCAGATTTGGCTAAAAGATTTGGCTAAAAGTGAAATGGAATATTTCAAATAATATGCTAATCCTACAGCTAATTCTTCCAATATCACTGAACGGCAAACATGAAGGTTCAGTCCAGACATGATTGGCTTTGTTAAAACTGACAGGAGCTACTCTGGCTTTGTCCAAAATAACCAAATCTGCTAATAAGAATTCCTAAAATTCAACAATATCTCATGTTATATCCTGTTTGTTTAATATGTACAAGAAAATAAGTGTAAGATATCAAATTGTGATCTTATATGTTCTTTCTTGACCAGAAATTGTCTGGCACAAATACAAATGTAACATGTTAATAATTAGTGAGATTTTGAGAGCCGTTTCCCCTTATTTGCAGTCTTTATTATAATTTAAGCTTAGCAGTTGCTGTCTTTAGCTTCCTATTTAGCATAGAGATGTGAGAGCAGTAACCGATCTTCCTCATCTCAGCAAGAAAGCAAATAAGAATATTTCCCAAATGTCTTGTCTCCCATTATGAGCACAGATCAGTATCCAGTAGTCCACGGCACCACAGTTGCAACATCTGTCACCGAAACAATGGAAAACTCCTGACAGGCCCTGCCAAAATCTCAGCCTGCATGACTGCTACTTTCTCCAGGAGACACAAACTCAAACATCGATTCATCTGCTCAACATATGCAAGTACATACTGCGGCTTTCCTTTCCACCATTTCACTATATCTGTAAAAAAAAAAAAATGTAGAGGGCTTGGAGCAGGTTGGTCAGTTCTTCTCCAGGCGAGCTAACTGTGGCCTAATTATATTCATTTAAAATCTACCGCGATTGTGAAGTAAACAAGCTCTGGATAAATGTGAGTAAACAATCTAGAGAAGCCAACGTATCTGCAGGAGGAGAAGATCATTTTACTGAAATTGTTTCCATGTCCAAACAACAATCATGCTATGACTGAGAGGAGCTGTTAATGGTTGATTAATACCTGGAGGAATTATTGGCTGCAGGAATTTGATTAAAAAGTCAAGACGCCTGTACTGGAAGCTGAAGGCAGCATCTAAATAACCACTATTAACATGAAGTAAACAGTCTCTCTGGATGGCTAATAAGTACTGCATGTGTGCCACCATGCATGCTATAAACACTATATTCATGAGTAAGCAGAAAAGAGCTGTTATGCAAAATGGTGCTGAAATCTAAAACAGACCTCATGAATAGAAGAGACTCAAAGGGAGCCAGCAGCAGGACATTTTGTAATAATGCATTACTCTATCAGAGTACATGGAGGACAGTGAAAACAAGTTGACTGACTGACTTGGGGGAGAAATAAACCCTCATGTGACCTTCAGAGGAGCAGACATTTCATTTGTGCCTCCATCCTTGTCAATATCCTGCTTTCTAATTAGACCCGCGCCTTCTGACGCTGCCGTGGCACATGTGGTAGGAAGCGGGTTTAACAGCTCTTACAGTAAGCCACCAGTAAAGACTGTGGGGAAACTGGCTGCACCCTTCGGGCCTTTTCCTCCTCCTTCCTCGTGTTTGGTACGTGTTTTCCTTTATCTCTTGTTTCTGGCTCATTTCCAGGCTGTGAAATTACTCATTGTGTTGTTTACAACTACCAACCATGACGGCAGTAACACCAGCCTCCCTGGATTCCATCTCTGACTTCTGAGAAGCTCAGCGAGGTGTAATTCAGCTGGATTTTACTACTACGTCTTGCGCTCGCTCCTGTTGATTCCTGCTGTTTTTACTGTAAACTAAGTGAGCCATCACTCGTGATGCTTTGAGTCAATGTGCAGTCAGTTAAAACACTCGTGTGCGATGAAACATTTAGTGAATCAGGGACGGTGAAAAGGTGGGAGCTCAGTGACGCTTCACTCACTCTTGGTAAGGGTGTCGTTGATGCGGAAGCTGCACAGGACTTTATCAACATTGCGGGCGTGGAGGAATCCATTTCCTCTCACCACCACCTGGAAGGACTCTGAGGAGGAGAGGAGGAGAGGAGAAAATCAAATGTTGCCTCAGGAATTTCAAATCCATTTAATACCTTAACACCTCATCATGTTATGTGACACTCTCAATAACCAGCATTGGCTTGCAATACCTTCAGCAAGAGAGAGATTTTGTTGTAAGATTATTTATTTCAAAAACCTGTCCCTGGAATTTAGAATCACATTGGTGTCATTATTAGTTTGATATTCAAGAAAAACAATATTTCACTGATGGAGGTTTTCTCAAGGGTCAGGATCAGTAACTTTTGAAGATGTGTCAAATTTGATGCCAAACTGAATCAGCACAGTTTCAGCTACAGGTCTGTGTCATTATTAATCCTCGAACCCCATAAATTCAAATATTCTGGATCACCAGATCTGGAATATTACTGGATGCAGATCAAACTCTGACTCTGAAAACAAAGGACTACTATTCATACATTTCTTACAAATTCAGTTTTAATACGGAATATAAGAAAATAAGGAAAATAGGAAGCTACATGTAACACTAGTTGAATCAAGTAGGCTCAGCTAAAAACGTAAGATGCTCTACTGTTTGATTTCATTCACTGAGCAGCCTGATTAGGATAAACTGCAGGTGCATCTTCTTCGCCTTACCTCCTGCACAGATACTAGAGGGCTCTGCAGCCAGGATCTCGATACACGACTTCTTCAGGATCTGGGGAGATGAACAGAAAAGGCACTACACTCATCAGTGGATAATATTCAGGTGCTGTTATTTGGGAAAATGTGAAGGTTGTGGTAATGCATCTCTTCAAAGGTGTTTTTTAGGTGCATATTAATGGAGCTTTTGCCACTGGGAACTTGGAAGTATTTATTTCTTCCCATTTGTGCTCTGCAGATGTATCTGTCATGCGCTCCAGGAATATACCAACTGTGTCTCTGAAGCCAATAAAGACTGATTCATGACCCACTGCCCCACTGACATGACTGAGAAGCAACAGCCTTCAGTTTGCTGTTAATCTGTTCCAGATGACAATCAGCTGCTTGACCTTTAACTCGGCTCTGCAAACCGTGTATCCCAGTGACAACAGAGCCTTCATGACAAATTGTTTTTCACTTCTCACTAGCTTGAAAATACAAAAATAAAATGTACATCAACACCACTGAGGTGGGTCTGAAGCGATACAGCACACTTTGATCATGTCTGGCCAGATGTCAGCAGTGATGATCAGAAGAAGGAAAGTCACCCTCGCAGCAGGTTTTCCTGGAATTCTGTCCCTGTGGCTGCGCTCCTTGTTTGGGATAACTTATCGTGCCTTAAACCCATTTTGTTTTGTCTCCTGTGTGCTATATGAGAGGCGAGTTGACGGATTCAAGCAGAACTGACGGTTGAGAAGTCTATTAAAGCAAGATGATATCCTGTGGACCTGTGAGACGTGTAACTGAAAGAACGTGTTCGGTCCTCAGTTGCAGTGTTGATATTAAATGAGGTGCTGTTTGAGCGTGACATGCTCACCGAGTCGATGACCCCTTGCAAGGCCGCAAATCCATCATTCACAGGGAAGACATGGTCCTTACTGTCAGCAATCTTTGCCAGCTGAAGAGGAAAAAGATTTCTATAATCACAAGTGACAACTGCACACAAAAGTGGTTAAGCTGACAGTATAATTACCTCCGTCAGCGAGAGCTGGAGGAGGATTTGTGCTCACATGTACTTGTTTTTCTGTTTGTTTGTATGTCTGCAAGATATTTCGAAAGGTTGTCAACAGATTTGGATGAAATTTAGTGCAGGGATGGATCTTGGATGGATCAAGGATGAGTCAATTCAATTTTGAGGCAGATGCAGATTCTGGATCACTTTTTAAAAATTTTCTTCAAAATTGAGAGATTAGATAGGGTCTTCTTTTTTTTTCTTTTTTTTACATTTTGCCAAAATCATGAAAAACAATGTTAGACCAGTCAAAAAACTCATCATGTTCCACTACTATGCACTATTGGATTCAGATATGGATCATAATCTGAATCATAATCTGGAAGGACATTATGTATTGGGTCTCAGTATGCTAACAGAGAGGTGTAGAGACACGGCACTGGCATCAATATGTAGCTGAGATAACGAAGATTGAGAGGCATTCAAATGGATTTCATGTATCTGTAAAAGGTGGGAGGTTATATCTGAACAAATATTAGATCCTTGTTTGTGGAAAATCATATTTTTGTTCATAACTAAACTACAGACGATAAATACATGATTCTAAATGCTAGGAGTCGGTTTCCGGGGTCAAGGAATTAGGTGGTGTTAAGGCATGAGGCAGTTCTGAATGATGTCATCATGGCGACATCACCATGCCCTGGGTACAATGATACAACAATTGATGGTCTCCTCATGATGATACAAAGTGAAATGCATATATTGTGCACACTCAAAAGTGCACCCATTTCTTCTTTTAGAGACCCAATTGCTGATTGCCAAAAGAACTCTTATATGAGAATGAGTGTGCAATAACACAGCGATGTCATCATCGAGGCCTACTGAGATTTTATGTATCTGTACATTGATGTGTTGATTATGTTGAAAACACAGTACAGTTCTGTACACAGTAGTGTCTTAAATAGTGTTTTGTGTTGACACAGTCTTGTTTGAGTGGCGCATATGAACAAAATCAGTGATATTACCTCATATCCTAATTTTAGAAGATAAACTAAAAAAAACACAGCATAATCTTCTTTACTCACTCTTTAATTATTGGGTACCAAACACATCATGTTTCAATGTTTTCAAAAGCTTAATTTACAGTCTTACTGTTCGTTTCTCTCCCTTGAAGCTCAGGCGTCAAAACAAAAACACAAACCTGTGTCTCATTGAAGTCCTTCACCCCCACGCAGTAAACGGAGGCACCCAGACTTCGGGAGCGGTTGGCCTGTCAATGAACGCACAGATTCACAGGAAAAACAGGAAGAAGCTCAGCACCTGGGTTCAATTACACCTCTGCATTTCATAACACCAACTAAAACACAGTCAAAAAAAAAGAGGCTTTTGTTTGAGTGGCCGCTAACAAGATTTCACATGAAGATTGACAACGCTATTTTCCAGGTAATAATCAGATGTCATATAACAATACCTGTGTGACACCTGAGCACAGACAGATCACTCAGTTCACATACTCCACTATCTACTAGCATTGCCTGGGGAGTTTGCGTTGACACTAAATGAATGCCTTCTCCTAAGGCAGCCTGTAGCTGTCAGGAGAAACGGATCCAGCTACTGGGGAGCATCAGCCCCTCTTCTTCCCTGCTGTCAGCATGTGTCTGAGGCCACTCAAAGCTGATTACAGCCTCAGGCTTTTGAACGCCCTCACCTGTGGTGCCTAAATGGTCTGAGGAGCAAATAAATCATTAGTACCCAGTGCAGATGTGAGGAGAATGACTGGGCTCCAACGTAAAAAGTCTTACAGACGCTGCATTTTTACAGACCTGAGGGAAAGGATCAAAGTGGTGATGGATAGGGTGGCAGTGTTTGATCTGCTCTATCCGTCACGTTTCATCTGGTTATGATTTTTTAACCTCTGTTTCTCTCACCTCTCTCTCAGCGTAGTAGAAGAGATCCTCATGCAGCTCCCCATCTGTCAGAGCTATGATAACACTGGCAGAGCGATAACCTGCAAACAGAAAGACAAAGTCACTCCTGCTGCAAATTTCACACTCAGCATTGTCAAGAGTAGTGCAATTTTGTAGTAATGCAAAATCTGATTTATTTTCAGTCAGCTCTGCACAGTCTAATTTATTGTCATTTTGATTTATGCACAAAAATACACAAAATCAATCATGCATTTGGGTTTATATTTATTAAAAAAAAGAGGCTTAGCCTAAACTAGAAACAATTTACAGAGTGAGAAAAGTAACACACACCTTCAGTGTTTCCATAGTATATCTGCTCACTGGCCTGTGAACAAAGAAAAGCTGTTTGAAGCATCAGACTATCTATCTGGAAGCACGGCGTGAATAGAAGAACAAAACTACAATAAATTCTAGCACAACGGCCATTTCTCTCTCTGGACCGTGTGGCGTCTATTCTGACTCCAGAGCAGAGATGAAACAGACACCAGTTTGGTGCTGGATATGCAGACGCCGCTCACCCTCAGGATGCCCTCGTGCATGAAGGTATCTCCCCCAGGAAGAACCCTCTGGAGCTCCTCCAGACCTTTACGAATGCGTTCCCTGAGCACAAAAACAGATGACGACGTAATCCACAATGTTGATAATGTAATTTAATGGAAAATATTTATTTTGTCAGATTCTTTTGCCGACATATTTTCAACTAAAACCAGACACTGGGAGGAGTGGTAACAATATAATAGTTTCCATGTGGGCAGAATTTGCAAAGAAATATCAGCAATGTGTTACAGATGAATAGATTAAAACAGTATTAGTGGGAGTTGGCGTCAGAAAGTGTCACACAGATATAGACAGGAAATGAGCCGCTTGTAGAATAAGATATGAGGGAAGCTGTGAAAGAGAGAAAAGATTTTGTGGCAGCTGAGAAACTCTGCTGAGGAAAGATGAGACACACAAACTGCCCACAATGTGTCAGAAACAGTTTAAGTGGTCATCCAGACCGATGACAAGCAGATCACAGTGAAGGAACGCATCTGTCCTTCAGAGGTATCATGACTGTGTGATCTCTGCCCAAATCTGCTATGACACTCATTCCTCTCATCTGGATGATAGAAGAGAGAAAGGTTAAGTTGTGAGAAGATCTGCACCCACCTGTCTTCTGTCAGGCTCATTAAGATCCTTCCCTCAGTGGAAAACACAATAAAGGACATCCGCAACTGTGGACTGAGGCAAGGAGAAGAGAACAATATTCTGTCTTAGACCATAAATCACGTCTCGTTACATGTTTTCCCACAGACAATCAGAATTATTTTCACCTTATGAATTTATGAGCTAGATGCTCAACAAAGTGGTAGATCTCAGTCCAGTGGTTCTGCACACTCCCAGATCTGAGAAGAGAAAAGCCAAATTAATTTGAGGATTCCTTTTTCAACCACTGCTTTGCATCGTTTGTCAAATTAACAACAGACTAAGGACAGAATTTGAGAAAGTGGGACTGCAGATATTTTTAAAGCTTCTAACCCTGACATAAGAACAAGAGTGCCAGACACAAAAACAGACACAAAAAGACCACAATAATGTGCCTCCTTGTAGTGATTATGAGTCTCTTTGTAGTTTTTTTGTGTGTGTGTGGTAATTTAGCATTTTTTTGTAACTCTTACTTATACTTTTGTCTGTGGTAATTTTGTCTTTTACTCCTCGTTTCGTTTCTCTTTATGGTTGTTTTATACAACCTTGTTTTATTCACCTTGTGAAAAGTTCTCTTTTTTTTGTTTATTTGTCATTGGTTGTATTTCATTCTGTTTTGATTCTTCTGTGTTATTTTGCACTTATTTGTAGTTAGTTTGTCTCTCTTTGTTGTTGTTTTTTGTGTCTTTTTGTAGTTATTTTATGTCACTTTGTAGTTGTTCTTTGTCTTTTTGTAGTTGTTTTGTGCCTCTTTGTTGTTGTTTTTTTTGTTTTTGTAATTGTTTTGTCCCTCTTCGTAGTTTTCCTTTGTCTTTTTGTAGTTGTTTTGTGCCTCTTTGTTATTGTTTTTTTGTAGTTGTTTTGTGTCACTTTGTAGTTTTTCTTTGTCTTTTTGTAGTTGTTCTGTGCCTCTTTGTTGTTGTTTTTTGTAGTTGTTTTGTGTCACTTTGTAGTTGTTCTTTGTCTTTTTGTAGTTGTTTTGTGTCACTTTGTAGTTGTTCTTTGTCTTTTTGTAGTTGTTCTGTGTCTCTTTGTAGTTGTTTTTTTGTCTTTTTGTAATTGTTTTGTTGTCCTTTTGTAGTTGTTTTGTGTCACTTTGTTGTTGTTCTGTGTTTCCTTGTGGTTATTTTGTGATCATTTTTGCATCTCTTTGTTACCATTTCCATCTCTTTACTAATTTTGCATGTCTTTGTAATAGATTTGCATCTTGGTCCAGACCCCTTGGATCCTGGACCTCTGCCCAAGAGGCCAGTAATCCATCCATGAAATAGACTTCTAAAGGGAAAGGGAAAATAGAGAGCGCCTGCAGAATAGTTCCACATGAATAAATACTTTGGACAGCACAGCTGGTTTACCCTGATGAGTAGCAACGGTGATGTAGTCCTCTGATGCACCTCAATTATACCAGTGTTATTGGAGTCAGATGAGCGTACCCTCACTGAGCCTTCATGGAGCTTAGTTGTGTGACCACAACTAGGTCAGTATATTTTGCACCCTATTGCTTCTTTGCTAATGAACTGAAAACTGAGCCAAATCTATTCAGATTTTTATTTATGTTTATATTGGATTTTCTAACACAAACTTTAATCTATCCTGCTCTGTTGTTGTTTGGCAATGACTAAAAGTAAGGATTGAAAGAGGGACACACAGATTTATCTAGTTTATCAAGTTAAGAACACTTTGCAAGTGTGTGTTTCATTGTTGATGCGTATTGTTTTTGCAACCTAACATTCACTGGATCATTTCATAAAACACGTTTCCATTGTTACCATGACACAAGCCCCGGCACAAACAGGTCAGCCAATAGGCTGAAACATTAGAACATCTGGACGTAATGGAGAAAGGGGAGAGAGGAGAGGAGAGAGGAGAGGAGAGAGGAGAGGAGAGAGGAGAGGAGAGAGGAGAGAGGAGAGGAGAGAGGAGAGGAGAGAGGAGAGGAGGCAAATACTGGGAGAGGACAGTGAGGGCAGGTGGGTGACATCACTGATATAAAAAAAAACAACAACCTAAGATTCGCCAAGAATTTTTTTAAAAGTAAAGGGAAACCTAATGTAGAGATGCCCAGCAATAAAGTTTGTCACACCACACATGTAAAATAAATCTGTGTCAATAAAACATAGCTGGCACTAGCAAGCGTACTCGCTGCTACACACAGTTGCCTAATTTCCTCTCAGAGAAACAGCAGTGTGCCTGTTGGCACTGACATCCACTGTAGGACAGCTGGAAAATCCATTACCATCACTGGAGAGACGGCTACAGAGAGAGGGTAACGGCAACCCCCCCCCCCCAAACCCCCCCAAACCTGTCCTGCAGATAAAGCAAATGATGCTGAATGAGTTGAATGATGTTGTTGACCTACTTGGCAAACATTTTGTTTGAGGTAAAGTGATAATGATAAAAACAACTAGTTTCAAGTCAAGTTGGCAAAACACAAATATCATACTGTAAGTATTCTGTTACAATCCAAAGGCAACAGTGAGGGTGAGTTAATTATGAGTGTAAGAGGAGCTGAGTGCATGTTTATCTACAGTATTAAGTGGTTTCCCTGTGAGGAAAAACCCAGGAAAACACAACTCAAGTATGACACTGACCTTGTTTGAAAACCTTAAACTGTTTTAAATTGGCTTTACTAATAAGATTACTCTATTCCTCTTTAGCTAAATTTCTAAGCATGGAAATTAAAGTCTCACCTACAAATGCATCATAAATATCCTCCAGACAACTGAAGAAATGATAGGAAATTAAAGGATCCACATCGTGCCTCATTGTTACTAATATGATCGAGTAAAAAATTCACTTTGGTGGTTTTGGTCAGGTGCCCATGTAGCATTGAACCACAGAGCTCATAGAAAACCAGTTTAGATAAACATGGAAACTGGTTTTAAATCAAGACGAATGTTTCCAAAAGTCCAAACATCCTGTGTCCCACTTGAGAGACAGAGTCAGAACATTCTGGATTAAACCTGTCACCATGTTACATGTTATGTATGGGGATCACTCCCAAAGACAACAATCAGTTGGGCTTGTGTTCTGTGCAGCCTCAGCCAGGGGTCGTAATGATTAGAGATATGGGGAGGACATCATGAAAACATTTTGGCAGCCCATGATGGGAGAAGCACAAGAACAGTGTAAAATAATGCATATCTGCTTCATGCATGAATATACCTTTATGATAATGCATAAGTGATACCTTTTGTAAGGCCATCATCAGAAACTAGTGAAATATTTAAGTCAATATCAATACCTGGAGATAAATACAATGCAAAATTACAAATTCAGAAATGATATACATTTTTCTGTTTTTTAACCAAAACCATCCTATTCATCATCCCCTCTAAGTGTGTCAGGTAATGTGTGTCAGGTGACTCACTTGTCCAAAACAAAGTAAAGATCAAACCCTCCAAAGCATGAGGACGACCCAGCCTGCCTGTCCTGATGTGGTCCAGCAATCCCAGCAGTGAGAACAACCAGAGCAGCACCAAACGCCACAGGAAACCAGGCACTTCTGCCCCAGGACAAATGCATCATTCCTGCTTCCACTTCAATTAAAGAAAGTTACTAAATTAATCCTTCTTGCAGATTATTCTTTCAATCCTCCACAGGTGTCTTCAGCATTGACAAAAAAAAAAAAGCAATAATCCAAGGGAGAGCAGTGAGTGTAACTCCCAGGTTGGAGGGGAGAGAGATAGCATGAGAGTTGTGGGTCTCACTGTTGGACCCTCTCATCGCTGGGTCTGACAGAGCATGCACAAACATGGGAGGAGCTCCACAACCTCCCACTATTGCTGCTTTTCAGTAATGATGAGACCATGCAACATGGAGATTCTCAGAGCCTGGATGTCTCTTTGCAAAACTCTCCTTTATTGCTCTCTCTCTCTCTCTCTCTCTCTCTCTCTCTCTCTCTCTCTCTCTCTCTCTCTCTCTCTCTCTCTCTCTCTCTCTCCCTCACTCACTCACTCTCTTGGAGAAAGGAGAGAGTGATGAAGCCAGTACAATGGAAACACCAGATTCTGCTGGCTTGTCCTGCCACCTGGTGGTGTAGAGTTTCTGCTGGTGTCAGCTAAATAAGATCTAATCTGAAGTGCAGACAGGAACATTCAATCCAATAAAATTAAGGCCTTTTTACACAAACCTCACTTCCATAATTCATGTAATATGAAGAACTTAGCAGACCAGTAAACATTTGTTGCTTTGTGGCTAAACTAAACTGCACAGTATGAATAACTCCTGGTCTAAAGATGCAAAGACAGCTACCAACATTTATAGCCCCAAATTATTTAACAATAAAAACTCACCATGATGGCATCAGATTTGTCAGATTTAAATGATGGACAAGTAAGAGCATGAAATATGTTGTTACTGTTTATAGAGAGTGTCTGAGTGTAGCTACAGAGACCTTTGGAATTAAACAAGGGGGGAGGGGGGGGGGGGGGGGGGTCTGTCCTGTCTGCCTGTAACCTCCAGTAAATCAGAGTGAAACCACTGTAGGTCATATAATGACTGATTATCAATTTACTTGATATATTACATAAAATACAATGATTTTACTCTGAAAAGACATAGAAAATGCCAGATATTTTCATTTTTGATTTGATACTATGATATGGTAAAATCCAAGTCTTGAAAAATAATAATAATAATATTTTTATTCTAGAAATGGAAATATTAGCTTGTTGGTGAGTCAGTCTACTTTGGTCCAAACTTAAATATCTCAACTTTGATTGATTGCCCTGACATCCTAATGACTTTTAATCAAACATCTCCAGCAGGTCACAATCTATATGTGTTCCCTTCTGGATTTATTGGAACAGTTCACATGATCTCCTCCTGTCATCAGGTCAAATTTTCAGTTTCTCCAACAATGACTATCACATTTTCTACACTGCCTGTCAGTAATATCTGGTTTAATTAGTGTGCAAACAGATTCTACAATTAAAATCAAAGCAGCAGAGACCTTTGACTCCCAACTATTGGTCAAATTTAAAAAACAGAGCAATAATTCATCTCAGTATCTTAAGTTAATGACTGATGGCTCACCCTACAACTTTCCATTAAAAAATGTGAAGCCCAGGCCAAGATACCCCTGATTACATCATCAGGGTTATTAACATATCTTTGGAACATGTCCTCTAGCGCTAAAGAAGACATTATACAACAGTATATACATATGAGTAGCAATTCACATCACAAGTAATAGACTTGTGATGTTTTTCAGTACCAGAAATTATATTTTTTTAAATTCACATTGAAATAAAGTTAAGGAAAGACAAAGAAATCATGAAGAAATGCTTGATATTTATTTATTGATTTTAAGAGTTAATCAGTAGCTGTATTTTATTTTCAGTTTCAGGGATCACGGACCGATCCATCACTTTCCTACTGCAGCAAAAATTGGACATTCAACAGTTGGGTCGTCCCTCTTGTGCACTTTGTATTCACATGCCTCCGAGTCAAACACTGACACACAGTCCTCAGGGAACTGCCTTGGGGTTGAATACCTGCAATTATAGTTAACAGTAGAATAGTAAGTCTATACAAAGATAAATAACTTATACTTACTGATATCCATTTAAGAATAAAAATGTCATTATCTGTGTACTCACGCAGAACAACATCCAGCACAAGAACAGTTCATGCATTTACTGTTTCTCCATGAAGAGCCCACCTCATGCCATGTGCCATCAACATCATCCTGACAATGCGTCATAGACAATGAGTCTATGACTGGAAAGAAATGGCTGTAAATATTTTTCAGCACAGTCAGAATTTTGCACCATGTGTTAAATTTTGATATTTTTCTAGTGATGAAAACTTGTGTGTGTGTATATACCATAAATATATTGTTTGTCTGTGTGTGTGTGTGTGTGTGTGTGTGTGTGTGTTGTTGGTGTTTTTTCCTCTTATTTTACCTGATGTTATGGCCTTTGTGTAGCAAAAAGCATTTGACAGTGAGAGCAGAGCACACAGCACCAAAGCCAGGACCAAATATTTCTTCACAGGAAAATGAAAAGCAAACATTGCAATTTTAATATTTGATCTCAGCACTGAATCCAGATATGTATCCCAGCATGCATTTGGCAAAAAGTAAAACAACAGAAACAACTCACCATATTGGCAGTCAGGCTTGTCCAGTTTCTAATGCGATCAAGTAAGACATTATTGTATTTGATATGAAGGGCACTGCCTTTTAAACAGTGCATCTGCAGAGACCTTTGGAATTAAATAATGGGAGGGTACGGTGATCAGATATCCTGAGGGGGTCAGGTGTATTTGTCTGCACACAAAAAAACAGCTAAAACTGATAAAGTGATTTTTTTTTAACATTGTAAATAGTTGAAATTTATTTTCTGATTTAATAATTATTTTGAGTCCTGTCTACTTTTAGAGGAAGTTGTGGTCCGAAAATGTCACATTTCTTTTGTCACATGAGCTGAAATGAGATTTCATATTCTGTCCAAATTTCTATCTCTCTAAAATGAATCCAAGTCAGGTCAGTGTTTGCTTCATTAAAATGTATTTTAGAGCACCTGCAGACTTTTGTTCAGCTACTTACACCACTTGTTAACATGCAAATCTGTGAACGCACTACTAAAAAGTGAAACATTAAAACTAAGGAAGTGCACTGCTGCACACAGGAAAAAGAATAATGGACCAATATCACATTATAACATGAACATTTTATTATTATAACAATAAAGCACATTTAACAATTTAATAATAGATATTATTATAACAACATATATTTTATTACATATATTTTGTTACAACATATTTTCATGTTATGAAATACAAACTTTTCAAGTCAGAACAGGAAACTTGAAAGTATCTTGCAATAATGTGAAAATATCAAAATGTCATAATAATAACATTTTCAGGTTATAACATGATATTTATCAGTTTTTCTTTTATTACATAACCATTAAAGAAAATAAACACATAGTTTTCAATAGAAGCACTGCAAGTGAAGATCAATATCTCTTTTTCTTTCAATTTCTGCTGGATGAAATACAACCAGTTTGTTGTATAAAGGCAAAAACTGGGGCTAGATTCCAGTTTAATTTAGGCTTCACATTAATAATCAATCAAACATCTTAAATCGTGTATTAAAACAGCATCACACTCAACACACTGAATTAGATCATTCACAGACGTTATTCTATAGTAGCCTAACTAACATGGGATAGCATATGCATGGGAGTTACAGGAGTGAAAAGGATCCAGATAGGGAAAACATTCCACTTTCAAAATGACAGCAGTTGGTCTCCTCAGTTCCCAAATGCTTACAGAGTGTTGTTTAAAGAGGAGGTGATGCAACACAGTGGTAAACATGACCCTGTCCCATCTTTTTTGAAATGTGTTGCTGACATCAAATTCTTGATGAGTTTATAATTTTCAAAAACAAAAAAATTAATAAATAAATTTTTCTGTTTCAACATTTGGAATGTTGTCTTTGTACCATTTTCAATTACATATGGGCTTTCAATGATTTGCAAACTACTGCATACTGTTTTTACTTACATTTTACACAGCATCCCAACTTTTCAGTACCAGAAATTATATAAATATATTTTTTAATTCACATAGAAGGAAAGAGGAAGAAATCATGAGGAAATGTTTGATTTATTTATTTATTTATTTGAAAGTTAATTTGTTGAAGTATTTTATTTTCAGTTTCTGTCAGCTGCTTAGTCATGAGTTCCGATCAGCACAACAGGTAGTATTTCCTTGTGGGAAGCCAGTGAGGGATCACATCTGCATTATCCTCCCTCTCTGCCCCGTTTGAACAACAACAACAAAAGAAAATACTTCAGACATTCAGACCAATCACTTTCCTATTGCAGCCTGAATTAGACATGGAACAGTTGGGTTGTCCCTCCAGTACATTTTGTATTCACATGCCTGCAAGTCCAACACTGACACACAGTGCTCAGGGATTTGAGTTGGGGTTGAATACCTGAAAGTATAGTTAACAGTAGACTAGTAAGAAGATAAATAAGTTTGATATCCATTTAAAAACAAAAATGCCATTATCTGTGTACTCACGCAGAACAACATCCATCACAAGTACAGTCCATGCATTTACTGTTTCTCCATGAAGAGCCCACCTCATGCCATGTGCCATCATCATCATCCCGACAATGAGCGTCATCTATGAGTGGAAAGAAATGGCTGTAAATGTTTTTCAGCACAATCACGTAGCATCATGTGTTAAGTTTTTATATAGTTCTAATGATGAAAACTTGTGTGTGTGTATATACCATAGATATATTGTTTGTGTGTGTGAGTATGTTGGTGGTGTTTCTTTCTTCTCTTTTACCTAGGTTTCTGAGCTTGGGGTAGCATCGAGCATTTGACAGTGAGAGCAGAGCACATAGCACCACAGCCAAAGCCAAATATTTCTTCATGGGAAAACAAAAAGCAAACATTATAGTTTCAATATTTTATCTCAGCAGTGAATCCAGGGATGTATCCCAGCATGCATTTGGCAAAAAGCAAAACAACACAAACACAACAGTGATGTCATATCTATAAAACACAATTTTTCCAAGTGTTGCCAACAATTACTTGAGAGCCATGCCATAAAATAAGTAAAAACTAATTGTCACTTTTTTCCACAGGTAAAGTGGATTTATATTACATTTCATCCTGTCAACACACAAACACAGCTATCAATAAACAGCTTCATAACTCAATAAATTTAAAACTCACCATATTGACAGTCACACTTGTCCAGTTTTTAACGCGATGAGTTAAGACTTGTTGTATTTGGTATGAAAGGCTGTGTCTTTTAAACAGTGTGTCTGCAGGGACCTTTGGAATTAAATAATGGGATGATACGGGTGACCAGTTAACTTAAAGAGGTCAGTTGTATTTGTTTGCAAAGTCAAACTCTTTTGGGTTTGTCTATTTCTAGAGGAATTTGTGATGCAAAAATGAAACATTAAAAACTATGGAAGTGTACTGCTTCACAATAAATGCACTATGAAGTTAAAATGTTAAACATTTTTGTTAAAACAGTAAGATATTATGCTATATCGTGAAAGGCTATAGCATGATAAAACTAGATAAAGCTAGATAAAAAACATTGTTAAAACAATTAAGATTTCTTGTTTTAACATTATTTGTTTGTATGTCATGATAACGTGGAAATATCTTGAAATAATGTGAAAATATCATATCATAATAACATTTTCACATTATAACATGAAATCGATCTGTTTTTCTTTTTTTTACATTAACATAAAAAGAAAAATAAATACATAGTTTTAAATAGAAGCACTGCAAGTGAAGATCAATATCTCTTCTTCTTTCAATTTCTGCTGGATGAAATAGCTCACAAGGCACTACTTTGATGTATAAAGGGAAAATAACTGGATATTCCAATTCAATTTAGGCTTGAACTTAATAACCAGTTAAACAGTTTACATTATGTATTAAAACAGCAACACACTCAACCCAATGAATTAAACAATTCTCAGGCATTTTCTTGTAGTGGGATAGCCTACATCTGGAATCACAACAGTAAAGAATCCAAATTCTGTTGGAATTCCAGTCCAGGCTTTGCGTCACTTACTGACGCGCCACAAACTGGGTTGCCAGTTTGGTTGTGACGTACCCCTGACTGTCCTTCTTGTTTTTAAGCACCCTGAAAAAGAGCGAGAAGGAGCTAACATGGCAACAAATCATACAACAAAAGGAAGTGTTGCTTCTACGTATTAAATATTTGTGTTTACATAATCTCAGGACGTTTCCCAGAAAAACGACCTTCTTGGGTCTCATTCGGCTCAAAATAAGAATTTTAACGACAAATATGGAGTAACAGAGCGAAAAGGTGAGCAGTGGGGCACAGCGATAGCGCCATACGGTTTTAGATTGCTATGCTAACGTTAGCATGCTAGGCCAGCCCACAACGTCGTCTCATTACATGGAGTTAACATTAATGATAAATATTAAATCAAATTGAACGAGTCATAGTATTAACCGATGTGTTTTGTCTCAACATAATCTTACATTCAACGCAAAGGTCAATGAGTGTATATAAGATAGGAGTATTCAGTACAGGGCAGTAATGGGTGGTGCACAGTGTGGCTAAGGCACTTGTATATTTGCACGTCAGATTATGCTAGGGATGTAACTAACGATTATATCCCTTATCAATTAATCTGCTGATTAGTCCTCTAATAGACATTTATTCTATACAATTCTTGTACATAATAAGTATCCATTACTTTCCCAGAGTCCAAGCTAACACTTTCAAATGCCTTGTTTTGTACGAACCAAAACCTGTAGACAGACTCTTGTAGAGTCAATTATTCCAGCATTGTCACATATTCACAAATATGAGGCTGGAACTAGTCATTTTTGGCATTGTTTTCTATAAACAGTGACGTAAATGAGTAAGAAATCATGAATTCTTGCCACTTCACTTAAATGTTAAGGGGCATCTACATCACCGTTGCTGCTCTTTAGCAGTTTGGCATTTCAATCAATATGGGGGTCAAAAAAAAATTTATATTTATTATTTATTTCAAATGATTAATTATTTGTAATTAATCCTTAAATCCGACTGATTATTTCATACTTGACAAAGCTATTCCAGACTTGCTGAATTGTGTGGTATTCTTCATGGCAAGGCAAGTGTGTTAAAAAATCCTGCCCCTTTAAGATATTACGTTCTGTGGTGGAAGGCAAAAAGAGGTTGTTGGGGTTTATATTTCCATCTCATGTATTTTATCAAGATACATTGCTCACTGCCTTATTCACTTTTTGCCTTCACAAACACTGAGATCATCTGTTGCTGGTTTTTGGAGGTTCCCAGAAATAGAGGAAAGAAAATCAGGGATGCAGTTTTTGTCAATTATAGCCCAATTATGTATATAAATATCCTTGTTGTAAAGCACTTCGAGCCACATGTCTTGCATGAAAGGTGCTATTCAAATAAAGATGATTATAATTGTCGTTGTTGATAATAATACATTTTGGCGTCTCTTCACCAGTTGGGTCTGAATCTACATAGTTGTTGAGCTCCTTCTAGGGCCCATTGGGGCCCAGGAAGAAGATGCATCGTGGTGGGGATAAGGACTTCCAGATATCAGCTAGAAAGATGGGGACATCCTTGCTTTTCCAGCTGTCAGCCCATGAAAGAGAACTGGATTTGGTATTTCTAGACCACAGCTATGCCAAACCATGGAATGCTCACCCCGATGCCAGCAGTGCCCGGCCGACAAGGACACTGTTTGTTACCCCTCGTCGCCAGCCTGAAGCTTTGTCGTGAGTCAAAAAGCTCCTCGTTATAATTTGTAACCTATCTAATGTCATTCCACATCTTGGGATTGTCATGAGCCTCCTACACTGTTTCTTGTCTCCAGTAAATTGAATCCCCTTTTAATCAAAATTATCACTGAACCGATGTTGTTCCTTACAGTAACTTGATCTTCTTTTCTTTGTTTGCAGAGACTCCGATTCTGTAATAGATGTGGAAACAGTCACAGCGACACCTGTTCCTCTGTATGATAACCAGAAAGCTCTTAATGTGATGAAGGAGTGTGAGCGGCATGTTCTCTTTGCTCGCACTGTTGCAGAGAGCCCTCCACCCCCTGATGACTGGGAGGAACATATAAACAAGTAATCAAACATCTTTTCATTTATTATCGTCTGTGTTATTTGACACACGCATTGATCGCGAATAAAAGTAATGATTAAAGGATCTCAGTTAAAGTGCATTGTTTTGACATAATCTTTATTCATTGTAGGGCTGGATGGTCTGTGGCCCAAAACAAACTATTCAATAAGGTCCTTAAAGCTCTACAAGCTGAAAGACTAGCTCGCCTGGCCAATGAAAATGTAAGTTGCTCAATTTATCTAATTCTATTGGCAAGATTTAGATTTTAGCAATATGTGTAAATTTCTTCTGCTCCATTTTTGTGTGCTGGATTGAAACCAGTTATAGTACAGTTTACATGTAATGTAATGCACAGTCTAGAGTTATAACTGTGCATGCTTTCCCCCTTGATGGATTACATGGACACTGTAAAACAATTTTTATTGTGCATAGACTGTTTGGAGTATTCTTTTAGCTTCTCTCACTGCTCTGTTGTATTGTCATTACGGACGTGGATGGTTTTCATCCAACAAATCAACCAATCAACTGAAAGCTGTTGGGTCATTCTTTCCAAACTCACAGAATTATGAACTTTTTGTTAGTGTCTTGGATTAAAAAAAAAAAAACTAAATAAAAACTAAATAACTTTCACACAAAGATATAAAACCTTGACATGAGCATGTATGAAAATGTACCTATGAAATATAACCACTGAATGTAATGCAACCACTGAAAAGTATGAAAGATTAGCTATCCTCAGAAAATGTATATTACATTATGGGGGTAACAAAACTTATTTTATTGTTTTATATATCAGCAATGAATATTAACATTTTCCCATAAACAAGTTTTTAAAAATTAGTAAATAAGATAATCCTTGTCCAGAAAATATACAGTCAAAATATCTTAAAAAGTAGGTTTTTTTATATTAAGTAGCATTTGTGGTACAAAATGTTTATGCAGGACCAGATTGTTAATATAACTGTATCACAGGTGTTATTATATTACACTGCACAGAATCAGACTTTGGCTGCAAGAAAGTGAAAACTAGTAGTTATACATTTTTGAAAAATTAAAGATTCTTTGTTAGGGCAAAAATATTTGTTTTTATTAATTTGATTTCTTTAAAGCATTCTGCAACAATTATTTACATGAATATATGTTGCAGATTATCCCTAGGGCTTTCTTGAATGTTCGGTAGAAATTCCAACCTAATCCAATGAAAAATATGCAATTAGTTTGATTTAGAACACACATACAACAAATGGAAAAAATATTAAATTCCACTCAGAGGGCCAAACTTCAAAATTTCATAACTGAAATATAATTTGGAATAGAGCTATAGGATTTTTTAAAAGTCCTATTATTTTAATAGAAGTTTTTCATATATCCATGACATGAACTGGGAGGTCCTAGGTGAGTCATACAGAATGGCCCTGTTGCAAAACAGTGTACTCTGTTGGGAGGAAACATATCATTTTACAAACCAGTGCAACATATTTTAGATACTAAAGTCAATGTGTTTGGGTTTAGTCTTGTGACAGACCCAAAAGAAAATGGATGAAGAAGTAGGTTATAAATGGTGACACCACATTTCTGCCATTTTGGCCAAAATGAGTTTTCTAGTCTGAATTTTTGATGCATATAGTTGCATATAATTGTATTCATTTTCTTATGAGCATACAGACTTAAATGGTAAACCTAAGTGAAATGAAATTTTGATAAAGTAACATATCATCATGTGAAAAAAAAAACTTCTCCCCAGCCAATTAATTTTTAAAGTTAAGGCAAAGCTATTATGTCTGTAACTAAAGCCATTTGTAAACTGAAATGACAATACTTGTAGATTAAAGTACTTTTAATTATTCAGTTATTAGATTATCCAAATATTAACCAGGTCTCTTGTGTGATCTTGTTTCAATTAGGCTTCAAATGAGCCAATATTGCGGAGGATAGCTGTGGACAAATGTGCCAGGAAGGTGCGGTATGCATTAGCCAGTGTGAACTGGGACACTAAACTGACACAGTGGTTACACACTACCATGATTGAATCCTTAAGCCTTGCCATGCTTGCTGCTTACCTGGATGTGCTGCAGACTCTCAAAAGCAAGGTATGATCATATGTGTGCTTGAATAAATAGTAGAATATGTCTATATTTCTTGCCAGATGTCAGCATCAGTAAGATTAAGGATTCTTTATTCATTGCTATTCGTATTTTTTGTTTTGGAAGTTGCCTCTGCTGATTGACAGAATGCTGCTGACATCGGCAAAGACTGGCGCTCCCAGTGCAGAGGCTCTATCTCTGCTACTGAAACGGCCCTGGGACCCAGCTGTGGGAGTCCTGTCCCAAAACAAACCGGTAACTCTTAACCACTGTAATAGACAGCATTTTTGTTATAACTTTTTTTACTTAGTTCTTCATAATTAGTAACAATTAAAGATACGATTTCTCTCTGTTTTCTTTTCAGAGCAAGCTTCCCGGATCCCCACTTATCCTAATTGCACCATTAAGCCCAACCAGTCCTGCCCTCTCTACCTCACGGCGAATGAGATTCTGGCAGTCACAGCTCTCCTGTTTGGGAAAGGTCCGTAGTCTAACTCAGTTAAATATATACTGTATGTATACTGTTAGCAAGAATCTTGGTTTTAAGAATATCAGAAAAGCATCTGAAACTGATGTTTGTCTTTGTCAGGTCATCCCAGTGCACAGCCATGTGAACAGTGGTGCAAATGTTAGCATCACACAGTGTCTAGAGCACATGCTGGGTACAGTCAGGTCCAAGGTCATGGAGGTAGGATGTTCTGTCTCACTGATATATTTGTCTTAGCCTTTGCAGTGTTCTTTGTGTCTAGATTTTACTGGTAAAGTTCATTGCTTGCATATCCCATTATAAAATATCTTTATATTATATTATATTTTTATTACATAAAAATAATTTTATCTCGGTGTTTTTCAGTGCTCATGTCTGTAAAGGCAAAATGGAAAAAATAGAAATGTAAAATACAGATTCTGCATTATTTTATTATTGATTTTGTGCAGGATTTGTCTGCAGCTGTATTGATTGTGATATCATTTTAACCACCAGGTTCACAGTCACTTCCCCCACAAACCCATCATTCTGGTCGGCTGGAATGCTGGTGCTCTCATTGCTTGTCATGTAAGACTTCTTATAACATATCACTGTTATATAACCTGAGACTAAAGGGTTTTAACCCTTGAAAAAAAAAGGCAAATAATTTGACTGGTTAATTACAGGTATCCCTTATGGAGTATCTGACTGCTGTGGTGTGTCTTGGCTTCCCCCTGCTAACAGTCAACGGGCCAAGAGGGGTAAGGACTAGCATCATCTTGTAATGATGTTCTTTTTTTTTTTTTATTAATGCTTTGATTCAAGTGATCAGTTGTCGTGACTTTAAATGTCTTACTGGTTTGCAGGATGTGGATGACCCATTGCTGGACATGAAGACACCAGTGTTGTTTGTAGTTGGCCAGAATGCACTGCAGTGTAGTATAGAAGGCATGGAGGAGTTCAGAGAGAAGCTGAGGGCAGACAACAGTATGGTGATGGTTGGTGGAGCAGACGACAACCTCAGGTAAGTCATAAGCTCTGATCAGCGGTTTAAGGACACAGAAATCCTATATCAAACTCTTTGAATAGATAATAAGAGTATAAAGATTTTAATATCACTCAATAGCACCAACTGGTTTCCTTTCACAGAATCAATTCAGCAAAGATGAAATCAGAGGGGCTGACACAGACTATGGTGGACCGCTGCGTTCAGGTCGGTCCTTGTAACTTTAGATGATCAAGTCTCTAATCTTCTAATGTACCTTTGAGCACAAAATTTAGTGATGTTAATTTTTTTTTCTTCTTCTGTCTTCACTGATCTGCAGGATGAGATAGCTGACTTCTTGTCAGGCGTCCTCACTCGAGCAGAGGGCCACGGCCATGGCTCAGGGGAGATGAGGGACCTTGACACGGAGAAGAAGAAAAGGCCCCGACGGGAGCTTCCCTTTGACATGGAGAGAGGACGACCTTCCTCCCCTGCGCTTAGAGTTCCCATCTCGCCGTCAGGTTCAGAGGTCAGTTAACAATGATCAACATTTTTCAAAAGATGCAGAGTATCTCAGATGAACCACCAGGGCTGCATCTGATCATACATTTTCTACAAGAACACTTGAGATACTTGCATACTTCTATTTCTTAATGGAATAATAATTCAATACAGTTGCATGACATGCTTTGTATCCCCCAAAATTGGTGACATTTTAGTGTTTTGAAAGTCATCTTTCTCAAAAGGAACTGACGTTCTTTCACAATGACTCTTTTTTGATGAGTGTAAAATTGTAATCTGCCGGACAAGTGGATGTGGTGTTGAAGGTTTTATGGAGGTTTTACTGGTTTTATGACTGGTTTTCACACCCTCCACTCGTCTAGAGTTCTAGGACTCAGGATTAACATCTGCAGAGTGGCTTTCTGAATTCAGTGAGACACCAGTCTTTGCTTATACCTGTCTGCATACTAACTCTTTATCACTGGAAAGTAATTTATCTACCCAAATCTTCTTTCTTTTATATTTGTCTTTACTTTTAGTGTCTTTGGTTCACGGCACAGTGATGCAAATAACTAGTGTATTCTGGTTTTCATATATAATAATCTAATATCTTGTACAGTGCATTTGGGAGGACTCTTAATGTACAGACCTCAGTTATGCTGACTGCCGCCATGTTCAAATTAAATATTTGTTCATCCTGTCTATTGATATTAAAAGCAATAGGTTTACACTGTCTACATGTTTAATGATTTACGATCTCCACCGTGTCCTCAGGATCTGTCTAGTGTCTGCAGCAGTCCCACTTCAAGTCCCAAACCCAAGACGTCTGGTCTGTCTCCGGCACAGAAATCCAGCCTGATCACAGCCACACAGCTCCTCAAGACACACATGCAGCGCTCTGGCACAGTGCTCACTCACAAACAGGCTCAAGGTTAGTTCACCACCACACTTGACTCTGAGTGCGTTCACCTGCATGTGTGCAGTGATTCTAGGTACATGTGTGTACACAGCCTTCACAGTGTTCCTGCTTGTTTATGTAAACATGATAGAATGAGTCATTCACCTCAACCGCTGCTGAATTTTGCCAAAAGGTGTGCCAGCTGGCCGTACGGGCTTACATGTAAGATGTGAAACTGCTTGCAATTAAATTTTTTAGGAGACTATGATGTCACGGCATCTGTGGGGCAAGATGGAACGTGACTGAAATACTCTCCTCTCATCCTCTGTCTCTTCCTTCAACTTTCCTTTCCGGCTTTTTAATTCATTCCAGCTCAGTTTGCTGCTTTTATGAAACAAAACATGCTTGTGAGGAAAAATCTTCCTCCTGGCACCCCTCCTTGTATTTTTGGTAAGTCTCTGTCCCTCTTTCTTTCTCTTTTCCTCTGTGTCTTTTCACCTCTTTCCTTTGTTCCCATTGCCCTAATGTTATTTACATGTCTGATACTAAAATACTGATATTAAACTAAAATACTTGCAGAGAGCACATTTCAAAGCAGGTTATATTACAGGCAATATTGAAAATATTTGATAAAACATTTAAGATTTAAAATCAATGAGCATTACAGAAGGATGAATCAGTCACCTCAGCAAGTCTGTGTTTATGTGTGTGCGTTTTGTTTGTTTGCACGATGCAGTGCCAGTGACCAGTGATCAGATGGAAGGCCTGGACAGAGATGAATTGAGGTCCTATGGCAAGAGGAGGCAGGCGCCTAGTCCCACACCAAGCAAAGCCTCCAAGAGAGCCAAGATCAAGGTCACCATAGTTTCCCAAAGCGAGTCAGCAGGGGGCACCATCAGCCCTGCTGCACATGAAGGTACAACACCGAGTATACTGACTGCATTGTTTGAGCTTGATATACAGTACCAGTCAAAAATTTGGACACAGTTTCCCATTCAAGTGGATGGGAAGGTATGTCCAAACTATTGACTGGTACTGTATACTTTGGAGGATTCATTCTGTTTTCTTAGAACTCTGAGATGTGTTGCCTGGGCTTTTTTTTTGCTGTTGTTCATTGTTGTCTTGCTTGATAAAATCAGGAGGAGAAAACATGACATTCTCAGCAGCTCACCCTCCTATGCAGCTCTCTAGGTGGAATGACAAGAAGAGAAACATTTTTTGCATTGTCAAAGTGAAAGAATGAATTTTTAAAAACCATTCATTCCTAGAAAAATGATGGTGTCTGTAATGCATGACTACCTAGTCGTGCTTGGTAACTGTGTGAGCCCTTTATCCCACCTGACCATGATGAAACGACAGCAGGGATATAGTCATCGGTCTGTCCGTAGTCATTTTTTGTCTTTTTTTGTCTTATCCTCCAATTAGAGGAAAAGATGAACCGCCTTCTAACAGGGAAGGTAAATTGTTTTTTTTGTCAGTGCATTCTTTACAAAGTGCTGTGCATGCGTTAGACGTCATACTAGACGCCGACGCTGTGGTGTTAAACGTCACGCCTCTTTTGCTCATGGAACCCCTGCTCACTATTTAAAATGTCACACCGGAGCGGCGTTGTTTCACCGTCGCCTTGTTCAGTGTAAACAAACAAAAGGCGCTGTAGAGAAAGGTCTACATTGTAGCTCTGTTGCGCAATCTCTGTGTAAAAAAAAAAAAAAAAAGGCTACTGATCCATTTGTTGTACAATTTTTTTGTGGGGGTTGGGGGGGTTTGTCATCTTCAGATGGCTCTAGTTTAAATAACTATATGAAGTATCTCTTTCCCAAGATAAATAACCAACTATCATGCTATGATCCTTCTCCATGCAGTGGGTGTTACTGCGAAGCCCTTAACAGTGACAATGGGGCAGGCTGTGGCTGGAGCCAAGGAGCTCTCTGGACTTCTTACAGGCCAGCGGTAAGCTAGTCTGCCCTACACACAGGCCCACTAATTATAGAGCACTTAAACCCCTAATCATGCCTGCACCCACGCCCACCCTATCGGACAAAAAGTGCGTCTGGTGCAGAGGGACTGATGAGTGGTGTACTCTAAATCTGGGAATGATGGCCAAACAGCACTTGCTGGGTTAGCTCCTGAGTAGATTGGTGGTTATGTGTGTCACTGCAGGTCTGGTAGTCTCTCAGAGATGTCTGGTGCCCTGTCCCCAGGCTCCAGTTCTTTCAGCAGCGTGCAACCTTGCATGGTGTCAGGGTCCACCACACCAGTCCAGGTGCAAGCTCCGGCTACTGCCCAAGGTATCTCTGTCCTGTCCTGCACGCCTGTTTGTGCTCTCAAGCTGTGCAGCTAATCTCTGTGCAGTAGCCTCAACACACGGCAGTGCTAACCGCTTTGCGAGTGAGGTTAAAGTTTTGAGCACTGGATGAGAACAGTGTGTGAGGACATATTTAAACAAACATCATCATTGATCACCTATTGCGCCATCGCTGTCTGTCGCTGTCCCAAACCTTACCCTTTAGAGATTACAGTCATGTACTGTGCTTGTGTGTGTGTGTGTGTGTATATCCATCTAGTTTAGCCTGTGGGAAGGAGTTTTTGTCCTAGTAGATCTTGGGATTGATTTCACCCGACTGTCAGCCCCATTGATTCCCTGTCTTTGTGCTTGTGTGCAGCGCCTTCCGCCAGCAGTCTGCTACAAGGCCTAAGTTTCAGTCTGCAGGACATCGTCACCAAAGCTCCTAGTTTGCCGTCCACAGCAGCCAACACAGGCAATACCCAGGTACCTCTTGGTGACATGGTTACATTGCTTTTATGATAAGTTTGAATATCCACAAAGTTTTGGTTGTTTTGCAATCTCAAGGGATCATGTATACTATTCTGACAACCATTTTCCAAACCATTAGGTATGCATAATTTTGTAGTTGGCTTAAATGTGGAAAACTATTGTAAATACTGTATATGGTTGAATTAACATTTTGTAGATTAATATGATTATAGACAGATGCATCTGTTAAAACAGTTTTTCTTGCCATTTATGTTAACAGGTGTTGAACACAAAGGATTATTCAGGTCTGCTAGACCATTACTAGATTTATAGACATATATATACATTTAATACTCTCAGTTGCCAGTTTATTGGGCCCACCTTACTAAAACTAATACAACCCTAAAATAATAAATCCTTCCACCATGAGTGAGTTTTTGTTTTAAAGAGGTACTGACTCAACGTTTTATTTTCATATGTAAAGGTGTAATTTGTGGTGCTGCTGAATTGTGTTGTATTATAATCAAAGTGGTTACAAATGTTTTGTCCACCCCATTTTTATCACTAAATACTTTTCAGTATACCTAGTAAAATGGCAACTGAGTGTACTTTCAAGGGATCTAAAAAGGGTTTGTGGTATGGAAATAACAACCCATATCTTGTTCTTAATTAACTTTTAATGATTATCTTTAATAAATAACAGAAACAAAGAGACATAAAACAACAACACCAAAATGTAACCACCAGAAATTCCTCCGGTGACATAACTGGAGTATACGCAATCAGTAATTAGTATGCAGGCCTATCGTGGGTGCCAGTGGTCTCTGCTGCTGTACAAGTGGCAAGTTGGGACCAGTTTCTGAGGTGCAGCACCTGCACCTGGGTGCAGCACCTATGTCGAACCTGGGTCTTTGCATGTTGTAGACCAGGGTGAGGACAGTCTTTCATTGTTCCTCTGGCTACATAAGCCTGTTGTAGATGCAACATTGTGTAATTTTTGAGCATTTACCACACAGGCAACTTGTCTGGTTGACTGTAGCTACCTCTAGCATGCCAACGCCGTGACTCCGATCATGTTGCCCCCAACCATAACATTCTCATGGTGTAATATTCTCCCCAGTCTTCGTACCTTTTTACAGGGGTGGGTTGATTTGAAAAGGGAGTGGAGATGTGGGATTAGTTTGCCCTCCAGTTGTCAGCATGTAAACCCAGGAATATTACAGGACATGAAACATTTACCCATGAGGAATGGGCTAAGATTCCACTGGAACGCTGCAGTTGTCAAGCTATACGTCACGTCATATCGGGTCATAATGGCAAAAGGGTCTCTACAAAGTACTAGAGATCCTTGTCATTAAGGGTTTGAACCATTTAGAGACTGCATTTGTCAGTAAAAGTAGCATTTTGTGTTATATTTGGGGTCAAATATAAGGGGCTATTCAAACTGTTCTTGTTTGATTTGGTTATTGCGAACATCTGATGAATCGTAGATTTTGCCAATAAACCTAATATACGATGGGCTTTTAATAATTTTGCTTCCAACTGTAGGTGTACAACCAATTTTAAAATGAAGAGAATGTATTCTCAGATTGGGCCAAAATATGACAGTTTACATATAAAAGGAAAATATGCAGACTTACAAAAGATGGGAGTAAAATATGATCTCCTGCAGGCTGTTGTGTGCCATTGTATGACTCAACCTTACACTATTTGTTTGTCTTTTCTTTCTTCCGCCTTTAGGTGGTTTGTGGGAAACCACAGGGTCAGGTCCTGAGCTCTGTCGGTACCAGCAGCAGTACTCTGCTCCGGGCGGTGCCTCTGGTCACCACAGGAGGAGTGGCTAAAACCACTGCCATCCACCAACTGCTCACCAATGGCGGGCTGGCAAAACTTGCCAGCAGCTTGCCCGGCTTGGCTCACATCACCAATCAGACCGCTGGTATGTCTCGAGCTGCCAAAACACGACGGCCACGTTGAAAGCCGGGGGTTTATTCATCCTTTGTTTTGGGAACAGTAGGTCAGGATGTCTGTAGGCCATGGAGGATTGCTGCAGTAGAAGACCACAGAGGATCAGCTCTTTGGACGTGTATGTAGATAGTTTGCCTGGAAGAACCCATCTCCTATAAGGTTAAAGTGAGGTGTTCAGCTATACAGCATCAGAGGGCAGATTAGTGGCGTACCACGTTTGTTTGTTTTCAGGTTCAGAAAGACCCATATGGGAAATGTGTGGTCAAAATTCCCAGTTAATGCTCGACACATAATGTTTTATGAAGAAACTGATACAAATGTAAAATACAAATGTATGAAACCATTTGATACAGAAGAATTGTGAATTAAGTTAAAGTCAATGTTGGTAAGATTGACCAAATTTAACACCCAAAAATTCAATTCTGGCTGCTTTTGTACGTCAGATTTGTTTGTTTCAGTCATTTCATGTATGTGTTTATTTTGGTTGCCTGTTTGCGTAGCAGCATATTGTAAGCTTACCCATTGAATCACTTGCTTTTAATACCCATAAGTATGAATGCTGGCCTTTCACAAAGACGTGTTGAAAAGCAATAAAAGTAGCACATGGCATTTCCCAAGCTCTGTTCCTGCTGTTACAATAAAGACTGTAATAAAAATCATGCTTTCATTGCTTCTTTTTTTTTTGCTTTTTGCTTTTACTGTGATTTAGTTGTGTTTCTCACCCCTCTCACTGAACCAAAACCCTCACGTTCATCATCCAACACCCTGCTATGGTCTTAATTTGCTAACCTAATAGAGCCAAACACATTCTGGTGACTTCCATCCCAACATGCTTGCCAGCTTTAGTGGCCAAAGTCAAACACTCAAGTCCATTTTTAGTGTATTTTGAGGATTAGCATGTCTCGCTGTTAGATTGAAGCAGTTTTGTTTGTGTGTCATTAGGGCAGAAAGCCCCCACTTCGATAACGGTGACCCTTCGAGGAGCACAGCCGAGTCGAGTGGGATCTCTCAGCCAAGCTGGTGAGGTCGTGACGCCGGCTCACACCCATGAGCCAAAGGTGTGTCTCATTGAAGCATGTAATGGTTCTCGATGTGGGCAAATCTGACTTTTAGCTCCTTCATTATTACTTACATTTTTTGTAATGTGATGGTACAAGTTTGCTTCCACTGATTCTGGCAACATTTACCTTTTTGGCTTTCACACTACCAACATTTTTATCCATAAAAGCCAAAGATCCACTGCCACGGCAACACAATGCCATGAAGTCATTTTACAAAAACTTTTTTTGTGTGTAGATAATGAAAATAATGAATATTTTATATTTTGTCCTAACAAGTAACCCTTTACCCAATTTATCAATTTATCAAGGCATCATTTGCATTTAAATGCACATACCTTTAGTTTTGAAGTGTATAAACAAATGCAAACTTATATGGCTCCTTATTTGAAATGATCCTGACCACAAGGCGCATGTTGGAACAACTGCTTTCTTTCTTTCTTTTGCAGAACAGCTGTTTTCACAGATCCCCTCTTTTTAGTTTTAGAGTTTTTTAATTTGTTCATTCACTTGTCACAGGGAATTCCATAAAAACATGCCGTTATTGCAGCCAGTGACGTGTTATCTTAAGCAATCTAAATAGGGCACTGAGTATAAAAGGGAGCTGCAGCTCTGAAAATATCTCAATGTTATTGCCAAAGTTGTCAGCCAGTTCTAAAGCCAAAGAGGTAAATGTCACATTTCTTTGTTGTTAAGATTGAGATAAAAATAGATTTATTATTACTTTCTCTGACTGTGAGTTCTTTTCATTTCACTGTGCCATTTGACAGCAGTGAAAGTCTCAGCTCACGGTTTCCATGCGATGATGCACCTGACGTAAGCTGGTGCTGTGCCAGAGGCATCTGGGAGCCACAGCCTGCTGGAGAGACTGTACCCTCTCTGCACTGATGACCGATGAACACCTGCCTCACATCCTCCAGAGAGCTCCCCTGTCAAGACGGTTGGAAAGGGCCAGGCAGTCACCATCGGCTGTAGCCGAGTCGCTATGATGCTCAACCTTTATGTACAAATGCCATGGGCTCCACAGACTACTAACCGTGCAATGGTGTTTTTCATGCTACAGTCTGTGCTCCCTTCTTACACCTGATAGCCAGATATCCAGCATGATCACATGTTAATCTCCAGGGAACAAATGACATCATGTGAGGATAGTCTGCAGCCTTCCTGGACTGTAATAATAACCATATATAGGCTGGAGGAAGATAAATGTGCAACTCTTGATGCTGATTGTACCCCTACATCTCACCTGAAAAATATTCTTTGTATATTAAGTTTAAATCCTTTTGTCATTATTTTGCATTTATCACAGGATAAGTGTGATTAACAGCAATGTATACAAGCATCTTGATCTCACAAATATGGATATTTCTGGGATAAATACATTTTAATGTAAGCAAAGGCTTCAATAATATTTTATTTTTACATTCACTATTTCATCAATAGATTTTTGTGCTGCAGTTTTCTTTCACCATAATAAACAAGGTCACCGTACAGGCCTCAAGTATGGTAACACCTTCATTTCAATGCTAATTAATTGTCAGCACTTGATCATAATCATGTGATTGCACAAGCTGTGGCTTATTGTCAAAGATGCCTGGCTTTGAATAATATGCACAATGCACTGAAAAAGCTGCAGTAGATTTCTGTCTATTCATGATAAACAGTATTTATTTCATTGGTTTCGTCACTAGCCTCATGTTCTATAGTCTAAACTACTGTATAAGGTGATATTTCCCATCTGCACTTTGTCATCTCTTCGCTGTAAATGGGCATTTTGTTTGAAACTGCCACAGTAAAAAAAAAACTGTCTGAAGACACTCAGCAGTGTTCACTAATCTAAATATTTGGTGCTGTGTGATCAACACTTTGTGGGATGAACAAGCTGAGAAACCCCCTCTTATTCAAAATACAGTGATGACAATCACTCATGCATGACAGCTATACTGCTGTGTTTACAGCAACGGCATAAATACAGCCCACTCATCTCAGCAGACATCCTGTCTTAAATTCCACACACAGGCAGCAGTGAGATAAGACAGAGGAGTGTCTCTTCCCCCTTATATACAGTATATAATAGGCAGGGACAGGATAACTAATGACAGACGGAGAACAACAGAGCTGCTGATGTAGACTCCCATCATCATCAGCAGCAGCAGAGAAAAGATGAAAGTTTAAAAGTGAATAAATAATATAAAAATGTTTGTGGCTATGGGCATTTTATTAATATAGCACATTGGTATGTCTCTACCTCAAGTCACTTTCAAGTCACTTTAGGCTACCAGATGCGTGGGTGTTTGAGGGTTCTGGGTCATATCTTAGCTGTTCCTAGGACTGCACTCTCCTGGACAGAGTCCTCAGATGTTGTACCTGGAATCTGCCGTATAGCCACTCTTCCAGTCTGGAGGATAACAGCCTCTAATACCTCTAACACCGCTGTGGGACCACTTTGTCTTTGACCTTCCACTTCTGTTCCAGCTGTTCCTGCAGTTGGTACCTCTTGATCCGCTTGTCCTCCTCCTTCCTGATGTTACCTCCAGCTGGGATTGCCACATCTATCACAACTGCCCGCCACTGTGTTTGGCTGGTTAGCCAGCAGTTGCTTGTCAGTCTGGAACTAGAAGTCCCACAGGATCTTGGCTCTGTTGTTCTCAAACACTTTCAGTGGCGCCTCCCACCAGGACCTGGGGACTTTTAATCCATACTCGGCACAGATGAGCCTGTATGCCATCCCAGTCACTTGGTTATGCCTCTCAGTTTATGCTCTTACAGCTTGCTGCTATGTATCTTCTTTGCACAGCCTGCACATTGTGTCCTGTCTGCTGTGGTAGACCACTGCCTCCGTGGATCTCGTGCTTAGGACCTGTTCTTGTGCTGCCAAGATCAGAGCCTCTGTGTTGTCTTTAAGGCCGGCCTTGTCTAGCCACTGGTACAATTTTTTTTTTAAATGTCCACCACTTCTTCTATTGGTTGATGATACATCCCACGGGGGAGCTTTAGGCTTGATAAGGTTGATTGGCATTATAAGGTGTATATATGTGTGGGTACATGTATATCAGTGATTGATTCATTCATATTATGAAGAGATGTAGGCTGAGCAGTCTGCATATGGTGAACCTGGGGCATCAGTGTCTGAAAAGCACCTCGCTTCTGTTCATAAATAAATAAGATAAAACCATGCTTTATTTGGCCAAACTCAGGCTATAATAACCTGCCAACCTTGCATGTTAAAATATACCTTTCATTTATTTTCCCTCCGTGCAAAGTTCCATAAATGTCCAACAGGTGGCGCACTAACCACTTCAATTTGCTGGTGACTTTCTCACATGTGTGTGCAGCTCAACCCCAGAAAGGTCAAGCTCAGTAGTCTGCCTGCCTGTTTGTTTGTGCGCGCGCGTGCGGCTGGACTCGAGTGCGCACGTGCGTAAATTGTGCGCGCGTTTCCGCAAGGCTGTCTCGTGCGCAAGTGTGTAAAAAGAAGAAAAAAAGAAAGAAGGAAAGCAAAAGGAGGGACGCGATTTAACTAAACTGTAAAAAGGTAGTAAAAATCGAATTTGTCATGCAAGTAGAGTTTCATTTGAGCTTCTCAATTTTTACGCACTTTTAAAAAATAATGTGAGAACCACAAATGAACTCTACGGGACCCTTTTTTTTAATTTAATTTAATTTTTTTTTTTTTTTACAAGCTAGTGCCTGACGGAGTCAAATATAATGACATCTTTACTTTGGATGATTTATCATTGCTTTAAGGTAAATACGGCGCTATCACCAATACTCCTAATGAGATAATTGCTCGTCAATCAAATTGTAGTCCCTCATTGGCTCTTCAAGGACAAGGAGAGCAGTATAAAAACACGCCGAGGTCTTCTTCACCGCCCCCTTGGAGCTGCTGTATCATCAAAGTTTGTCAGGCAGCACTCCGCACAAGCCCGAAGCTCCGGCTGGAGGAGAGGAATCACTGCCCTCAGAGCCAAGAAGACACCGGAGAGAGGTTGGATTTAAAACCCGCCCTCCAGAGGGATCTCGTTCCCCCCCCCCCAAAAAAAAACCTCCCATTTTCTCTCACTCTCTCTCTTCCTTTACCTTTATCCCTGGCCTTTCGCCGTTGCCCCCACCACAATAATGGATCTCACGGCGAGATGTTTGTTCCTTCTATCCTGTCTCGGCGTGATATTGGCCATCGATTTGGAGGCGATTGATCCAGGTTACTATGTGGAGAACACTGCCACATCAGAAGCAATCGACTACAAGGATCCCTGTAAAGCTGGTGAGATTTTTCCCCCTTTTTTAAAAAAAAAAATAGGCTGTGTGATTCAGCCACCTCTTACCTCGCGGGGTAGAAAACATGCCACGAATCTGTTTGTGGAGCTTGCAGATATCGACCGGAGACAACGCGTTGTGCGGGAATGACAGCGCGTGGATGTAGTTTTAAAATGCTTTAGAGAACATTTTGTGCGTTTGTTTAGTACTAAACTGCATATTTTATGCAGTTTGAAACGTCTGAAGCTGTCGTCTAGTGTAACCCAGCTCGACGAGAGGCTGCATGGATTGTGGAAATGTAAAGGATGAGTCTCCGAATTCTCCAAACTTGAAAAGTTTGGCTAAAGTGCTTGTTGAAAAGTTGCAGCCTGCATTTTGCGTTAAATCCACTGTTATTCTCCATGTTAGGGTCGTGTACTCACTGCAGACGGTCTCCTATGTATTATTGCAAATAAAGGAAATCTACACCTTGATTTGTTTAAGACTTGTGCTCCTTTTCTGGTGGTTTTTTCTCAGGGCACAAACAGTCAATTTTTTTTTTCCACCGGCTGTTCACACAGCCGCTAAATTAGTGGAGGAGGGGAGAGAGGGCAGCATGGTGGAGCCTTGAAATTATGTATAAATATGTCCGCTTCTTCCCTGCTTTGGTTCGACCTGCATGTTTTCCAATTATTCAGCAAAAGCATATCTGACTTGTCATTGTAATCTCTATTTTGTGTGTTGTGTGTGTGTGTGTGTGCTGTGAACTCGTTGTCTTGCCAAATCCCTTTTGGGGGAGTTTGAGCAGATTGTTTTCCATCTGGTGAAAGTATTCAGGTTACAGAAACAGAGAGTTGCCTTCAGTCAAAATGACCCCTGAAGTCCTGGAAGTGCCGGCTGATTTGGCATTTGACAATTTCTGATGTGGCAGTCGAGAATAAAACTCAATCCTCCAGCTCTCAGCTTCACGCCTGTCTGATTTCTTCTGTGTCTCATGTGCAAGATATTGGAAGATGTTGCTTCACTGTTTAATTTGAGTCATTCCAGATTGTTTTGCATCACTTGTATATATTTGCTGGACATGGACGTGGTGTACAGGTGAATTCTCAAGACTTACGGGTAAAAAAACAACAACTGACAAACGGTCAGTGATGCTGTTTCTTTTTCTGACTCAGTTTTCCGAGAAATCATTTATGTAACGTAAGTGTCTCATCCCCACTTGTGTTTGGTGTTTTTCTTATCTGTGAGGATGTTATTATTACTAATCCAGTTTATTTAAGTATCATTTGAGTGGATTGTAGTGTTGACTATGGTTTCGTCTGGGAACGTCTGCAGACAGGTGGTAAATGAGAGGCCATGTCAGCCATATTTGATACTTTCTCACACACTCTATCATACTAACACACACACAACTATACTCTCCTACATGCACACTCATACACTGTAAAATGTAAGATTCAATTTAATTAGAAATACTGAGTTGACCTAACTCAGTTTTTATCAACTTGTTAAAAACACCCATTTTATTTTAGTTACTTTGGCATCAAGAAAACTGTCAATCAAGTACTGGGAACTTTTGCTTTTTTCAGTACTTAGTTACATCCCACAATGTAACTAAGTAAATTACTCTTACACTTAAATACCCCACAAATTAGATCTACTTTACTTGAATAGCCTGTTTTCTGTTCATACCACTTTCTACTTGTACTCCACTACTTTTCATGGTAAACACCCCTTTTATGTGAGAAAAGTTGGATAACTGGTTCTTTTGTTTTTGTTTCTTCTACTCAGGTATTTGCTGTCCCAGCTTCTAAAATCTTTAATTCACATTCAGATCTGTTACATGAATGCTCTTAACAGTTGTGACAATATCCCACAACTAGAATAGATTCACATAGACTTATTGTTCTGCAGCTGTCCTGTTCAATATTGGGTAGCTGACATCTTTTGTCCATATGAACATAAATGTTTAATGACAGTTGAAACAACCACTGTGGTTTTGCACAATGGGTAAATAGATACAGTAGCGTTGGGGACAGGTGGGTGGAGTTTCCCAGCATACCTTTGGACAATGTGTTTAAGGTCATGAGCCCAAGTAACCTGTTATTAAATGTGTTCTGAATAATTATCAGTTAAGCAGTAATTAGCTAATAGAAAATGGTTAGTTGTACAACACCACGGCATCATGAGTTCAGTCTCTCACACGGTTAGTGACGTCCTGCCTGGATGATGCAAGAGGGTGATAAAAATAAAGTAGTGTGATGTATTATAATAAGCACTCCAGAGCAAAAAGCAAATCATTTTGTCAAATTCATGCAATATGAAATTTCAGCATGCAACAATACATTTTAGGATATTGGTAGTTTAAGTTATCACGATAACAGTAAGCAAGCTAATTTACGGCCTGCCTGATCTGAACCTGAGTGGTGCTCAGTGATTGGACTTCTGTGCTAGTCATGGTTTGTCCATAACGAACACCATGTTCGAATATAAGGGGGTCCATCAGTGCACTCGGCACCAGGACGTCGTAGGTCTAAGATCGACTTTGTGGTTGTATCAGCAGACCTACGACCATATGTTCTGGACACCTAGGGCGTCCTGGTGCCCACTGATGGACCCCCTTATGTTCAAACATGGTGTTCGTTATGGACAAACCATGACTAGCACAGCAGTCCAAACACTGAGCACCACTCAGGTTCAGATCAGGCAGGCTGTAAATTAGCTTGCTTACTGTTATTGTGATAACTTAAACTACCAATATCCTAAAATGTATTGTAGCATGCTGAAATTTCTTATTGCATGAATTTGACAAAATGATTTGCTTTTTGCTCTGGAGTGCTTATTATAATACATCACACTACTTTATTTTTATCACCCTCTTGCATCATCCAGACGGGACGTCACTAACCGTGTGAGAGACTGAACTCATGATGCGATGGTGGTGTATAACCAACCATTTTCTATTAGCTAATTACTGCTTAACTGATAAATATTCGGAACACATTTAAACACAGGTTTCTTGGGCTCATGACGTCAAACACATTGTCTCAAGGTGTGCTGGGAAACTCCACCCGCCTGTCCCCAACACGCTACAGGATCTATTTACCCTCTAGTTACACTGTGGGATGTAACTAAGTACTGAAAAAAGCAAAAGTTTCCAGTACTTGGTTTGTTTAAATGAAGCAAACTCAAGTAAACTGAGTTTGACCGTTTTCTTGATGCCAAAGTAACTAAAATAGAATGAGTTTATTAACAAGTTGATAAAAACTGAGTTAGGTCAACTCAGTATTTCTAATTAAATTCAATCTTATATTTTCCAGTGTATGATTGTGCATTTAGGAGAGTATAGTAGTGTGTGTGTGAGAGAGTATGATTGTGTCTGTAGGAAATTATCATAGTGTGTGTGAGAAAGTATAGAATATGGCCTACATGGCCTCTCATAGGTGATTGGGAGATGGCCACAAGCACAGACTCCCTCTGCTCAACCCTCCCGGTCTCCAGCTCTTTCAACACCGCATGCTTTTTTTTTCTTTCTTTTTTTTGCTCCTTACTAAGCACCAAATTGTCCAAGATCTCTAAGAAGCTCTCGTTTTTACATCCTCCTCACTTGCAATGCATGTAGAAAACATTTTCCCCATCCATATAATAACTAGGATGGATTTGACAACCATGGAATATTGATCTGCTCTGTTTTTTTCCTTATTTACCTGCACTGAGTGTGTTTGATCGCCTTCTGGAAGGCTCTGTGAGGAGCTGATTTCATGCTTGTCCTCCACATGGCTGTCCTTGCTCAACACTCCTCTACGATTGTCAGATTTTTACTAATTGACTGAGGATCTGCATGCGTTGAAAATAAATGCAAGCAATGAGATCTAACAACTCCTGCTCAGGTGTTTGTGGAAAAACCAGATGATACTTATAATCCTCAGATCATTTAAAATCCACTCGGTAAGTTTTTAATTTCTTGCCACAGTGCATGAGTGACGCTACTCCTCAGTTAATCCCTTTAAAAATGTTCATATTTACAGAGGATTAAATAACTCCTCACTGTATCAGCTATGATAGAAATGTGCACTGATTGAAGCAAGCAGTGTAATAACACTGAAGTAATGCCCTCTATTAGGAAGTTAACAAGTGGAAAAATTCCTTAGTTTGCAGAACTACAAACTTGGCAGCGTCCCATCAAGTCATTTAAGACTAGCAACCCACAGGGATTAGATCCACTCATTTTAAAATGAAAAATGGATGAGAACCAGTCGCACTCGTTGTCTGCTCTGCTTAAAGGATAATCATGAAAACGGTAACGTGTAACGCTTTAATTCATTTATGAAAATGTCTTAATCTGTTTAAGACTCCTGTGATAGGGTTGTCGGTCTGGGACGTGCACGTTCAAGCTTTGGATGTGCGCTTTTATGTTGAGCTGCTGCAGACAGGGCAACCTGGGCAAAACCCCCTCCTCTCTTATGCAAGTGTTTTTTTTTTTTTTCTCTTCAATCCTGGGCCCCCAGCGCTCTCCTCTGACTGGCTAAAACGTATCACACAGACTGTAGGTCATTCACTTCTTGCCAAGTGAAAGCATTGCTAGAAGGTGGAGGGCAGGCCAGTTGCACTGCGCCACACAAGCCCAGGTAAGGTGAGTGCAGGCCTCTCACCAGGGTGATGCGTAGGTTCTGCACAAGAGTTGGAGAATTTGCTGCCGTCAGCGGAGACTCCTGTCATAACAGACAGAATACGACAGCTGGCTTCTTTATTATAAGTATTTGTTTTTATTCACTGAAGTGTCACTTACTGGTGGTTAAGGGCCTCTGAAAAGCCACTGAGATCTTCCACAGCTACGTTCATATTACAAGCCTTATTGCTCAATTCCTTATCTTTTTTTTTCTTTTTTTGCTCAGATCAGATTTGGTTATCTTGATGGATCACATTCAGAACCTGACCTGACTCTGATGTGAACACAGCTCCTCTGACATGGCAGACTGCTCATTGATGCCTTTGTTTTTTTGTTTTTTTGCTGGAGTCACCTGTGTCCCTAACAACAAAAATGTCATTGTTCAACAAATCATGGCATTCAAACTGAAATGGAAGCTCTAGTAAAGGCATGCATGACATTTTGGTCTGGAGGACAGTAAACACTGTTCACAAGCAGATTGTGAACAGCTGACGATCTGCATTGTTGTCATCTCTCCTCTCTAGTGGTTGCATTGTACCGCACTGCCAATGCTGCCTGATGACAGTGTGCATGTATGCAAAAAGCCTCACGGATTCTGATCTGACAAATCGGACATGTATCCGATCCACGACCACATGTGAAAGTGTCTCAAATCTGATTTGAGAAGATTGGATTTTTGTGTCCACTCAGCCCTGAAAAATCAGATTTTTTTCACATTAAGGCCAAAACATCATAATTTAGTCATTTCAAAGTGGTAATGTGAAAGTGGCCAATGACTGAGTCAGTTTTGCATCAAAGGAGACTCATAATTAGAAGTGAGATGAACTCAATTGCTACTTCTACTCTACTATATTTTGGAGACAAATGCATTTAGTTGTTAGTAACTTGGCCTCAGACAAAGAGAATTGTCTGGATCAGCCAAAGTAGTTTTTAAAGCAGAATGGGGCCCAGTAGAGCGCATACCTTCACCAAGGCCAACCCCCCTCCTACACGTCTGTTTAGCTTGCTTCACCCATGCCCAGTCCCCTCCACACAATTATGTGGAAATCTGTTAAGGAATCTGCACCAAAATGCAATGTGCTCTTTAACCATCCTTCCACCCAAGTTTCATGGAAATCTGACCAGTGGTTTTTAAACCAACAAACAAATGGACACGGATGAAACCATTTCCTCCTTTGCAGAGACGACGATTTATTTTTATCAGCAATAAGACAAAAAACAAAAAAAACAAACACAGATTCCGCTAATCAAAGAAAAATGCTGACAATCAGATGTGATCCTATCTCTAAAAACAATCCTCTGCTAAAAAGCATGAACATGAATTTTCAACATGAAGTTTTGGATTGTGTTGACTGTATTTTTTGTGTGTTAATTGCCTCCTTTCACACATCGTTCACTTTTATTTTAGTGTTGTTTTTTTCATCTAAGTCTCTGAAAATGGCAGCTCAAAACAGCTGACGCTCATTACCCCACAACATCCCTCTGTCTTGGCTGTGATTGGCCTCTTTTCTCTCTGTTGAACTTCAGGATGGAGCCTTTAAGCAGAAGCTGGTCTTTTTTATCATGTTATTCAGGCTGTATAGCTGAGCCCACACTGGGTGTTGTTGTTTTTTTTACATTACAGGACCCCTGCCACTTCTCTCTCTGCAGGGTTCAGGTGATTAGGGAGTCGGATCTATTGGCATGCTCTCGCTGTGTTTGCTGGAACAATATGTTTGTTGTCGGAGCTGAGTAATAACTAATCTTGCATTGCATTAACACCAAGTCTGGGTACTGAGCCTTAACAACAAAAGCTTTAGGAGAGCTCATTTAAATGGCTCAAAGGCTGCCCAATTAGCCTGCCATAATGACCAGCCTACCTTCATTATTCAGTTCATCTCCCAGATAATTCAACCACAGTTACATTTCTGTTCATGTGGAAGGATTGTTTCTCTATTCCCTCCACCTGTACTGAATACCTGAGGTGGTTTTTTTTTTTGTTTTTGTTTTTGTTTTTTCAGCTCTTATTAATGGAAAGCGTTGAGGGGTTGAAAATATCTCCCAGATTTAACTCGTCCACAAACCTGTTTAAACATTGCTTTGGACATCTGTCCTCAGAAAACCTGCTCTTTCCTCACACCAGACTGTTGGTCTGCCGTCTAACCCAGAAATATGAAGTCTGGATGATCAAAATAAGTTTTTGTCAGAGGTGAAAAGTCCCTGCCGCGTGGCGATGAATTATTCATGCATGCAAAGAGCTCAAACGCTGTATATTGTTGGCATAAAAAAAAAAGAAAGACAAATGGCTGGCAGGCTGATGAGTCATTACAGGGGGTTCGACTGGCAGTAGGGTATATCAGTAATCAGTGGCAGAGATGAGCTGGGAAATCCAATCCGCTAATGGGCTTGATGGAGTGTGAAATGTTAAAGGGGAGGCAGCCTCTTGCTGTGTGCCCTTTGCATGTGAAGCCGCTCTCATTTTGTCAGCGCGGTGACAATAACTCAGTCTTGATCTCAGCTGCAGCTGATGAGACTTCAAGTCTTCAATTGGAAAATAATTACTCGACTCTCAGACTCTTCAGATTTTGTCACAATCTGTCTCCGTTATACCTGGGTTAACTTTTTCATATGAGCAGAGTGCAGATAAACATTTTTTTTCTCTCTCTCTCTCTCTCTCGCTCTCTCTCTCTCTCTCTCTCCTGCCTTGAGCTCAAATTAGTGTCAGGATTTGTTAAGGTCAGCATTTGCTGAAGAAAAAAGAAAAAGAAAAAACAGCTGGTTTGTCTTTACAAAGGAGAAAGGCGCCATATCTACAGCACAACAGGCCTGCATAATACAATTCATCATCCCTTAGTTAAGATCATGCTGCTTTACCTTCTTTTTGTCTCATGTTTCACAGGATTTGCTGCTGTCCTGTTTTTTTGTTTTTTTCCCCCTCCCCATTCAGTGTTTGGAGGGGCTGCTTTACCCCGCATGTGTTAGAAAGGGCTGGTATGGAATAAAACCTGAAAAGTGATACCACTCTGTCATCAGATGGTAATCACCTTAATGCAATACACTGCTGGCCTCTATTGGAATTCAAATGCAGCGTTTGTTACCAAACAGCGGTTGTGAAAGGCGGTGCCAGGCTATTGTGATGCATTCCAGGCTTGCATATTGGCCAGGCTTTCTCATCCCTCGTCATTAGGTCTTGTACACTCGCAGAGGAGCTGGCCCTCTAAATATAGGCTGGTGTTAGTGTCTGTTTAGGCTTAGTATTGATGTTTGTGCAGGTTTCTGTGGCAGATGTCGTGGTCTGGTATTCGCAGAAAGGAGATTTATGTGAATAGTCCTGGAGCATTTGACACCGCGTAGGTCGAGGCAAGGGCATTCCACAAATCAATGGGATTAATTTGATTGAGATCTCATCTGTAATCTGACAGGATACGCTGATTGATGGAGGCAGTCTGAGATGAGAAGGATTATGGGTTAGATTAACTAAAAAAAAATAAATGATGGGGGGGGGGGGGCTTTATCAAACATCAAATATGTTCAATGTTTCATCCAAAGTCTTGCTGTGATGAGTTTGTGAAATATACATATGTTAAGATTTTAAGTTGTTGTCATTCAAATATCTATTATATATATTCTGCATAGATATTAATATTATAGCTGCAGCTGCTGTCATGTAAGTAATGAATAATGTTTGGAAAGGGATGCAGTACTGTACTCTGACGGACACTTGCCATCTGCCACATTCACTGGGTTTTAATCTACAATGCAGCTCACGAGTCTCTGTTTGTACCTCATGCTCATGTCATTACAGCTCTGTGTCTAGATGAGTTTATCACCTTTCTCCATAGCCTGTCCTCAATCCAAGCTCAAGAGTTGTACAATAGGTTCCTAAAACCGTGTGTCTGTGGATAATTAAAGGCAGGAGACAAGGGGATTAATTCTCAATCCCTGTGAGTCTCTCCATAAACCTGCAACAGCGTCTCCAGGACGACTGCTGCGCCCGGGGGGAGGGGGGGGAGATGAGTCCTAATGCCGCCGGGTCGTGCATTTGCTCACTTCAATCTCCACTGTTGTCTGAGAACAATGACACTGTGGATTAACTGGCCCATCTTCAGCACAGTGGTGCACGATTGGGCAGAGAGCGCTGCCCTCTGTGAACCTCATGGGGGTGGGAGAAAACCTCTAACTCCATTATTTTGTCCTAGCATGCACCTAACATTCTAATGTGCAGTTTGATACCACATGTGAAAAGAAACATCCTCCAGCTGTTGCTTTATTTTCCTGTCAAGTTTCCTAGAATTCTTTTGAATACTTTTTTCTAGGCGCTTGTGGCCTTCCTTGACAGCAACCAGGAATTAATTGTTCCTGGGCTGCCTGTTCTCCTCAGTGCTCAGCCAGTTCTGGGAATCATTAAAAGCTAGCACAAATTAGAGGACCCCTTTGACCTCTGGAATTTAAACCTGTCATCTATGCATGCCCTGTCTCGTTGGCAATGATCTACACCTCATCGTATTGCTGTCATTAACCTCTGATCCCAGACACTGTAATGCTGCTGTGCATCCTCGGTGTTCTGCAGAGTGCAAGATTTGACATGCATATGCCAAAGCTAACCCATATTGTTTCAATAATGCTCCTCTGGTGAAAAGGCATGCGAGCCAAGTATTCTTTTGTTTCCTTTGTGCTTCCCATTCCTTTTGCTCTTATCTCAGACCTTTTTATAGGAGTGCAGCAGTAGATAAAGCCCTTTCCTGTTTTTGCAGAAAAGGAAAGAAAATAGCCAAATTTATCTACACATTACATTTTGCAGTAAAGGTAGCTTGTATTGCATTGAAGATTTAACCACTGTAAATCACTTCCATAAACTCTACTGTGCAGTGGTTCTCTGGGCTTTTTACCCCTGCGGCTCGGCCTTTCCTTCACCACATTAACCTCCAGACACAAATCGAGAAGGCTTGTCATTTTCTCTCTGCTCCATATCTGCCTCCCCCCTTTTCAGAGAGAGCTGCGGTTCAAGGCAGAGGGGGATATGCCTTCATCCCCTCCACCTTCCCTTCCCTTCTCATTGTCATCTCCTCTTCAGACACTAAAATACAGTGCAGCCACTTTGCCTAAACCCCCACCACCCTCCCTCTACCCGACTTCTGCACACACGCTGGGTCATAAATGCTTAGAGACGTGCTGGTGTTAAAAGCCTGTAAAACTGAGCGTCCTGTCTCTGCGGAGAGGACTCCTAACCTATCCTCCACAGTAATGGGGCATTTTGGTAAGGAATCCCATAAAGCACATTCCTCATAAAGTGGGACTGTTTGGTAATTTTTCCCTCTCCCTGGCCTCATTAAAGACCTATTACTTGTTCAAGTTGGCCTATATTATCTATTGAGGTGGTGTCAGTCTGTCATATGTGATGGCTCTCATTTACCGTCTAAGGATGTCAAAGCACACGGTGTGAAATGTGTAGTTTTTGGTAACATCTGGAGTGAAGGTTGGCTCCAGTAATTTTGTCAACAGTCATGTTCCCAGAGTTCATTCTCTCTCTTCATTGTATGTATTTTCACAAACTGTGTGCAGCATGTTGCTTACATATCCATCCTGTAATTTGTAGTCTACTGAAGGTAACACTCCCTTGTTTCTATTCCACTGCAAGGAAAGGCTAGAATCTCAAGAAAGGAATGAAGTATGTATTTTTTTGTATATGTGCGAGATGCATGCTCTAGGCCTTCCATAAGTGCTCTGACTGGGCCTCCATTGCATCCTACACTGTCTGAGAGGCAGGAAACGCTCCAGGCAACTGGGCAGCTCAGACTGATGCTCCATATTGCTGAGTTTCCTTATAGTGGTCTGACATCTGTCTGTCTTGTCTGTTTCAGCTGCCTTTATGGGAGACATTGCTCTGGATGAAGAGGACCTGCGATCGTTTAAAGTGGTCAGAATAATAGATTTGGCTCAGAGAACCGTTAATCTCACAGGTAACTATGGAAAGCATTAAGCATGCATTACAGCTTGAGGTGAAAAGCACTCATCAACTCTTCTCAAGCAACGTGTTTTTGTTTCACGCCAGATGAATTGCAACAAATCCACTGAAATGAACACATTCCACATTTTGTTTCTGCACATGAACATTTTACTCAGCACCTGAGTCGTCAGCAGCAGCAGCACCTGTCGGATATCGTCTGTTTGTTTTTTTCACGAGCTTTCTTTAACTGATCACACGCTTACACCTCTATCGCCACGTTCAGCAATGATTGTCAGGTTAAATGTTCTTAAAAGCAGTATTAAAGCAGCAGCTGGCATTCAGCAGAGGATCAGTAGGATTCACAATCCTAATAAACTGTAGGCGAGCGTGAGCAACAAGTTTGTGCATGTTGCTGTTGGAGCTTTAACAGTGGCAGTTTGCTGTTTATCACTCAAAGTTAAAGAGCATGTTGAGGAAAAAAAGAAACCTTTTGCAGGACTAAAAAAACCCTGCTCTTAGATGAATTTCAGACTAAATAGTGACTCCAGGGCAGGGAGTTAAGAGGACACTTGTCCGTGGACTACAACAGAGACATTGTGTACACTCACATTTCAATAGCCATGTATCCAATCGAGCAGGTTAGTCACTGCACATCCAATTGTTGTGCAGAGGACGGGCTACTCTTGTGTTGCAAAACACTATCAGTGCAGTTGCATAAGTTGGTTATAATTTAAATTTGTTCCACGCTGCACAATATATTGTTTCAGGATCGACATTGCAGTGTGCTCATGTACAATAGTCACATTGTTTGATACAAAAGGAAAAATTGGCTCTCATTTTCCTTTACTAATATACAAGAAAAGTCTTTTTATCTTGTAAGCCTGATCTTCAATCACGTAGATTAAGCATACATTTTAGCACCATTAGAAATGGGTGGTGAAATGTCAATTCAACGATTAACTACAAGCAAGTCTATTATATACTTTTATTAAGAAATTATTTTTCCCAAAAACCTTTCCACCTACGTTCTAGCACCAGGCTGAAGTGACTCAGTTCCATTTTTTTGCCTAAAGATAGACTTCTCAACTACCCAAAATAATATAAAAGATATCGCAGTATTTTTTTCCAGTGTCATGAAGCCATACGTTAATAATGAATTCAGTTTGTGCATTCAAACTATTTGTCCGTGACTTCATCTCAGAGGACTGATTGACTGAAGATTGGTCAGTTATCATAATCACGAGCCTGTATGATTGATTACTTTGCTTCTGAGCTGTTGTCTTCCATGCATTGATGGTGTAGCTTTGTAGGGTTGTATGAGGTACAGTACTTATACACTATCAGTGTATTGCCTGCAGTAGATGGCAGTTGTCCCCACTGTGGAGAAGCAGACTGTAATACCGGTGCAGGAAGCAAAACAATCACCTACTGTGGATGGGGGCAAGAGCAAAGACTCCTTTTCATAAAAACAGAAATTTAACTCGCAGAGCATAAGAGTCATTGGTCTGTTGCTGCATCAATAGATTAGTTTGTCATTTTGTCATTTCTGTTTGGGTTAGTTTGGGTTCACAAAAGTTGCACAATAACACAAACAAACAAAGTCAAACAAATCGAATCACGGCAGTGGTAGACCTGCAACTCATGTCCTGCAAAATAAAACCACTGTTTTTATCTGGTGTGGCTTTGAAGAGAGCACAGACTGATAGAACGGCTTCAGTTTCCTGTCGCAAGGAGCTGTCAAATGACAAAGTAAAGCTGTGAAAATACTCTAAATATAGCATATACTTTAAATGATTTCATTTTTTTTATGTGGCTAAAATTTATTTAGCTGCTGCTACCGTCCACAGCAGTACATGTCTTTGCTTCCTGTACTGGTATTCACTGACTATGCATTAAGCGCCTCAAACAACCTCACGTGAAAGAGCCGAAACTATCCCTTTAATTCAAGAGCAGGGACATTTGGTTTAATAAATAATAATAAAATCATAATAAAAGCTTTACCTTCCTCGTCTAACTAAGAATGAAGGAGGTTGATTTAATTATGTTGTTGTAATTAGCACGTCTTTCACAAGTTCTGTCTCCCCAGCGCTTTTTCTTATCAGTTAACGGAACCGATTTGGCTGTTATCAGACTTTTCCTCAACACATGCACAAGTATAGGTGCTAATTGATCTCGCCAGCCTGCTAAAATTTACTCTCTGACTGAAATTCAACAGAACACATTGTCCCAGAAACTTCAGAACAACTTGCATGTTAATCAAATGTAGATAGAAAAGCTGAAGGTTTGCAGTCGCACAGATTCATGTATCGTTGTGGAACGCGGACCTTAGTGCAGGATGAACTGAAACCAGATGTACTTGTTTTTGTTCCTCCAGCAATACTTAAGAGTATTAAGAACAACTTTATTGTCAGACCAACACATTTAATCTTGTGACCTCTATCAGGGTCATCCAGGTGATGTCTCACAATGAACACATTATTTATACAAGTGTTGCTTGAGTTATGGCCTCTTTAGGCGATTTCCTTTTCCATACACCATTGAAGTTGGCGCCAGACATCCCTACTCTATGTTTTCTGTGGCGATCACATAAACCTCCACTTTGGATAGAGGTCAACATGTTCAGGAATTGTTTTAATAAATGTCAAATCAATCATTTATCGATTTCTGACAAGCGCAGGCCTCTGTGTTCCATGGGGATTCTGCAGGGTTTCGTTAAAAGTGGTTTAACTTATTTAAACCAAATGTGAGAAAATGGGTGTAATCAACTGTTGGAGTGTTTATGTGGGAAAAACTGTAGTCCCCTGAGCTTATCTACTCCTAGTCAAAGCACTGCTTCTTTCCATCACACCCATTAAATTCCCCTACATTGTCAACTCTACCTAAAGGCGTCTTTCAGGAGTTCTCAGTCTTGGTCATGGGACTGTTGATGCTTTCTGCCCTACACACATTTACTGATCCTCCTTAAAAAGAAGGATCTGCTTTTTAAATAAAGGATATATCTTTGTTTAATGACACAAAGATAGCATGCATAATTAAAACTATTAATTTCATTTGAATGTCACACATTTCTTTAAAAAAAACGGTTAAAAAATGTTTTCTGTTGAAAGAGGATGTTGCTGCAGGCAATAACTAATTGAAGTGTCGCTTCCTGTTTGACATTTTAGCTTAAAATTCTGATTAGCTTGAAATAATAGAACATTTCAACTCTTGTCAGCTTGTATCATTTAATATGTTGTCCTAATGCAACGTTTTCCCACAAAGCTGCATCATTCAGTGATCAGTTGCAAACCAAGAATAACACATACTTGGCATTATTTTTGGTCTTTTGTGATGCACACCATTTTTCTATAGCTGTGCAATCATCGTCTGTATCGTAGAATTATATCCAAAGAAGTTGAAGCAGATTTTAGAAGTTACACCTGTTCTGCAGCATTTAGAAGTTCACTATTGAGATGGTGCAATGTGCAGTTCACGTATAGATTATAATATTCAGGGTTGGGTTGGACCTTAGTCTCCATGGTTACTTTTTATTTATGTGCATTTGAGTGACATTAAAATGGTTAAATTAATTAAAAGGGAGGGAATTCATTCATAACAATAAGAACAAATGTCTCTCTTAAGGGACTAAATGTAATTTACCAAATGAGAAATAATACACTTTCTAAATGACATCAAACCTTACATAAGAACCTGTGGTTTTAGGATAAAGTCTCTTTTCATAAAGAATTGAATCATTTTCATTGTTTTTTTTTTGTTTTCTTGATTTGAAATGTTCAGGATACACCAATCAGAGTAGCCCAAATAGACAAAGTTCCCATCGCATGAAAAGGGCTGCTACCTCCAGACCTGAACGTGTTTGGCCTGAAGGTGTTATTCCCTATGTCATCAGTGGAAACTTCAGTGGTAAGTAATCATTTACTGACCCTCCTTAAAGAGAGAAGATTCACTTTTGATTTTTAACAAAGAATATATGCACATGATCTGATTTAGTATGCATGATCAAAAGTCAACCTTTATATCCTTTACAGGTCACAAATTTGTAAAACTATAAAATGTTAATGTATGTGACTGAAAATGTCTTACTTCTGTAATTTCCGACTCAAAAGTATTGAGGCGTCATCTTTAACTGAGACTGGTCCCTAAAAAGAATGAAAAACACTGCATGTCATCTTAAAAATGTTGTGCTCTGGGAATTTTATGAACCTTATGAAGATTAACATCTTGTTGTGCTTTCATTTCCACTAATCCATGTCTCAGAGTGGTTTTCAGCCGCCTCCCCTTTTTTACTTCATCTCCCCTCTTTTCTATAAAATGCTGTGTGTGTGTTCTTGTCAGCTCCACTGATCTCCCGCCCCCCCCACCCCTCTCTGCCATCCTATTCAGGCAGCCAGCGGGCTATATTCCGCCAAGCCATGCGGCACTGGGAGAAGCACACCTGTGTGACCTTTATCGAGAGGACGCAGGAGGAGAGCTATATTGTCTTCACCTACCGGCCATGTGGGTGAGTCAGTGGGGTTTTTTTTTTCTCTCGCTCCCACATGAAGGAACTAAACAACGGTCATCCTCTGTTGAGCCGTCGTTATCTACAGCTAATTATTTTAGCGCCTATAAGCACTTTTCCATCACCTCCTGCTCAGCAGCTTTTCACCATTGTTCATCCTCTCTTTCAGCAGTCCCTGTGTCACTCGTTCTTTCAGCCCCTTGTTAGTCCCGAAAGACTTGGCCATTCAGTGGCCAGGAATGTTTCCTGTGCCTCATCCCCACCACTGAACACTTGTGTCATACATGGTGTAAAGAATTGCACCCATGGGGCGAGACTTCCTCAGCCTGTCAATTTACCATACTTGACTGAAGTTGGGCTCTGTGTCCACTCAGCATTTCTTTTTAATCGGATAGTCGAGGGAAGTGCTGGTTGTGGCTCGTGTTGTTGCTAAGTGACTATTAACAACCTGTTGGGTCGTGCGGGGCTCTTTTTTTATTTAACAATGAAAAATATTTTTTGTTTAAAGCATTTGTCGCTGATGGGATCCCAAACCAGTGCAACCCATTAATTTTAGGAGACGTGTTATTAGAGGTTCTCAGGAGGCGCACGATTCTGAAATGTTTCCCATGTTTTAACCTCACACAGATTAAACGCACAAGCTGGAACTATTATGTCAGTAGACACAATGCACCTCTCCCACTGATATGTATCATTAACGCAAGCCGTGTAACAGAAACCGGATGCAGCTCATGAAACTGAGCTTTTCCAGCCAACTGTTTATAGCCATTTTTAGCCTGGTAACTGGCCTCTGGAGCAACAGGGATGACATTATCCACTCAGGCTGCAGCGGTTAGCAATGGGAACGCTTGACTCTGCTGCATATTCAGCAGGCCCCCATCTGTCCTGTGCAAAGTTCAAGGCGTGTCTCAGGAGAGCCAAGCTGGCCTTGCAGTAATTAGAGAGCGGCTGTCTGGCCCACAGGGCCGTGATGTGTGTGCCCGTCCCCTAGACTCCACACTGAAGCTTTCATGTCGCGCTGAGATGAAGCACTGCAGTCAGCCAGCTCCCACCATCACACAGCATTTACATTGGCAGACTGATAAACGAATGTCACTGCTGTACTGTACGTGTGGATGACGGGTTGCCTCGTAGGCTCACCTCTAAAACAGAGCGGAGGCTGTTAAGATAATGTCATTCTCATTACAAGAATCCCACAGAAGCAGGAAAATGGTCATAACGTTTCAAAAGAAAACGGATCAACTTGATGCATTAAAAACCAATGCATTGTGGGAAACTTGCTAATTTAAAATATAGTAGCCAGTAGACGCCTTAGAGCCAGAGACGCATTCCTTCTCCTCCCTTGGGAGTCATGACTTTTTTTTTTTTCTTTTTCTTTTTTTACCTTCGCCCACCTGCTTGTTAGTAACTTTTTCTACTTAATAAAACACAAAAGTCCCACTATAGTTGGGCTTTGTTAACACTGCTTCTGTGTGTGTGTGTGTGTCTGTGTGTGTGTGTGTGTGTGTCCGGCTGCTGCTTCATAGGTGTTGCTCCTATGTGGGTCGTCGCGGAGGGGGCCCCCAGGCCATATCCATTGGGAAAAACTGCGACAAGTTTGGCATCGTGGTGCACGAGTTGGGTCATGTGATTGGATTCTGGCACGAACACACGCGGCCCGACCGAGATGAACACGTCAGCATCATCAGGGACAACATTCAACCAGGTAGGAGCTCAGGTGCCTCAGCAACAACAGGGGAAAGGTGCAGTAAGACGCCAAATTATGAAAGTAGCACAAGTGTACACACAGTAAGTCGAGGCTGAGATGGGAAAACCAGAGAGAGATGCTCATCCTCATCCTGCAGATTTCTATGAAAACCATGTTTCTTGTTTTTGTCTGTAGCCTCATTGATGATGATACATTTTTCAGACTGTATTCACCTTTGACATACATAGTGTAACTCCGCTTCGTATTTCAATTTGGCTTTTCCCCTTCACAGGGCAGGAGTATAACTTTTTGAAGATGGAGCCTGGGGAGGTGGACTCCTTGGGAGAAGTCTACGACTTTGACAGTATCATGCACTATGCCAGGAATACGTTTTCCAGGTAGGAGCCGGGCCAAATTCCACTCCATGTGACCCAGACATGAAAACCTAGTCTCAGATCAAGTCAGCTGTTTCCCACTCTGCTGCAACCTTTTAACCCCTCATCTTATTTTCCATCTCTGCACACAAGAGTTTTATGACTGTATATCTTTGCAATGCACCAGGTCTGTGTCCATGGCCCACTGCTGAGCAACGTGTTCCCACAGCTTGAAAAGGGGAGAGAATGAAAAACCTACCTGTTCACAACAATAAATCACTAGAAAACTAATATGTAGCTAGAAGGCATTGTGTTTTTAGAAGAGGCTCACTGTTCCTAGAATGTCTGCCTTGGATCTGAATGATTTCCTCAGTTTAGTTTAAGCACAAATAAACAGATGCTGGTTTCTTGGGAGAAAGTTGGTCTTTAATAGATATTTATACTAAGTATAGAATTTTAAGTATCTCCTCCTGGGAGGGGGTGCACTGATGTGATTTTATGTAATATTTGCACAATATGAAATTTCTTATTGCCGTTTTGAGACTACTTGGGTTAAAAAAAAAATACACTTCTGCAAAGTAGCTTGAAGCAAGAAACCTGACATGTCCATTTCCTTTTAGCCTCTCCCTCTCGGATCAGAGTGGATTTGTCAGCTTAACATCCAGCTTAGTTGTTGCTTCATTGGTTTTACCTGCTCTGTGAGTAGTAACACAAACTGAACAGTGTTGTAAGATTATTAAAATCCAGCAAGTGAAAGCCAAGTCTTTGTATCCAGAGTGAAAGTGCCAGCTCCTTCCCACAGCCGGTTCAAATTAAGGTTCCTCTCCTCGGTTCCTGCTGCATTTGCAGCAGCAGCAGTAAAGCAGCATCAGTCCTGGGGCTGGGGCTAGCCCAGCAACAGTAGCTCTGCTTCATTACAAAAAAATTCTGTGTGCCACCTTCAAGCACTATGTGAAACTCCTTGTAAAAGCTGTGGTTTCATACTATGAATCACCTCGTTATACTCCTGAGGGCCCTTTGAAGAGGCGTTAATGATTGGTAGCATGACGCTCACCCTTAGCCTCTGCAGACACTGGCAGATTTATTTCCTCTGTATGCTGCAAATATTTTTAGCACCTTCATACCACTCAGATGTTTTAAGACGTGCCCTGCTGCTAAATATCTTCTGCACAATTCAGGTCGGCCATCGCATGTTGAGGAATGGAGCAGTTGAGTTTTATTATTAATGTTTCCCTTACATGTGAGGAAAAAGCTTCCAGGAATTTGTTTTTGTAGACTTTGGATAGGTAAATAAATAAAAAAGGTACAAATGGCTGAACTGTGGAGAGCCAGTTGGAACAGAATTTGGTATTGAATTTGTTTGGATACTGGGAACGTGTTGCACAAAAACTCTGAACTCTGCTTCTACAAACTCTAGTGTGTAAAAGCAGAACTGAGAATGTTCACATCCTATATATATATATATAGATGGATAGATATAAATGTCACTACATTTTGGTGCCAGCTGACCTCATTCCTGACTCCTTCCTGAAGGAAAGGAAGCCCCTCCAGATGTTGTGCTGTCGAATCTTTCTAGAAATAAAAAACTGACAGACAGTGGTCAGTCTGGGCTCAAAACCCCCAAGGCTGCGGTTAATATGAAGTGTTTACCAGCTGGGTGACTGCAAAGCCAAAATAGACTCCTTGGGAGGAGTTGACTCAGATTCAGCTACTGAGTCATCAATGGAATCTCAGAAGCATCACTACGCTCTCTACGAAGTGGCCTCTTGACAAACCTGTCCATATACACTCAATTATTTCATAAGCTCTGATGAGTTAGCTTTGCATGGACTCATGTAGCCGTTGTGGTTACCTCCTGCTGACATGTGCAGGATATGCTCACTGATTTGTGTATGAAAACTGCTTTTTGACCCTTGCCTCTGTTGCGTGGATAAACAAAGCTATGCAATGTTCTACCTACTGCAGGAAAAGTTTTACAGCCTTCAGTAAGCCATGGTGAGTGTAATGTGAGTCAAAGCAAAAACGAGTGAGCCCAGACTATTATCATTACGACCTCACTCCCTCTGATATGAGAACCAGCTGTTTGCTGTCCTTTTGTTCTTACTTGGCCCTCTACGTCAGCTGCACTAAGCACTGTATATACTTTTTCTTTTCTTTTTTTTTCTTTTTTCTCCCAGCACCAGCTCTCTCATGCCCCATGATACTCTCTCAGCATGTGGGCCTCTTCACAAATCAACTTCCATGGTATTGCGGCAAACAGATTCTGGGAAGCAGAGAGGGAATCTTTGTCTAAACGGGGCCTGCAGCTGGTTGTTGGCCAATGCACAGAAATGTCCGTCCTGTGCCGTGCATCCAGACTTCACACAGAAATGCTGCATTTATTATTTCACTGTTTGATTTTAGTGTTAGTGCTGTAGTACAAGGGCATGAGTGAACAGAGAGGCATAGAATAACATCCTGTAAAATATAATACATGAAGCAAATATACGCCAGGAATGCTTTCACTTCGTTTCATCAACAGTCTTCTGTCTCTCGTGGACCTTTGGGTCTATGGGATCCTTTAGGGTTTTGAGAAAAAGCCGACTGCACCTCATTGTTTGTATTTTCAAAAAAAAAAGAGCAGTGTTTTTAGAGGAGAGTTTTTGTTTTTTTTAATCTCGTATTAGATTTGTCTGCTCAGCACTTTGAGACAGGACATCCATTTAAGTTGCTGTCAGTCTCGGGTCAAGATTTGGACTTAACCTCGTGATCTTGTAAATTTGTGGAATGCACCACAGCCCCGCTGCACAACAGAGCAGCCGTGCCCTGAAGCGTGTTTACATCCAGTAATCTGCCCTGTTCTGTTTTCACTCCAGCTCGACTCTGTTTCTGTCCTAATTTCGTGGAACTGTGTTGATCAATAAGACTGTTTAGACGTGAGATGGGAATGGCTGTCACTGCTGGGGAATGTTTCACAGAACTCTATTGGCCGACGAGGGGCTCCTTTTAGCTTTTCACAGGTCATTCCAAGCACTTTTTCTTGAGCCCTGATTGGCTGATTTACCTGTGCCAGTGTCTTTCTTTGTCGCCCCCATCATTAGCCAGTGTGTTTGCTCAGTGTTTTACAGTAAATCACCGTGGGAAGCCAAGGCCTTTGCTTTGGCTGCTGTTGGGAGGATTTCATGGCTTGTCTGGATGTTTTGCCATCTCTTGGGGACAAGCAGGGCTGATCCCTGTGCTTTTTTTTTTCTTTCTTGGGCGTGTTACTCGACCCACAACTCTGCCTGTCCCTCTTTTACCCCTGAGATATTTTTCAGGGCCGGTGTGTGGAGCAGTGCCAACTCAAATAGAGACCTGCCAGTGTGTCCTTTGTCTGCTCTGACAACGGCTGGAGTGGCGTTTTTTTCACCGACAGCCAGCATACGGGCTCCTGGAAGCTCACAGGCAGGCAGAGTCTAAACTGTTAGCTCAGGCTACTCTGTTTGCACATGCCTGGCGTTGATGGGCATGTCACCATGGGAACAACCAGGGAACCAGGCCGTTGCTTGCCAATACTTAGAGGAAAATAAAGATGATAAACTAGCAAAGTGTCAAGTGAGACAGCAGTGTGAAGAGAGTCTATCTGGACAAACTGTTCTGTTCTTTCATTTCTTTGAAGTAATTGCTTTAGCGGATGTTTTTCTTTAACAGTTTTCATTTTGCTCGTTAAACAATTAATGTGGCTTCATGTTCTTAGCTTTCACTGCTTATGCAGTTTATTTTGATCCCTCTGGAACTCTGGAGAAGCTCCAAATCAGATTTTTTTTTTCCAAAAACAAAGTAAAAGTTGAAGTGATGAATGACATAAGATTCTCATTGTCTTTGACATTCAATCGTATGGATTGTATGGAGATGGAGGAATGTACAGAGATTTAAAAAACACACAATTGGAGCAGAGTAATATGATTAATTTTCTAACATGCACCTTGTAAGCATGTTACTGGAGTCAAGTGCAAAAGTGAAACAGCCATATCCTGATTGTTTGTATCCTGTTTGATCAAAAGAGTGCTCGTTCATAGGTAGTAAGAGGTTTTGTGTTCCAAAGCTTGTTACACTACAGGCAGGTGGGTCGGGATCATTAATATTCTTAAACACAGCAATTAAACTGATTCCACATCTCATTACATGCCGTTAATTAGAAATCTTCTGGTAGTAAATGCATATTATTTACCAGATTTATATCTCCGTTTAAATGCTATTCAAAAGTAAACATGAAAATGAGCTCTCCATGCCCCTCTTGTGTGATTAATGGATTTTTCTGCCTTTTTCTTCAAAATTACATTACGTTTGACTTTTGTCAACACTGACGTTGCTCCTTTCCATCATGGTATTTAGAAGTCTCCAATCCTTTTAGTGACAGTAATTGAATTGCTCTCATTAATGGTAAGTCACTTAATCCTGTGCATATTGGAAGAGTTATTTGGATGACCCTGCATGCCGTCTGGGTTTCATGCAAGATTAACATCAGTCTCTCTCTCTCTCTCCCTGAATTACAGAGGCATCTTCCTGGACACCATCCTGCCACGCTATGATGTGAACGGTGTGCGACCACCCATTGGCCAGAGAACCAGACTGAGTAAAGGGGATATCGCTCAGGCACGCAAACTCTACAAATGCTCCAGTAAGACCAAAATGACAGATCCTGTCTGCCATGGGTTTTCATGTCTATTTTTACACATGTGTGCAACATAGCCCAGAGAGAGAGAGAGAGAGAGAAAGAGAGAGCTCTGTAGTTTGTCTTGCCTTTTCTAGATGCAGCGCACACTGTGTGGAAATAGCAAAGCATCTACTGTTGATGTGGCGTCATTCCTTGGCTACAGCGTCCAAGACTCCCAAGCTGGGAGGAGTGTAAACACCACCCAGGGATGGGAAGTTTGTCATGACTCTTTCCCAAATAGGCGCTAAAGAACAGCTGTTGTCATGACTAAAACAATTGTTGGGAAAAACGCTTGCGTCTGCACATCATAGGATGTACAAACTAAACTGAACTGTGTGGCACTATATCGGTGCGTTACATAAGCCTGGTACTTTTCTGAACCTCTCACTTTGTTCATGCTTATAGAGAGAAGACAGAGATCGAGCTCCGTTGTAAACAGAATTTCTAGCATTAACGGATGGACATGGAAAACAGCCTTCTGCTGAATAGATTTGATGTCTGTTAATTGTGGGTCAGACCAGGATAGTTGAGCTGCCAGCCTCTAAAGCTCAATGAATGAACATAGTGATGGTCCCCAGAGTTGGACCAGCCCATGTGGTTTTAATGCAGAACTGAAGTCATTAACCGTAAATGAATCTATTTGCGTCTGTGAAAGTGTTCTCGGTCTTTCTTCACGAAGATCTGTCTCTTGAGAAAGGAACATGACGATGAGGCAGCGAGTCTCTACATGCTCTTGGAAATGAAAATCCGTAAAGAGCCACGGATCTCCCATTCAAGCAACATTCCTGGGAGTGTTTGTCATCCCTGGTGTGTGTGCCCGAGTACTTATTAATGGTTTTGGTATTGGCAAAGCTCTGCCAAGCATAACGCGTAACTCATGGCTGCTTGTTTTTATTGCTTACAAACAAACCTCGAGTGAAGCGATGAACTCAGCAGTCAGGGGAGATGTTTTCCTTACTTCTGCTTAAAGCAGCTCGAGGTTAAGATAAAACAGAGCTAATAGTGAATGCATGGGCAGTTCTCAAGATACAAACTACTCTGTCATTTTCTCTTGGTCTTAATTAAACACACATTTCCTCCATTTAGGATGAACCTCCCTTTCAGTCATTCCATGCGGCTGTGTTTGGAATCAGTCGTGGCACATTCGCATGCTTAGTTTTGCCAGTCAAACGAAGGGAGGTTTTTCACTGGCAACACGTACATAATGCATCACATCCTTCAGAGGGCTAGGTTATTTATAGTGGGCCAGGTTTATTTTCAGAGGATGCTCAGGAGAAAGTGTCTCACATTCTCCTCTCCTTTGTGTGATCATCATCTTGTGTAGTAGGGGGGGGGGGGCGAGGGGGAAGCATAATGCAAGAAAGTCCAACTTAATTCATATAGTACTTTTTAAAATGCACACTTACAAAAGTGCTGTACACACATGAGGAGAGTGAAATAAAGTGATCGAGAGGTCGAATGAGGAAGCAGAGGGTTGGGAGATGTAACTGGAGACGAGGTTGTGCCTTGCCTTAAATGTAGCGGGAAGCCAATGGAGGGATGCAAGTACGGGGCTAATGTGGGAAGGATGACTAGCTCTAGTTAGTCAGCTGGCAGCTGAATTTTGAACTCGCTGTAAGCGATTTATGGCAGATTGACTGAGGCAGGTGTAGATGGAGGGATGATGTATGGCATTGTGGGAATGTGAATATTATCAGCAGATGTGCCTTTGAACATAAGAGCCGCCCTTTACTTCACATAGTGTTAGAATTCCAGCCCGAGGCCTGTCGTCTCCGCACGTTTTCTGGGAATTTACTTCAGAGCTGATGTCTGTCTAGCTTGAATTGTTGCTTTAGGTGTTCAGATTAACTGGCAGTGCATCATGCTCTGTGCTCAAGCCTTACATGCGTGTTTTGTTTTTTTGTGAACAGGATGTGGGGACAGTCTGCAGGACAGCAGCGGCAACTTCTCCTCTCCTGGATTCCCCAATGGATACTCTGCATACATGCACTGCATCTGGAGAATATCAGTCACACCAGGGGAAAAGGTATGAGCCATACGGGCTGTTTACCCTGTGGTTCTTACTTACCTGAGCATTAGCAGTGTGCGACATTTGGCCGGTACCGTCAGTAATCATCCTCTTTTGGTTTTAAGATCATTCTCAACTTCACCTCCATGGATCTGTACAGGAGTCACTTGTGTTGGTATGACCATGTGGAAATCAGAGACGGATACTGGAGGAAGGCGCCGCTCAAAGGTCTGTTTTAACGGGAGAGTACTGTGCTAGGGCTGCAACTAACGATGAATATCATAATCAACTAATTTGATTTTCGATGAGGCTTTTTGTTCTGTCTTCATATCTTCCATGGTCTCTCATTTTGAGACCATGTAATGATTACCCTCAAAACCCTGCCCTCCTACTGAAATGGCCCCTGCTTGCTCTTAGATTTGCTCAAACTCTGCTCAAATCAGGTGGTACTGTTCACACATATTGAGCCCTTCTGTTCAGGGTTTTCTCCTTTGCTCTTTTTTATTTTGTGCAATAAGCCAAAAAAACAAGTGTAGTGTTGACCAATGAAATGATCCCTGCCTCATTCCAGACGCGTTCGCTTCACTTAGAGTGTTGAGGGCAGAAATGGATGAATGTCCAAGTAAGGGAGAGGAAAAAGACAGATACTTATTGTTTTCTTGATTAATTCACAACACAAAAATGATTTTTTTTCCCCAACCAAAAAAAGTCCAAAAATGTTCTTTTTACTATCATAAGAGAACCAGAAATAGATCTGATATATTTTTGATTTCTTTTTTCTAACTAACTAACTTTCTGACTAACGACTGACACATATATAAAATTTGTACAATATTTACTGGAACTGTCAGGTAAAGAGTTTTTTGAGGGGTGAAAATGTAAAGTTTCATCTAATACGTAGGATATGCAGTGTATGAATTTACAAAACATAACATTTTGAATAAAGATGCAAATTCTTTTTTTCTACTTGCATTTTCTGAGTGCCGTCCCTTACTGCCCGTCCTATTCTCTCACTATATATATTACTTTGTATGAAAGAGAGAGTTGTGTAGAGGCATTTAAGATCTATCCCTGGTGTTTTGATGATCAAATTGTGTGTCCTCACCTGTAACCCAGGTCGTTTCTGTGGTGATAAGCTGCCTGAGCCAATCATCTCCACCGACAGCCGTCTGTGGATTGAGTTCCGCAGCAGCAGTAACTGGGTGGGAAAAGGTTTCTCCGCCGTTTATGAGGGTAAGCTCCCATTCCCCCGACCTCCCTGAACTTCATTCCAGCACGTCATTCAGCTGACTGAACGCATGGCCAGTCACACACCCAACAATGTGCCTAGAAGCTGCAGTAATATCCAGATTTTGGCTCTCCTGCTGATGATGTGTCAGGCACTTTATGCTGCGTTAATCAGATTTTGGCCAGCCACCACATTCACATTCATCACATCCATTGTTTCCAGACTGTGCACAGGGATGATGTGGTTGTGTGTGTGTGGTTGGTTGTGTGTGTGGTTGGTTGTGTGTGTGGTTGGTTGTGTGTGTGGGAGCTGGTGGTGCAGGCATTTCAGCTAATCCACATTGCATAAATCAGAACAGTGAGCACACGTTTTATTGTGTTGTTTACAGAGGCATGTGCTGACGATATTGCTGTTGTGGGAGCTCAGTTTTGTTTTTATTGTTTTTACTGTGATGCAGCCATCTGTGGCGGGGAGGTGAAAAAAGACAATGGCCAGATCCAGTCCCCCAACTACCCTGATGACTACAGACCCAACAAAATGTGTGTGTGGAAGGTTACTGTAGCTCAGGGCTACCATGTAGGCCTTACCTTCCAGTCCTTTGAGGTAAGGCACCAGTCTTTTGTTATTCAGTAAATCAAATGTTTTCTTTTGTGGATTGTACACCTGATTTGGGGCTTTCGCTGATGTCCAACTCAAACCTCAAACGCTATATCCTTCCTCAGATTGAGAGACATGACAGTTGTGCCTATGACTACCTGGAGGTGCGTGATGGAAACTCTGAAAACGGTCCCCTGCTGGGCCGCTTCTGCGGGTACGACAAGCCAGACGACATCAAAACCAGCTCCAACCAGCTGTGGATGAAATTTGTTTCAGATGGCTCAGTCAACAAGGCCGGCTTTGCTGCTAACTTCTTCAAAGGTAAGAGATTAAGGATTGCAAACTCGTATCTGGTGTGTCTGCAGTTATCTTTTAAATATCGCAGCTGTATATGTTAAGATATTTTTATGTTTCTTGCACCGGCGGGTTCTGCGTGACCCTGGCTCTGCTGTTGTTTTTGGAGGGTTTCTCTTTTGAGCTACCAAGCTAGGGGGGCCAACTTACAGGGTCCCAACATATCTTTGTGTTTTCAGAGATGGACGAGTGCTCCAAGCCAGACAACGGTCGCTGTGAGCAACGCTGTGTCAACACACTAGGCAGCTACAAGTGTGCCTGTGACCCAGGCTATGAGCTGGCTGCTGACAAGCGCAGCTGTGAGGGTAAGTACAGGGAGAAAAGTCACCAGCCCTGCTAAACATGTAATTTACATGTTAAAACACTTTTCACAGCTATCCACCTAAATACAGTAAGTACAGTCATCCCCAAAAGTCAGAAAAGATGCCAACAGAGCTCCTTTTTGCCAGCCAGGCTTTATCTTTGAAAGATTGGAGTCGTAACGTTGCAAGAATTATTTTTATCTCAAATTATATGTTGAAGATCTAACTATTAGTATACAAGCTGCACTTTATCTGGTTAACCACTAAACCGCTGTGCAAATCTAGAGGACATCCACTATTACTGCAGGTTTGTTGAAAATAGAGACATAAAAATGAAAGACAAGCCCTTTGAATAACAAACTCTGAAAAGTAAAAATAAGTTTATTTTTACAGCTCCAACATTCTACCAATGTCTACAGGTAAATAACCTGAGAATCCATGTTTCATTAAAACATCTGTTCTAGTTCTCGAGGATCAATAGAACACATCATTTTAGCTAAAAGTAGACGGGTGAGGTAATGGGTACCATTTGTCATAACATGCTGTGAATTGCATAACTGATACAAATCTCCCGTTTGCAGGTCAGGCAGTTTATTCAAGACACAAAGGATATTTCAGAACCCTTTCGTTTCAACAGCATGGCTTGCAACATAACACTTGGAACATGTCCTGTTGAAACATTTGGCGATTAAATTTTCTTTCTGTCTACACATCTGTATCAAGCTAACAAAATGTCCTTGTCTCTTCCGATGTCTGTCCAGCTGCCTGTGGAGGTTTTATCACCAAGCTGAACGGGTCAATCACCAGCCCCGGCTGGCCCAGAGAGTACCCCCCAAACAAGAACTGCATCTGGCAGCTGGTTGCTCCCACACAATACCGCATCACTCTGCTCTTTGACGTCTTCGAGACTGAGGGCAATGATGTGAGCATTGGGGTTATTGTGAATCAATACGGGGTGGGTTTGTTCTGTGCTCTCGCGCTGACATTGCACTTCATCTGTCCACCATCACAGCTAATAATGCCTTCCTCGCTTTCCTTTTTTCTTTAAAATCAAAAGCAAATGAATTGCCCGAGCTTCTTCACATGCTCTGTTCCTCTGCTCAGGTGTGCAAGTATGACTACGTGGAGGTGCGCAGTGGGCTGTCGGCTGACTCAAGGCTACATGGGAAGTTCTGTGGGGCAGAGAAACCGGAAGCTATTACCTCCCAATACAACAACATGCGCATCGAGTTCAAATCGGACAACACAGTGTCCAAGAAGGGCTTCAAAGCACAGTTCTTCTCAGGTGAGTCTTCTGGCAGCGCTGGGTGCAGCATCACAAGTCTTTTTCATTGGATCTGCTGTCTGCCTTGAAAAGGAACAGCCACCGAGATTGTGGCCTCTGTTCTTCCTCAGACAAAGATGAATGCTCTAAGGAGAACGGTGGCTGTCAACATGAATGTGTCAACACCTTTGGGAGCTACAGCTGTCAGTGCAGGAGTGGCTTTGTCCTGCATGAGAACAAACATGACTGTAAAGAAGGTATTTCACATCAAATTCTTGTTAGTGTAGATTCTCATGCATTCAGGTCATGCATGACGGTGATCATGCAAAGGCTGAATCAGAAGCCTTATCACAGCAGCCATTCGGGTCGATCAGCGAATGCTTGCTTGCGTCAGAAACGGTTTACGTGCAATCTAGTTGTTGGACTTTGCCGTATTACTTTGATACAGAAGTCTGTGTTTTTACAGCTGGCTGTGATCACACTGTGAATAGTGTGAGCGGTACCATCACCAGCCCAAATTGGCCGGACAAATACCCCAGCAAGAAGGCATGCACCTGGGCACTCACCACCACCCCAGGTCACCGCATCAAAATCGTACGTGTCACTTCCTCCTGCTCGCTGTGCAATCATCCATTTATTTGTGTGTGGTTTGTTGTGCAATTGAATCACTAAACCCATTGAGGACATCTTTGTTTGTTGTGCTGATTTCAGAGGCTGTTATGCCATTGCTAATATGTGGCTCCCCCTTCTGTTATTATCTGCATTTTTGTCAACCGAGTCACTGACATCCAGTGGATTTCACCGTAGCATTCACTGAAAGAAAATCAGTATGATTTGTAATGACAAAGCATGTCATGTATGCCTCAAATAAGGATGCATGAAATTATAGGACTAGTTGGCTGGAAATAACACATCACTGTCAATGTCCTTTTGATTTAAAAAAACAAAAAACAAAAAAACCCATCTTAAAACATTTAAAGTTTCAATTTATAACACACTTATTTAAACATACTAAATTGTTTTGTTGCAGACCTTCAATGAGATCGACATGGAGGCCCACCTCGAGTGTGCTTACGACCACATTGAGCTTTACGATGGCCGAGATGGAAAAGCTCCAAGTCTAGGTCGCTTCTGTGGCACCAAGAAGCCCCCACCCATCACGTCTAGTGGCAACAAGCTGTTCATTCGCTTCTTCTCTGATAACTCTGTGCAGAAGAAAGGCTTCGAGGCTTCCCATACTGCTGGTAAGGATAGATGCTTTTAGAACGGCGCTCTGCTTCTCTTCCAGCTGAGCAAAAAAAAAAAAAAATCAAAACCTTCATCTTCTGGGGCATAAAGTTATTATTTTGTCGGTTTTTGGATGTAATTCATAAAGGTTTTAATTTTGGTCATAATTCACCGCCCTGTCAGAGTGATAAAGACACATTATATTCAACAATGAGTGTCTTAGACTCCTTTTGTATGTGGATGACTGTAGAACCATATATGAATGAATCTGAGACCACAGCAGCCTCACTTGTAGCTTATCAACACTGTCCTCAAACTGCCTACATAATATCAACTCAACTTTTCTGCTACAGAGTGTGGAGGTCGACTAAAGGCTGAAGTCAAAACCAAGGACCTGTTCTCACACGCTCAGTTCGGGGACAATAACTACCCCGGAGCCTCTGATTGTCAGTGGGTGATCTCGGCAGAGAAGGGCTACGGCGTGGAGCTCATCTTCCAAACCTTTGAGATTGAGGAGGAGGCAGACTGCGGCTATGACTACATGGAGCTCTTCGATGGAGCTGACACCAAGTCTCCACGTCTGGGGCGTTACTGTGGCTCGGGGGTAAGAACGTTTTTCTAACAGTCGCTCTCGTTGACAAACACTGCAGTATAACCGCAGGGGCGTTCAGACCATTGTTTTAGATTTACCACTCCTGTTGCGTAACCTTTGCAAGCAGTTTTTTAAAGGGTAACTTCGTGAACAACCCCGGGCCTTTTCATTGCATCCTCCAGCTTTAATCAATTTGGTAAAGTCAATGTGTTCCTCTGGGTTTGGGAGTGTTGCTGCAGAGGCGGTTGCAGGTCAACACAAGTCGTCACTCCCTGGCTGCCGATGGCCTATCAGAGTCTCTGGCATTTGGTTTTGACTGCAAATTAATCAGTCATAGCTGAGGCTGCAGCCGGAGTCTGGAACAAGGAGGCCAGCAGGGAACAGAAACGCACATTTCCTTAGCTTAACAGCTTAATCTCATTTACACACTTTAATAATAAGCTCTGGCCTTTTACTCAGGCCTGCTCCTATGAATTGTTCGCTAGAGGGGACAGAACTCCACCAGAACCCCTGGGGAACAGCTCCCTCAATCAAGTTTCCTTTAATAAAATGGGTTGAAAAAACACTGACACAAATTCAGTCAAAGTAGAGTGAAAACTCATTATAATGTAGGGAGGCTTACTTTTAGCCCAAGGGCCTCTCTCAGATAAGTAGTAGACTAAGTATTGCAGGGTCTACAGTAAAAGTAAGTAGTCCACTTCTTGTGTTTTCAAATCTTTTTCCCACTAAACCAGGACTACTGGGCTAATGCAGACATGTTACTCATGCAATGAATCACAGCTTTAATCAAGTCTCTTTTTTACAAGCTTTGTCTTCTCAGACATCAAACCACTTTCTGCCGTGACCACAGTGCAACTAAACATTTATTTTCCAGTCTGAGGTTCTGATTTAATATTCATGTGATACTAAAATACCTGGGTCAAGTGTTGCATATTATCTTTGCACACATAATTATTTCCCCCTTTTGTTTCACCAGAAACGGTTGATGACAGCCTGAATATATGAAGTGTAGATATGGTTCTGTTCAGGGAAGAAATGAGCTATGTGGAGTGGTGCACATGGAACTAATCATCAGTGTATTTTAGCTTCACTTCAATAGTAGCAAAGCCTCATTCCAAATAAAGCTATAAAGGGCCAGACCTAGTCCTGGCCCCTTATGTGGCCCCTGGCTGTTAAAGAACTAGCAGTTGTCTGCAGTCAGAAGCCATTCGTCATGGCCACTGATTTGACTTCAGTTTCAGCATGTGAGAAGACTTTAATTTGAACTGCAGTGCAGTCAAAGAAGCAGAAAGCGGCAGCACAAATGAATCTATTTTGTCCCCCTCAACAGCCTCCAGAGGAGATCTACTCAGCCGGTGACTCCATTGTGATCAAGTTCCGCTCTGACGATACGATCAACAAGAAAGGATTTCATGTCCGCTACACCAGCACCAAGTTCCAGGACACACTGCACTCACGCAAGTGACCAGCGGGGGCCGGAAGGGGCCGTGCGGGGCAAAGGGGCAAACGGAGGGGCCCCCAGGGGAGGCGGCAGCCTGACGCTCGGAAACCTTCGGCCACCAAGATGAATCAGACAAGACAGAACAACCGTAAGACCACCAATCGCACCTCAGCTCCTAGGGGCTCCAGCTCCCCCCACAGACTGTGAGGAGTAAAGCCATTCTGCAGTACACCTTGTTTTTACCTTTTTATGGTTAGATTTGGGGAGGGAGCATGAATGTCTGCTTTAGGCAGACTTTAGGGGAAAATTTATTGACCCAGTCCCCTCCAGATATTTTTTGTTTCTTTTTTTTTTTCTTTTAAAAAAAAAAAAAACATGCCTCTTACTGAGAGGTACAAAGGAAAACATTGGATTCTCAGGACCTGTAGGAAGGCAGGCATCAGCTGGATAGATCCCTGCTTTTGTCGGGCCAGCCCATCACATCCAGGGAGAGGAGAGGAGAAGGAGTAGGGGAAGGTCCCTCCTCAATAATTGCTCTCCTCTCCTCACACCTTCATCCCTTTTGGTTCAAGGATTCCTATCTGTAAGAGGATTAGAAGGACTTGACTTGAGATTTTGATACTGTATGTCAGTCAATTGCATGTAATTACAAAGGAAAGAAGGAAAACTACAGTGGCAACACCAGCATTTGTAATTGGCATTGTCCTGGCAACCAGTGGCAAGATTCTCATTGTTACCATTAACAAGGATATTAAGGAATCAAATTAATGAATTGTGGTCCATGTCCACCTTCTGGTTGGTAATTGCTTGACTGATGACTGGCTTCTTACTGTACCTCCATGTATAAAGTAATGTGTATGATACTTCAAAGGGAACATGTGCTTTTCTCAGCTCGAACCAGTTAGCACTTTACGGTGAAGTTGTTCCAAAATCATGAGCTTAAGAGTTTTTTGTGAAATGCAATGCCAGTTCACTTATTTTTAAAATGCATTTTATCTCATTCTTCATTGTTTTTAGTTTTTTTTTTTTTTTTAATTGCTCCATTTAGTTCCTCGGGCATACTTGAACATTGTGTGTGCCCTGTAACGTGGGGTAATAAACATTTGACTTATGTTTCCAAGTTGATTTAAAGTTCTGATGTAAAATAATTTCTCTGCAAAGAAAATGCCTTTTTCTTGGTACAATGAAGTATTTCTCAAGAACCAAATGAGCCTGGGTATTTATTGTTCTAGTGATTCCATATATAATGTAAAGGTGGAAAGGTACTGTACTGTTGAAATCAGCCCTATAATTGCTTTCTAATGTGTAGCCATTCGTCTGTGTTCAATATACTATGTTGATCACTCGATCATTTTCTCCATTTATTTCTCACTCTACGCTGTTGTGTGACATTGCAGCAGTCAGACGCTTGGGTTTGATTTCTGATCATTGTTCACAATATGAATTGATACCTTGTCCTGCACTGCGCTGACTGAGGACTTAAATATCACTGGTTTGTGCTTGAAATAAGTTTCAGAGAATTTGTCCCGACACCCAGAAAGCACAAACAAAACAAACTATAGATATCCCTTATTCATCTTATCTCTGATTTATTATTTATAGATGGAGCTTGCTTTACGAAATACAGCCAGAAAATATTTCATTTTCCACTCGAGTATTCATTCTCTACACCTCTCCCTCAAAAACTCCATTACTACTCTGTTGCCCTTTTTTAATTAAAGCACAAGGAGCATTGTTCCACAAAAAAACAAACCGATGCAACAAGACTGCAGCCTGAGTGAGATGCAATTTGGGCAAAGACACTTTAAAAGGATTCCATTCATGAAGAAATGACTAAAATTCATGATGGATTTTTACATAAACATAAGTGTCTTTGTCCAAAATGTACTTCAATTATAGTAGATTATTCAGTATATTTTGGATTTGGGTAACTTTTACCACACTTGTATCTAATTGAAATGTGTCCTTTCTCAAAGCATACTCTATCTGGATACACAGGAATCAACAGAAATAAAAAATTTAGAAGCTACATTGGAAAGAATTAAGTTTATTTGCTCCAGTAAAAAACTGGATGTCGGCATTTCTAGATCAGGGACCTGCTTAAAACATTTTAAAATAACATCCCTGCACATACTTATCATTTTCAAGACTAAGAAATCGCTTTTGCATTTAAATAAATATAAATATCACTGACATTGAAAGTGAGGCCTGCTGAAATGACAACACATAAAACCTACTTCAACACAATGAATTTGGTGCTCAGTCAAATAAAACCTGACTCTCCGCAGGAGATTTTTCTGCTTTGACTCAAAAATATTTTAACATCTACCTACTTTCCATCACAATGAGCAGGAACGCCACTGTATTCAGAACAACCTTTGTTTAATAATAGAAGTGAAACATCTATGTGCTGTAATTCGGTGTAAAATCTGAGCCGTTTTATATGAATAATTAAGTAGAAATGTGACACTTTCCACTGCAGCTCCCGTCTGAAGTCGTGTGGCAGGTCGTCTTCTTGCTCTGCTGCCCCGTTTACGTAACAATGCAGAAGAAAGCGGCGCTTAGCTTTCACAAAACAAAAGAGACGACGCTTTCTGCACCTGTTTTATTCACCATTCACTAATAACACACACAAAACAGAAATGTACTGCTCTTGTCTCAATTGAGTGTTGAATGTGGTTTGACAGATGGCCCTCAGCTTCACTGCGGGGCAGATCGGAGCTGCCGTCGATGGGTCTGAGTGGTGCTTTGGGTTCTGTGGTTACTGTGAGTGCCTTGAAGTGAGGTGAAGGGTGTGCAGAGGGTAAACCTGAGGACTCATTCAGTTACTGCTGATGACAAAAATAGAGACCTTGAAGCAGTTTGAGATCCGAGATATAAACATGTGAAAGGGTCAGAGAAGAGGGTGATAGTTACATTCCACGCCTGCAAGAAAGGCTAAGTACATTTACTCAGATACTGCACTTAAATATACTGTAAATTTAAGGTACTTGTGCTTTGAAAATCACTTTTTATGCATCGTATACTCAGCTACATCTGAGGCAAATTGTACTTTTTACTCCACATTTGTGTAAAAGTTTAAGTTACTAGTTACTTTACAGATTACACTTTTTCATACCCTTTCTGTCCAGTGAAACACATGTCAAATTAACTTACTACTCAAGCTAAAGGCATAAAAAAAACTGTTTGAAAAATATTTTCCTGGTCTGTCCAGCACAGACCAGTATGGAATGGTAACTAAAGAGATGACAGTTCGCCTCCTGGGCACTTGTGAAGTACCCTTGAGCAAGTCACTGAAGCCCCAGTAGCAGTTTAAGAATATGATGCCTTGCTGCAAGTTAAAATACCAAACAGGAAAGATGTTAAAATTAGCTCAAATCTTACACAGAGCACTATTAAAACATTAGTTTACAGTAAAGCAGTGACTGCACAATGAGTACTTTTAATGCTTGCATATTGTTTTAAATGCAGGAATTGTACTTGTAGTGGAGTATTTCCTCAGTGTAGTATTACTGCTTTTACTTGAGCATCTGAATGCTTGTTCCACCTCTGATATCAGCCCTTCAGAGGAAGTGGCAGCATCGGGAGGGTCGGTTCAGAACGTGTGAGGGCAGCATACCTAAGCATTTACATCACGCAACACTTTCAACAAAAACTGTGCACAGTAAAAAAATGACTAGTACAACTCTTAATCCAGCCACATGAGGACATCATAACCTTTGTTTCAAGTGTGGCTGAACGCACATTAAGTGCACAACTACGAGAGCATGGAGGCGACGTTTCACAAGGCCATGAGTCATGTCGACCAGGAACATTAATCTTCATGGATATTAAAGCGCGGCGTCCTGACTGTGTTCACAACAGCAGGTCACAGAACAGTCAGTGACTCTTCACAACTCAATAAGTTGTGACTCAGCAAGTGTTTCCCAACAACTACTCAAATCATCTCCCCCTCTACGCATGAGGAAAAAAATACCTCCGCTGAATCATCACGTCAACCCACCACTGTGAGTCATTCATATATCAGAGGAGGAACCAAATGGGTAATACTTATAATTCGCTGATCAATACAAGTGGAGAAAAAATGGATTCTGTGATGACAAACGGCTTCTAATTATGGATAGACTGACATCTTTGTGCTGTGAATTACGAGATCATTTACTGATCTGTAATTCCTCCTGAACATGACGGGAAATACAGTGCTTTGTTTTCTTTTTTGCATACAGAGAAACATCTGCCTGACATCGGTGTCCGTTGGCAGGTAGTCATGTTTACATGCTGATTGATTGCCAGGCCAGTGCTCCCAGCTGTCTTCCCACCCAGCACACAGCCGCTCCCAAGGCCGAAGCTGCCATCACGGCCAGGCCGGCCTTCAGCACGGCAATGGGGGTTCTGTTGAAACGGGCGGGGGCCATGCAGGCCAACATGGCCACAGTCACAGTCAGGGTGAACAAAATGGAGACGGCGGTGTTAATGGCCACTATCTGGCCAAACCTGGCAAAAGGCACAATGACACAGAAGAAGAGGGGGACTGTGGAGATAACTGTGGTGATGGCGCTGGACACTATGGCAACACCCACATGGTTCGCTGCCTCCAGGGTCCGCCTCTGCCTCTCTGCTGCAGCCTCCTGCAAACACAACACAACACAGCGCTATAATAAAAGGAGCAGCTCCTCTTTATTCATGAGCCGTCAGGGTGTTTCTCGATTTATTAAGTCCTAAATCACACTCATTATCTTGATGTAGCATGTGTGTAAACAGAAATTATGCTTTGGAAGTATTCCTAATTGCTCATAGTTGCTGTTGTGGAACTGTTTTAAACTCCCATACCGAGTTCTGACCAGGCGTAGAGGGCAGGGTCTCCCCAGCCAGCAGGTATCCCTCCACTAGGTGCAGACAGTAATCCACCGAAGACCCCACAAGTATAGACAGAGAAATGGCCTCCACTGCTCCCAGTTCCCAACCCAGCCAGTACATCAACGCCACCACCAGGCAGATCACTCCTGTTGAAGGCCAAAAAACACCTAATTAAATCCATGATCCAAACAATACTTCATTTTGAAATGCATTTTGTGAGTGTCACTTCCAAATATTCAACTTCATCTCTATACCTAGAATGGTGATGAGCACTGGCAGCAGCAGCAGAGGATGTGCAGTAAACACAGACACAGCTGCCACACAGATGGCGAGGGACAGCAGCAGACTCCAGAGGGCACTCTCCACGCCTACAAACAGACCAGAGGGCAGTATATCATCTATCATCAGATTTTCACATGCTGCTCCTCTCACATCCCCCTCCCCCATCAATGAATCCATCACTCGCCTATGATTTCCATGAAGATCTGCTTCCAGTGCTCACAGGTCTGGAAACCCCGTTGCAGAGCGGAGGACTGTGGGAGGGAGGTGAGCTGCTCCTGGACGAAGTTCTCCCACTGAAGGAAGTCGGCGTAAGTCTGAAAGGAGGACTTCCCCTTGTAGGTGGTCTTGGGAGCAGAGAGGTAGAGCGTTACAGAAGGGGTGACGACGGGATGTGGGGAATGTGCTTGCTCTGTGGTGTGCAGGTGGATGAAAAGCTGAAAGATGGAGGCACTCACCGACTCAAAGGCCATGGACAGCCAGCGGACCTTGCCTCCGTGCATTCCCACAGCTCCGTGGGAGAGCTGCCCCGGGAGCAGGTTGGGTTCAGGGAGGGAGTGACAGTCGGGATGGAGCAGAGGCAGAATAGACGACAGTTTATTACCTGCAGAGGACAGAAAAAGGACATTTTTTACACACCTTCATTTGAAATTCATGTCATGGTTCATTTGTTACAAAGCACTTATGTTGCTTATGTTATGATTATCCTGCTGATTATTTCCTTGATATATTGATTAACTAGAGTGACACTCAGGAGAGCGTACATCTGCAAAGGCCAAAACAATCCTACATGTCTCTGTCAGCTCTTACCGCCAGCCCCTAGAAATACAGATTTTGATCCAGTACATCCAGATTATTATCTGGAACTGCAGCACACTTTATACACTCATTAATATGTGATTATTTGCATCACAATTTATGGATTACTTCCTGAGAAATTAGAGAAAATGTCTGAACAATGCTGAGGAAAGTTATAAAGTATTCCTAGATCCGCCTCTCTATGCACTCCAGCACCAAATGTCAATGGCTTATTGCCTGGGCCTTGGAACACCCCTCATCAAGATTTGTGGAAATCAGTTTTGGTATTTTTTGTAGTTTTCTTTCCTTATAGGGAAAAATAACCTATAAGGAAACTTAACAAACAAACAAACAGACAGGTTAAGACAATTACCTCCTTGGTGGAGGTAATAATTTGATTTTTTTGTCCCTTCTCATCACAATTTCAAAACCCATGCTAACATTTTCAGATGTATGTTTTGTCCAAACAAAACCCCAAATATGCTCAATATGCTGTTAAAGATGAACAAGAAAACCAGCAAATAGTCACATTCGAGAAGATGGAACCAGTTTTTTGGTTGTTTTTTTTACACTTTAGCTTAAAAAATGGCTTCAAAGATCAAAACCATCAATTAATCAAATAACTAATGTATTAATCAACAAACCATACAGCTGTGTAAGTTTCATATTATTGCTTTTATCTTATCTCTTATGCTGAAACAAAAGATCTGGATCTTACCTGAAGGCAAACACTGTGCTCCTCCTGGCTTTACAAGTTGTCTGTTGGCGCTAATAGCTTTACAGATTTTGCAAAGATGTCCCATTTCCTGGAATATATCAAAGTCTGGATCCAATATAATGCTACCCTTTGGAGAGAATTAACACCATGTCAACCACATGAGAACAACGTTTACAAATCTGGCTTTGCTTTATTTCTGTTGATTAATCAGATACACTGACAATGAAGTGACTCTCACCATGTCTCCGATAACATGGTTGTCCCTGCGTTCGGTTCGGTTGACTCCCAAGATTCCGAATACAACAAAAACCATCGCTCCAGTGTCGACCAGAGGACGCACCGCTGGGTGGCCACATGTGCCGCTGCTGCACGGGTTGAAGCCAAATGTTTTGGATTGCTTCATTTTAGCAGCAGATGAAGGATCTTTGAAAACAAGATCAGAGAACAAAACTCTAAACAGCATTTATTTATTTACAAGGTGCAAAAATAGTAGTGGAGTGCTCTTGAAAAATCCTCCAGTGGGTTCAGAGTGCCGCTTTAACAAGCTACATTTGATAGAAGTGTAATTTCACTGCTGCTTCTCTATTTTTAAGCCTCAGCGACAATAAATGACATTATAAAGTCATTCAGCAGGGCAACACATGCAGTGAGGAAATAGTTTTCCTGGTGGGCTAACAAACTGTAATGATGATGCTTTCTGACATTGGCTTGCTCACCACTGGAGAGAGGAGTATAAAAGGTTCCCTGTGTGGGCCCATCAGGCCCAGAACTGATGCCACAGTCAGGTGGGCTGACACACACTCGGCTGGGATGAGGTCTCAGACGGTGCTGGGCAAAGTACAGCTTCCTAAGAGGAGAAAGCAGAGCAGGGATGACAGATTGTCCACAGTCCACTTAACTCGCATTCTGATTTTCCTCATTAGTGCTTTCACCTGCTGTGCTGCTGCGGAGACAACGCTGCATAAAAGGAAAACTCTGGCGTCCAGCCATGACGGGGGTCACACGAGGTGGATGTAATCATCCAGCTGGGGTACGGATGGTACACATGGGAAACACACACTGTCATTCTGGTGGTGTAATTGCTGCAGGGCTGATTATAGGCCTATTCAGATAAAACAAGATTAGTTAGAAGCTGATTTACCGACACATATCACAGCTGGGAGACATAACGCTTAAACTAATTATTAAAAAAAAAAAAACATCAAGAATTTGCTCTCTAACCTGAAATGATGACACCTCTTGATGCTCTGTGCTGCACAGTTTCCATGGAGAGGGAGTGCTGGTGTTAAGGGAGAAGCGGTAAATGGTTGTAGAGTCGCCGAGGTTTAACTTTGATATGTACACTGTGAGTAAAGAGTCTAAAAAAAAAATAAGAAGTAAAATATGTTAAAATAATGGAGCATGTTTTAAACGAGGAGGGAGTGAATTTTTCTGTGCTGAAAGTTTTACCTGTTTGGTTTGATTTTGCTTTCTCTGAGCTCCGAGGAGCGTTGGAGGTTGTTGTGCTCGGGTTCTGCTGATGTGTAGAAAACTTGAACGCCGAAGAGGAAGTGTGGGTGTACAAAGACTGGGGCTTTTCCATGAACACACCTGCAGGACATGCAATTCAGGTGATTATTTTGGATCTTGGAGGTGAGTGCGTTTTCATCACTGCTGCAGTCTCACCTGAGCACATAGGGCAGGAGATGCCTTGACCGCTGAGGTTGCTCCTCAGAGCCAGCAGAGTCTGGAGGTTTGTGTCCTGGCGGAAAAGAAGGGGGGCGTGAGTGGCCGGCCTCAGGAGACAGCAGCACCCGGCAGATAAGAGCAGAACCAGGAGGAAGACACCTGGGCCGAGAGGAAGACAAAGATGAAGAACGGCAGAGAGGAGGGTCTGATGGAGTGGATAGAGCAGCTGAGGAACACATCAGGAACATGGGTCAATTACAGACAGCCCTGGAAAGAGGGAGGATGAATGCTTCATGAGTGGCGAGTGCTCTTCCTCTGACAGACTGTATCCCCTTAAGCCAGACAGAACACAGTTTGAGCTGGATGTAACGCTCGTGTCACAGATCAAAAGCTTGGCAGATAATATCTGCAGAAACCAAATAATCGAAATTTCTCCCTGATCTTTTGACATTTGCTTGAGTACAAATTGATTTTAGCCACGTCAGAATCCTCGAGAATTCTCAGTCTCTATCAAACCTCACCTAGAACGGCTTTTCGTCGCTCCACAGCTGGCTCTGCCACAAAGTGCTTCAGGGCCAGCTGGAGATTTGTGCTCACCACACCCACATGCCGCTGCCCTGGAGGGGACAGAGGTGTCTCCACTGACAGGGAAAGAATGGCTGCATCGCCGTCTGTGTCACAGGAGCCTGGGCGAGACAAAGACAGCGGCTTAGCAGTACTTGGACAGCAGCGGTTTACAGCCTGGGCCGATTCCCTTCTCCCATTCTCCCCCCATCATTCATTCAAGGCGAGGGAGATAATAATCTCACCTGGCTCCATCTCCACCGACAGAAGTGCCACATCATCGTCCTCATCTGACAAAGGGCCGTGGCTTGCCGACAGGCCTGAAAACAGCTTCCAGCTACAGAGGGAGGAGGAAGTTTAGGGAGAGGGATAGCTGAAGGGATTACATCTTGCCTGTGGTGTCGCACAGCATGCACACGTCACACACAAAAGTAAGGAAATAACGCCTCACCGACTCAACCAGGCATGTTCCTGAGGCTCGATGCACTCAGTCCAGACACACAGGGCTGCTGGCATCAGGACGGACACCCAAAGCCAGCAGCAGCTGACAATGAGGGCCATGAATAAGCCGAAGTCATGCACGGCTGGGATCTGAGTATCAGTTAAACGAGGCACAGCGTAAAGGACCTTGAAACATTCAATTTCTGCTTATCGCATGAAAATGGCTGTCTGCTGAGAGAGGCACTTCTATTCATCCATAGCAGGGGAGTCATTTACACTTCCTGTACAGATCCTATTAAAAGCCCAATTTCTCCTCTATGATTACCTGAGAGAAGGTGTTAGCAGCATATGCAGCCGCGGTGGTGAAGGAGGTGAGGAAAGTAGCTCGGCCAGCTGTTTTAATTGTGTAGATCATTCGCTGCTGTGGCTGACGCAGATGAGAAGCCTGCCTGAAGGTGCTGATGAAGACAAATACATCATCCACCCCTGAGCAACAGTGAGAGAACAAAGGGCTGCCTTAATTAACATATTATTGTAATTGAACTGTAGAGATATGTGTGTTTTTTTTAAAAAACCTTTAGAGGAATAGTTTGATTTTGGGAAATACTCTCATAGAATTTAAAAAGGCACGGCAAAACCTTCCTCTATTTTAAAATGGTTGTACATCTATATGTAGGGCAGGTTGTGTGATCATTCTAAACATACAATGCTTGACTAATTTCTGTGATTAGTCTTGAGTGTGAAAACACAATTTTTACAGAAATTGCCAAAATGACTATTATACTAATCCCCCTTTTTAATCTAACCCACCGCTACAAAAAGACACAAACATTGGGGAGAAAATGACATTAGTAAGAATGCCATGGCTGGGGCAACATGACTGGGATCGTGCCATTGGCATACTGGAGGCTGGCCAGCCCACCAGACAAGTCGCCAGGGCAGTGAATGCTCAGTACATCTAAGCGTTAAGTAGCCAGAGGAACAACAACAGACCATGTGTCACGACCCAGAATCAGGATCGACGTATCCGCCTGCTGCACCTCAGAAACAGGTTCCAACCAGCCACATCACAGCAGCAGAGCCCACTGGCACCCATAATAGGCCTGTATAACAATAAGAGACCCTCTGAGGCACGCCCAGATTCTAGAGGAGAGTGATGTCACAGTTCTGGACTGGCCAGGGATGAGACTTGACCTAAACTCTACTGAAAACCTGTGGGGTTGGTTGATAGAGTGAGTGTGACAGCGTGAACATCCTCCACAGACTCAGCAACAACTCCGAGCAGCTCGGACTGAAGAGTGGGCCGCCATCCCTCAGGATGACTGGAGGCTGAGCCAATCCATGAGGAGGAGGATTACTGCTGGAATCAATGCTGATTACTAATTGTGTAAAATGTTGTTTACTCCAGTTGTGTCACCTGACAAATGTGTGGTGCTTTTGTTTTTGGTGTTGTTTTTGTTTCTGATTAAATTAAGATAATCATTAAAACATTTCCTGTCTTTATGCTAAGCTAAATTAACCGGCCGCTGACTCTAGCCTCATATTTAACATATAGACATGAGAGGGGTATCAATATTCTCATCTTAGTTAGAAAATGAATATGCATATTTTCCCAAAATGTCAAACTATTCCTTTAGTGAAACAAAAGACATCTGATGACGACATTCCCCCCAACCCCCACAAAAAATTGTACAACAAATGCATCAGTATATGACAAATCCTCTTAGCAGGCCTGGATATTGTTTTGGATATATGCTATGGAGAAGATGACCCACCTTTAGGGTCAACTTAAAATCATTTTATCAGGGAAAACTCCAAAAATAAGATTAGTAGAAAAATCACACAACTAATTATCATGTTTAATTTATGCATAAAGGATGGTGAAGCTAGAATGTACAGTTGTGAGATATGCTCAGGACAAAATTACCACCTTTCTACAAGATATTTCCAGGGAATCAAAAATAAGAATAAAATTCAAAATATCAAAAGGCAAAACTATGTAATATGGTTAATATATGTATAAAGTTTGGTGAAGCTAGTCTGTATATTTGGAGATGTGTTCCAACAAAAAAAATGTTTACAGACCGACAGACGGACGGGCAGATGGACACATTTCTATCATTTTCCCTTACCAATGCCGATAATAACAAAGGCTGCAACTCCATTGAGGATGCCCAGGTATCTCACGCCAAACACAACATGGTATAAGAAAAGAGCCATCAAGCAGCTCAGTCCGATGCTAGCGAGTCCGAAGAAAGTCAGAAACACTGCAGAGAGACAAAAACAACAAGGAGCATGTCAAAATTCACATTCTACCAAAACAACTAATGGTGACAACAAGTTCAGCAACAGTGTCTTCCAGTTAATTACTCATCTCTTTCACAGCCCCTCTCTTCATGCCTTGGCACCTTCCTACCTTTGCAGTTTTCTGGATTCCTTCACTCCTTTACCCTTGCTATATTCCTCTGATGCCTTCTCCCCCCCCCCCCCCCCCCCCTGACTAAGGGTGACAGGGCCTTCAGTATGGATGGGTAAAACCTCTGCAGTGCTCTCCCTATGGATTTGCACCAGTGCACATCTGTTTCTATTAAGTGAGAACTGATTAGACCTGTTTAGATGAGCCATTTTTTCCCAGTTTGCGATTCCTTAGTTTTATTCTCATTCTTTAATTCTAAACCGATTGTTTCATTGCTTTTGTGTCCTTAGGTGGATTGAAAGGTGCTTATAAATTAAAAAATATCGTTATCACACAGTGAGATATGTAAGCATCAATGGAAGTGGAATAAAGAACGGGTCATACTGTACCAGAAAAGGAGGTTAGGACATAGACGAGCACAGTAATGCAGGCTCCACTGATGACAGCCAGCATCATGTCGTTGTGGAAGGTGTGTCTCACCTCGTCATCAAACAGCTCTGTCCCCCCATACAGCACCTTCACCTGGCTGGGACAAGGGAAGAAAAACAAAGTCAAATTTCAACTGCTGTAATGTAAGAAATGTCAGATATTGTGGTCATTTCCCCCTGACCTGGTAGACTGCTTGGCCAGGATGTCTGCATACTGAACCACAAAGTTTTTGAAGCGAGATCTTTGCTCATCAGTTCGGTCCTGCAGGGAGTAGTAGGAAGGAAGAGGAGCTCCGAAGTGGATCTCACTGCGTAAGAGAGAGGAGGAGAGATGCTCGGGGGTCAGACTCTCGTCCACGTACCAGTAGAACTGAGGATGGGTGATGGCCAGACTCAGAGAACCTGGGAATACACACATAGTAAATCAGCGCTGTTAGAAGGTCTCTTATCTGTATTAATTTATGCTTAAAAGCCTTTCTACTTCACTGTGGACTCACCCTGAATATCAGCCAGATCTGGGCCCATGCCATCATAATAAATCTTCCCTCCTCTCTCACTGGGGAAGAGGTAAGACAAGAGCGAGCTGGGCGGGGAGCAGTAGGACGGTCCCAGTGGCAGATCCCTCAACATCTCTAGAGGCTTCCAGCAGAACTGGTGGAACTGCGGATGCTGCATGAGCAGACGCTCCACGTGATGAATCGTCTGCAGACGTTCTGGGGTGAAGATGTTGCGATCGCCTTCCCCTTGAGCCACAAACACCAGCTCAATCCTCCACAGAGCCTGGCTCTGTAAGTAGTAGTTGGGAGCAAACCGGCGCCTCCTAATGAGCGGCCAAGTGGAATTCCCATCCCCAGATCTCTCCTCATCCTCCTCTGCTCCGCGATCTGAGTTCTTGTGCTTCTCTATTTCCTCTTGACCCCAATCAGACGCTGTTCTTTTATCTCTGCTCATCACAGCTCCTTTCTTTTTATCATCTCCTCCATGTAAAGGCTTGTTTTGAGGAGTGGAGGCCCTCATGCCCTCATTATCTGTCCTGTTGAACGCTCCCTGTCTGCCCAGCTCCTCCAGCAGAAGCTCCCGCAAGGCCTCAGACTCACAGTCATCTAAGTCTCGCCTACGTCTGTCCCAGGACCCCAGCTGGGTCTTTACGGCGATGGTGAGGGCATCGAAACGCTCGGCAGAGAAGTGACTGTGAACCTCAAAGGCACTGTAGGAGAGATCTATGTCCAGAGGGGGGCAGTAGAGGAGCATGTAGGCAAACAGAGCGCATGGTAGCAGGACAACTACCCCTAAAATCACTCCACTGGCACAGGGCTGTGTGTACACCCACCCCACTGCCCTCCACAGCCCACACATGCCAGCCTTGCCAGAGAAACACCTCTGCCCTGCTTCGTGTGCACCTCCATCCTCTTCCACCTCTTCCTCCTCCTCCTCCTCCTGTTCATCTTCCTCCGCTCCCCAGCTGGTCTGAAACAACAGCGGCTCATCCTCCACATCCATGCTGACACCTGTTAGAAACACATAACACCACCAGATCATCACTCGCAAGAATTAGCACCCCTTCTCCTCGGGGAGGTGAACATGAGACAAAATAGCTTTTTGAACCAGCAGCGGCTGAATGAGCATCAGGCAAAATGAAGATAACATCCAAAGTTTCACTCATGGAGGAAGGACGTGAGAGGTACGTTTGCCCTCGACAGGGAGAAAAGTGAGGGGAGAGAGACCTTTTTTCTCAAGGGTCTTATGAGGAAAAAATGATTGGCTGAGTCTTGCTTTAAGATGCTGAGGATGAGCCATAAATCTGTCATTTATTTTTGTCTCTATCAAGCCATCATCACCTAGAGTCAGCTGGTGGCTTTCTACACATCAGCAGTCAAAGTAACTGAGCCTGCCCTGCACCAAATGAAATAATCTCACATGTCAAATCCCGGTGGGATATTACACAGAGTTGTGGAATAAGAGAGGGTTCATCTCTCTCTGTGTGATGGGTGCCACTTTTTTTTTAGCCCACTCCTCCACACACAAGATACAGCAGACAGTTTGCATTCAAGTAGCAGCGAGCCTCTAACTGCAGCAATTCATCCGTTCTGTCTGGAACTGGGCTTCGAGGTCGGCCAGGTGAGACGGTGAATTTTGATCTGAGCTCAGAGGTGAAAATTCATCATAAAAAAAACAAGAATTTGCGAATAAAAAGTAAAAAAAAATCAATATTTGTAAAAATGACTAAGATGCTTACGATTACACCCGATGGACAAACCGCGGAGGCCTGTTGATTTATGGGATTTTTGTTTGTGCTCCTACACCTGAATAAACTTTATTTCACAGCAGCGCTAAAGATGAAAATGTTCTCATGTCTGCAGAAAATCGCCCTATGTGCAGTCATTGTGTCTACCGAGTCAGTCTCCAGATCAGTGATAATGGATGTGTTTCACGGCCACATCATTATCAGCTCTGTAGTTTCTCACTCTCTGACAGTTTTATATGCTCAGATGTCCACAGGACGTACATATGCTAATGCAGTTTTATGATGGATTTGTCAAGAGACAAGAAAGCCTGTTGAGATGAAAACCAAGAGCCTCCACTGTGCCTAATACTCTGTGGAAAAAAAAGACCTGTTTTGGGACATTTTTTTAATCTGCACAACATTTCTTTTTATTAATCATTATGTCATCTTACCGCACAAGACAAGGACACCAGTGCATCTTTTAATGGGAGTGCAGCAGAGAAGCATCTACCCGTGCAGAATGAACACAAGCTTTCTCCTCTTTTAGAGGGCAGTGTTGGTTTTTGGAGCATGAAATATGCAATCTCAACAAAGATCATGCTATTATTTTCAGACACTTTTGGATCACAGTTTCTCATATTTCTAGAATAACAAGGAAAATAATTTGCTCAAAGTTGCATGCTGCAATTTGTGGATAGTATTACTGCACCCATCATAGGCTGCTATTTCAAAATGAGCGCTATTATAGTAGGCCTAATTACAAGTAATACGACCAAGTCTTTTGAGGAAGAAATATGTGAGATCTAATCGCGGATTTTCAGTAAAATGAAATTGAACGCAGGTGCAAATTTTGCTAATTAGATTTTTGCTATCCTGCTCCATCTCATCTTTGCCTCTCCATCTTGTTTTGATGATGATGCTCTCATCACCAGAAGATGAGATGAGGCACGTGCAGAAACATGATGAGAGAAGTTCAATGGAGGAAGAAGGGGGAGAGAAAAGCCTGATGACAAAAACACACAACACAGGACAACCTGCAGAGAAAGCAGGGAAAAGGAAATGCGCTTTTCTGTTATTTAACATTGGAAAAACACTTTAATGAGAGGACTATCGATACATCTCCACGTCTATATGTGTCTCATCGTTAAAGCAGGATGATTAGTGGTGCAGGTGTCACAGTGTGACAGTCTGAAGAACTCATTAGAGACTGGTATGCACACTTTGTGCCTTTTACACATTGAGGCAGTGCTCTGTGCTTTATGCCAAGCCTCTAACACCTGCTATGTACCTTGGAACAGACAGCATGCCAGGTACAGTGAAGATAAATATGCACAGCCTCAGGGACGCATCTTTTTCTATCTTCCTGATGACTCTGACGCCTCTTCGCATCCAAGAGCATTGCATCTCATGTACAATAATTATGTGCGGTGAACAGCTGCAAAGCACTGCGAGCAGCACAGAGCCTGGTATAACTAATGTGTTTACAACCTCCCAGAATTGTTCATTCAAGATTAGGTACACAGTCGATTTAAACCCTTTGCAGGTGTGGATTAAAAATAGAGTAATTTGGCATTCTTCTTTTTCAGCTCGGTCTACATTAATACTATGTTGTTCTCACTAGTGAGGTTGTGTTCCTTTGTCCTTAACGCCTGATATGCACATCTATTCTCAGCTTTTTGAGCTATGAAATCTTGTATTTATTGGCTCCCAGTATGGACCTGCTCTTGCGTTATGGATGTGGTGTGACCGTGTATTGGATACCATTACCTTCTCTCACAGAAAACTCAATTTTTCAACTTTCTGTGCAGCTTTTTTTTATTACATTTTTTATTAAACCAGCGCTGCCCAGATGGCCACGCTGTTTCTGCCTGCTTATTTGAAGTACAGCAGCTGTATCTGATGGGTCGTGTTGTGCAGCACAGAGCTGTATCTGGGCGGTTTCATGTGTCATGTTGAGGGAGTTATGAGCTGAGGAGGGAGAACCATAAACTCCACTACACCAATATTTCCTATGTGTTATTTTTAACAATGAAGACGTGGATAAGCTGAGTGTCAGCATTTCTGCTCTCCTCTACATCCCTGGGTTTTGTCTGATGGGTGAGGTGGAATCCCTGCCTGCTGCGAGCTTGAACCCATCACCTATAATCACCCCTCTCATCCCTCTTTTTGCTCACCATCCCTCTCTAGTCCTTATCCTCCCTTCAGTCTTCCTGCTTCTTCTGTACGTCTCTATCTTGTCCACAAAGGTGACAGGTTTGCAACCTTTCAATCCTGATCACGGCTAAAAATAAAACCATCCTCCTCAGTTTATCTCCTCTCCATCTCATCCAATATGGACACCACATGCTACCTCCTGCCCCACGCACATCCAGCCTGTTGTAAACTCAGCGAGCATACCACCTCATTTAAAGGGGCATTGATTTCAGCACTAGTGTTCTATGAATACATGCTTTATGCATGAGCGCTCCGCAGTATGTTTACAGCGGACGTGTCTTCTATTATTTCCACGCTGTGGATCCGGAGTCGAGTCAAACTCTCGAGATCTGTTTGCAACCGAGCAACGGTGCTCATTTTCTTATTGTCAATGAATTCATCCTGACACTGATGGAAAGCTTAAAATCTCCATGCATGGTGCGTGAAGCATCCTGGGGCTGTGCCATACAATTTATCTCACTCACCTGAATAAAAACGGAATAAATAAGCCACTGAGATTCAAGTTTCTTTGTCTGACAGCATTTTTAACAACACATTCAAACACAAGATGGAGCCTATTTCACAAAAACTTATCCGCTTCAGAGTTACTCTGATGAACAATGCATGCACTCCAAGCTGAGATGAAGAGCTTTTTATTGATTTGTTTGACTTTCTCTGTGATTCTCCATATCATTACACAGCTTACTGTGCAATATATTGGTTTTTTTTTATCAATACATCAGGCAAAAACAAAAGCAGCACCATCAAAGCAAATGTCTGCAACCCTGTGGAGACACTTACCTGAGGATGATGAGAATTACAGGTGGGGCGTTCAGGCCTTCTGGGTCCACTTGTGATGCGCTGAACTTGTGCTCGGCAGTTTCATCCCCTCCATGATCTGGTGTGGGAAGAAATTATTTACTGCTTTATTGTCATTTTTAAGAACTCAATGAGAGAGACAGAGAGAGACAGAGAGAGAGAGAGACACCAAGGGGACCCACACAACAGACTGACAAGCAACACTTTCCCCCTCACACACTCTCTCTGAAGGAATCCTCTAATCTCAGCAGTTAATAATGTGCTGTTTTCCCCTCCTTTTATGCTCCCGGTCCTTTCTCTCTCTCATACACCCTCCTCTACTCTCTTACCCGGTTGTCCAGGCGACAGTGAGAGACATTTCTTCCCAGGAGCTCCTCGCTCACCCCTCTCTCTCCCATGGCTTTGTTCAGCTTGCTCTGCTGACTGGCTCACCAGTGGAGGAGAGATGAGGAGGAGGGATGCACCCCCAAAAGCTCCATAAAGCACTGTAGGAAGGCCGGAGAGCCCGGAGGCATCTTGGATATTAATTAGAATATGTTTTAGACAGCTTCCACTTGAATTCAGCTTGCTTCTATTGGAGCAAGACGATGCAGTGGTCATGATGTTGCAGCACAGCCCCCTCCTTTTCTGTCAGAGATGGTATGGTCTAGTCTAGTCTCAGTAGGTGGGGTGTGTTATAAGAGGGTGATCAGAATGACTGGATGGTACAGTGGGAGACAAAGTACAGGCAATTTAAAATAATCAACTGAAGGGAGAGTTTATTGGTTTGTAGTTATTTTCTCTTTTTGAGCAGAGCTCTCACACAGATGACAGGAAGCCGCTCAATCTGCCTCCCTGTTGTAGATGCATTCATATATTGCTGTGTGCCACTCATATTTTATGTGCTTTGTAAATACAGCACTGCTTGCCTTGCTGTTCCGTCCATACTTTCGCTTGGACTGTAGAGCCCTCGCTCACTCTCATCTAACATTAATGACCAGCTCTCTGCCCTCACTGCAACATTCAACTCATCCATCACCTCACTCCCCATCCTCGGTGCAGGTTTAAGTTGGATCGCGTTGACATAAAAGATAATCAATCATCTCAACGGGAGCAGATAACGCTGAAGTGTTTTTTCCACTGCTCATCTCTTTCCACAGCAGCTGATGCAGCGTGGAGTCAGACACAAAGAACGCAGGTCTGGAGTCAGGTGCTCTCGTCACTGTTGGTATGTGAGTGTCGGCGCTCTTCAGGACACTTTGTCTTCATCCCGTTGGTGCAGCTGTGACAGACTGACAGACCTTTTTAGGCACTTGAGATCAATTAAAGCTGCTGCTGTTATGAAACCGATCGATTTTTATAACCACACGTCGTCAATAACAGACAGACTCTGCACAGCATCCTTTCTTAGGGGTTTAATCTGTTATCTCAATCTCAACAGATTCAGGAACATGTATCACAAGTAATGGCAGGCAGGAACACGGAGGCAGTCGATGCATGATAGTAACATTCATTTAAATAACACAAAATATACATAAGTCAGTCATTCATATATACACATGCGTACTGAACACACACATGCAAACTTTAACAAGGCTTCACAAGATTTGGTCCCTGATCACACAGAAGAAGTCAGGAGGGTTCCTGTTAGATGATCCGGTTAAGGCAGGTTCTACTTTACAAGACCGTGATTTAACACACACACATATATATATCTATATATAGATATATATATATATAGATATATATATAGATATATATATATATATAGATAGATATATATATAGATATATATATATATAGATAGATAGATATATATAGATATATAAATGTATAATATTTGATATTTGTTGTCCCTGTGAGGAGAAATTCTCATTAATTGCTAGAGCAACAACAAACTAAATTATGGAAATGGATGGATATTAATTTTTTTTTTTACAGTAAGCATAATTATCTGAATCATGAAATAATAAGCAGCACAGAAGCAAAAGGCTTTTGGCTAACTTACGTTCTCAGCAGGGGATAAACTGCGTGCAGAAGGTATCCGAATATTCAGTGTCCAAAACCTCAATGATGGACCACAACATTGAAAGGAAGCCATCTTATGTCTTCATACCGTTATGAGTGGATACAACTGATTCAAGGAAATAAAGAGGTGTACAAATGACAGTGTACCCTATGCTGATAACAAGACCTTCTGACTACTTTAATCCATGATGTTTTCTAACTACTGGAGATCTGCTACAATGCTGGCTGTCAAACAAACCTAATATAAATAGAGGAAAATATACGTTTGGAATGTCGTTCTTTTTGTTTTTGACGACACACAAACTCAGTTAAAAGTGTAACAAATGGGCTGATATATAAATGTGACTCTGGAAAATAAAATTAGCATTACTAGGCTGGAAAAACAATCTGAATTCATCCTGAAAGTTCTGCAAAACGGCCGTGGCCTGTCTTCGGTGTTGCATTGATCGAACTGGATTTTAACTTTCATGTATGGAGAGCGTTCAAACTGAGGGGTTTAAACTTGGAACACATATAATCTCACATAATTTTAGCACCTGCTAATGGGGTTAAGGGGGAGCCCGTTGTATGTACAGTGTGAACACATTTCAAACACATTATTCACATTTTACATTTTCAGCAACAACCGAATGACCCAACAAACATTTTGGCACAGAGAGATTTTGTTCACAGCCATGTCTTTCTTACTGCAACTTTGCAATAGCACATTCAGCCTGAGTGTTTAATTAATTTCCGTCGCTACACGACGCTCACAGTGAAAAGCGACAGCCCCCAGTGTGTTGTTCAGGGTGACAGGTGGCAGAAAAAAGTAGATCTAAATGTGCTGTGGTCATTGGTCCATGAGGAAACAGTAGTACTGCCACACGTTGACACACACACACACACACACACACACTGTCACACACACATGCACTGTATGTGCTGTAAACTAACATCCACTCTCATACTGTCAAATCTGTCCTATGAGAGGGGAATTGTTTGTTTCCTCTGGCTACCACAGATGGGTCTCCCGGATCTCAGAGATGATGTTGTTGGCTTTTTTGAGTGCCTGAGAGGGAAAAAATAAGAGAGGTGTTTAAAATCGCTGTTCTTAAAGTAGCAGATAAAAAGAAAAAAATGATAGAGGACATGCTTTTCTTGATGCTCAGAACCTGTACAGAGAACAAAAGTCAACTTTACCTCAAGCATTTGTGCAACCTCAGTCCGCTGCTGTGCCGTGTCCTGTGATTCAATGAGCAGCCCTTGCAGCAGCGGCTGTTTGTAAAGCTGACCCACCAGCTCACTCTGCAGGTGCTCTTTCACAAAATTCACCAGGAAGTGCATCACTGTCTTTGGCACACTGCGGACACACGGCCCGAGACAAAGTTAGAAAATCTGCAGCAACTACAACAACTGAGCACAGCAGTAGAAAAGGAAGGGGAAATGGGGGAAGTGCGTGCCCCTCTAGTGATCTGGATTTGTTCTAGCCAAACCTGTCTTGGATGCTTTTACGGACAATGAGGAAATAGCACTTGATGAGGCGCTGGATGACCTCACAGTCCCTCTGCTCCCTCGAACTCAGCTTGCGGGACACAGGCACCGCCTGGAAAAGAGGGGCAACGTAAAATGTTGACAGTCTGCAATGGATTCACTAAGTATTTTGTCCTCCTGATAATCCCACCACTCACTGTGTCGAGGAGGTTAATGGCCTGGCCTTTGCTGGGGCTTCCAAAGCCTGCAGCCGGGGCTCTCTCCTCTGCAACCTTCTCATTCTTCCAACACTTCCCTCCGTCAAGAGCCTCTGCCTGAAAGCACGAAATCTGAGGAAGTCAGAGGGTCAAAGCAATTTTGGCTGAGCCTGGAATTCCACAGCAAACACTGAAAGGGGCTGCACTGTATGGATGTGAAACATAATGTTTAAGGCGTTACAGTGCACAACTTCTGCAGTTTACCCTGGCAGAAGAAATGATAAAAGAGGCCACGTGCTCTAACGGACAAATACCTACCTGCTGACTGTTGACAGATGCTGAGACCTGGCCTGCATCTGTGAAATCTGGATGTTTTGTGTTGATGTAGGCCAGCTCTATTGCTACTAAATTGTGTACCTAAAGGAAAGAAGGCACAAGAAAAAAAGACAATCTCAGACAATGGGATTGGCTGTTATTGTAATTTGTATGATTTTAGCCAAGCCTTGGATTACCATTTCATTGGTAATTGGCAAGCGCTTCCTCAGTAGCCCAGTCACCACTTCAACAATGGAATCATGCAGCTTGGGGAATCGCAGAAGCTCCTTTGCAAACACAAAGACATACTTTGTTAACATGGCGCCGTTTGAACTAATGCTGCTCTGTTTTCGGACGGCGCTCAGTCTGCTGGCTAACCTGTGTGCTAAAGGAGGAGCAGTGCTGAATGATCCTCTGCAGCTCCTCATGAACAAGCTCCACACAGCGCAGACTGGGCTCCTCCAGCCGCTTAATTTGCCGCTTCACCAACAACTCAAATGACACCTCGGGCACAAAAAGTGCTGGCCGTGGACCCTGCAGGCAAATCACACACACAGACACACACGGACACAACAGCTCTATTAATTACCTGCTATTCCTCCAAAGGAGAGAACTTGACTTGAATTTGGATTAAACAATTTGCATGGACAGAAGTCAGGAGAAGCTCACCGTAGCATTGCGGATGGCGGTGAGGATATCCAGCTCGGTCAGACCTCCCAGGGGGTCGATGGACTGCAAAGTACGGCCAAAGGTCTCATGGAATATGTAACAGATTCGAGCACCTCCACAGCTGTGGGAGAGATAGTTTCAGCTGCGACACAAATGCAGTTTCTCAGTGCTGTGTGTCAGCAAAGTTTATCATGCCAAATTGAATGCAGTCGACCAAAAAAGGTCAATGTTTGCTCGCTACATATTTACATGAATTAATTGCCTTGTGGTAAGAGAGCTGTTGCGATGACGATGCCAACAGAAGATGCTGATGCCACTTTTTCTCAGTTCACATTGCCCCAAGGACACTCCCCTCATGGCATATATTGTGAACCAATGTAAATAAAATACTGACTTGTGGCACAGCAGAAGTACGAAACTAAATGTCAGAAATTTGAGATGAACTTAAAAATGAAAAAAAGGCTCTTTTCATCATAAAAGCATTTGCTTTTCAACAAACATCCTGCTGTTGTTGAGAGGACGGACTCACAGCTCTGAGGTCTGGATGTATCTGGCTGTTCCCTCGATGGTGTTGCAGTAATCGCTGGCGAACTTGGTGACAATCTGCAGCAAGGTGGCGCTGTGGTCTTCTACTGGCTGACCGTAGCTGTTAAGCCGTGTCTGGTACTGGGCACTCAGCACAGTCACTCGGGTTTTAAGTTCTGGCAGGCAGTCTCGGATGTGGTGCATGAGCAGCCTGCTGAGAGTCTTGGCCAGATAGCGTGAGCCGGCGCGGCAGGCGAGTGAGGGGTAGTGGCGCTGCAGGAAAGCCTGCTCATCCTTCAGTGAATCCTCCAGGCTCTTCTGGGTGTTGATGTCATGCTGGCTCCTAGAAGGACCATCAATTAGGGAGAGAGACGGGAAGTGTAGTGAGATGATCAGGGTAATGAGGGTTTGAAAAAAGAGCCACCTTGTTGTATAGAGAGATGAAATCCTTTCCGTTCTTTTGGACCAACACAGGAGTAGATTTCAGAAAGAAAAAAATCAAATAAAAGTAAAATTATTTTTTCATTTAAAAAAAAAAAAAGGTCCCATGAGGCATACCAGAAGGAGAGCGACTTCGCCTATCTATGAAGCTAAAAACATTACATAGTTATAATAAAAGAAATCAGTCAACAATTGATCATAGCAAACCTGTTAACCACCCCGATAATCCCAAGTCTGACTGGAATGACTCGACCCAGAAGGACCTCCAGGGCATCTGTCCCTGCATCCATCAGGTCCAGCTTACTGACAACCAGCAGCGTTCGACGACCTAACAGACACACAAACACAGAGACATTTGGTTATATTTTTTAAGGTCAGTTAAGAGTCGATAAAATATAGCTTTTCATCATACATATTGAGAAAGACAGGAGGAAATTGTACACTCAAACATCATAGAAACAGGTTCTGATGGGACAGGATTGTGGGCAGCAGGGGAACATTTGGGCCCAGATACATTATTCTAACTTGCACACTATTAAACTGAAGTGTACAACAGGCACTTTATGGGAATACTGCTAACCTCCCAAATAAGCACTACAAGCAGGTTCTTATCATCAATCAGAGTGCACCATGATAGCAACATCAATTTTCTAAGCAACCGTTAAGTGTCAGGATGCTGTTAACGGTAAATACCGGTGGGTCAAAGAGTTCCACATCAAATATTCTACAATAGCTTCTACTTGGAAGTGTGTTATGTAATAAGCACTGATGGAAAAGAAAGAAAATGGGAAAGAAATCTGAGGAGAAGAGGCGTCTGTGTACAAAATATCCTACCATCTGGATCAACCTCACGAGCCAATTTCAGTGCATCAGAGGTGGCCAAGTCAGAGTTGGCAGGGGACACCGCAAGGATGAGAGAATTTGGATTGGAGATGAATGACAAGATCATCTCTTGTACTTGTGCCTCAATATCTTCTGGCTGGTCCCCAACAGGAACCTGAGGGAACAACAATGAGCAGCCAGCGTTACTGTAAGTACAGCACAGATAGGGCACTTCTGTTATAAAGGCAGACATGCAAAGGAGCCTGCATTGATCATGATCTAATGCCATTATGTTTGTACACATGAAAAAAAATCAACATCCTTGTCAAGTGGCTGAGTTTACCTTAGTAATTCCGGGTAAATCAACCAGGGTGAGGTTAAGGACTTTGGGGGAAAAAATCTTCAGATATATGGGCTCAGGACTGATTCCCTGGAGGGTATAAAAGAAGGGGGGAAAAATGCAGTATAAAAAAAATGAATTGAAGGCATCACTGAGTTTACATCAGTGCTTTCCTTTCACCTTGTTGTCGCCAGAACTACGTTCAGTCTCTGCTTCAACTTCCCGACGAATTTCCTGAAAATCTGTGAAGATCTGTGGAGAAGCAGAGAGACCGATGCTTCACCATATAATACAGGACGAAGGCAAGACGCACTTTGTTCCAGTGTTTCAGATAAATGCACCTGGTTCTTGCAGTGGAGGAATGTGCCCCATTCTTCAGCTCTGACACCTGAGCAAATAAAGAAGTGTGAGCGTGTGTAATATTAGACAGACATTTCTCTTTAAATGTACAGCTTGGGGAGAGGTGATGACGAGTGACATTACAAATAGACTTATATCATGCTTCACAGATAGATGAAGACCAGAACGAACAGAATGTATGAGAAAGAAATGATGAGGCCAAACAAAGTCCATGCAGACCATAGAAACAGAGACCTGGGTAGCTGTTTTGGGGATTTTGTTTTACCCCATTGCCTGAAAAAGCAGTGAATAAGAAGAGGAAGAAAGGCTGCATGTTAGCAGAAGGCTCTACAAGAAGCAGTTTGCAGTTCAAACAGTGAAATAAACTACCATGCATAATAATCTACTACATACATTCACAAAAATGGTTATTCTTTCAAATCAAATCAAAACCACTCCCCTCCTGTGTGAAATACGAATAAATGTGTAGGTACCGCTCTCGATCTTTAGTCTCTCCGGCAGAGGGGCAACATTAATGAGCTGCAACACGAGGGGTCTTCTTGTGACGATTCCTGATCCCCGAGGCAAGAAGTCTCGTCCAACCAGGCTCTCCAACACAGAGCTCTTTCCACTGCTCTGTAATGGCAAAAAAAACGAAAACAATTCAGCACAGATAGAGTCATTTTCTGTCAGAATGTACTGCAGACAAATTTAACAATCGAATCAGAAACTCAAATCAGACACATTTCAGGTATAGACACATCAGTGAGGTTAAGGCAAGGGTTCGACATTATCATTAAATGTATAATTAAGCTTTAAATTTTGTTTTTTTCTGTCTGACCTGACATCCAACCACGACAATCTGAGGCAGCTGTACGATCTCTGCACCCACAGTCAGAAAGACCTCCTGCAGCCGGTTGATGGTGGGAATTAGGGTCTCCATTCTCCAAATACTGGGCACACGTACTAAATAGGCAAATCAGAACACACACAAAAGGACAGAAAGAAAACACAGCACACAAACTCAGGTGATGTTAAAACATAGTGAGGAAAGAGTAACTCTAAAGTAACACTAGGAAGGAAAATGCTATTCCCAAAAGCCCGATGAGAATAAAGTGGGCTGTCTACTCTGTGCACGAAAACTGTAAAACTGTGACTGCATCTGACAAATATTAAAACTACATAAGAGAGAGACAGTTAGTGGAAAGTTTGATATCGGTGCTTAGCTTCGGCATTTCCAGTGGCATCCTCTAAATGCTGAGATGCCACACACCTGCTGGTACATGTCGCTGTTTGGACAGGGACTTCAGGGAGGATCCCATTTACCACTGAAATACACACTATGTGTACAAAAGTATTGGGACACCTGCCGCTTACACCATATATATATATATATATATATATATATATATATATATTTATGTATATACACACACAAATAAGATACGGATATTCCCTTGAAGAAGAAAAAGAGGAGGAGAGGACTAGAACTTGGCCGAAGCGAAAGTGGTCCTGATGAGAGGATGAGGTTATCACCATGGCATCAGTTACACCGGCAGTGTATCAGATTACACACTAAAGCAGGATTTCCAGAAGAAATACGGCCAATCCCTGTGTTGTCCTACTGTCTAAGTTACACGGAAACAAATGGTGTTGTCGCACAGGCCGAAAGGGTTCGGTGTTATGAGCTAATGTTAGCAGGATAAAGCTAAAAAGCAGACAGTGGAGGAGAGCTGCTAGCTTTGTGCTGATGCTAACTTAGCCGCTGGAACAACCGATGCTGTTTTGTAACCTTACCAATGTTTGAAAACTAGTATCCTTCCTTATCCAATGAGTCTGTCCTTCATAGTTCACACGACAAACGGATGGGCATCAAAAACATGTCATTTTTTTACGATATGGTGACCAAAATTAGCAGCAAGACAGAATCGTCACTTAATAGGCGGGACCCGCATTACCCTGCATCACGTTAATTGGTCAGAAAATCTTAATTGTGAGCGTTACCGTTCCCTGATTGGTCGACACGTAAGAGACGTAGTTTGTTTCCGCCTTGTGTAGTATTCATAGATTTAACAAAAAACCAAAAAGAATTCATAGATCTAACACATTTTATGCTAAATATGACTACAATCTGTTCCCTATCTACATAACTTGCAGTCTTTCAGAGTTTTTAAATTCACATAAGATGACGGCACACAGGACAAGAAGAAACATTAACAATTATCCTTTTTTCACTGTGTTTTAATGTCTGTATATATAAACATTTTATTTACAAATCATACAATGGATATCAGTAAGTTACGGAATAAAACATTTATTACTGTCTCATGGTTATGATGCAAAACACCCACTCATCATCCAACACAGATTTTACTGTCAAATACCTTCCAGTAGTCTCCCTCTGGGAGTTGTAGCAGCCAGAGATCATGTGAAAACCAACAGATAAATGCAGCCTTTGTAGTGAAATATTATGCAATCAGGTAATGTGTCATGACTGCAACATCAATGACAAGGACCAGTTCACAAGAGGCCCAATTTCCTTATCCATGACCAAAAGACTTTGATAAGAAAGCCCTATTGCTGTGATGATCAACAGTCAGTGCTATCGGTGTTCACCAGCCACTGATGAGGCACACAGCTGGGGTCTCTGCAAGACAACTTTCATGCCTCACACTCTAAAGTCTGTATGCACCTCTGATTACTGAGCACAAAATACAATCACATTAAGCAACTTCCAGCAGGGCATTCTTAGTCCATGTATGCGGTATCCATGCCCTCGACGTCAGGGTGAAGCAGCCTACCAGCCAAGCGCTCAATGTCATCAAGACTAAGTTGTCGAAGTGAACGTTCATAATCCTTGAAGAAGAAAAAAAAGGGAAAATATTAAAAAACAGCAAGTAAAAATAGTTTACTGAATTTATTTGAACAATGTCGTGTGTGAGGGGATAGCTTTAAATGAAGCATGTCTTAGGAACAATGACCCTCTTTTTTTTTTTTTTTACATTTTTGTATGTGAATATTAATAGTTTAGCCAAGAGGCTTTAAATTGGCATTTGATTCTACCCCTCTGAGCTTCCAACCTTCACTGATAGCAAAACACCAAAACAACAATTATATCCACAAGTCAAATTGATTATGTAAGAAGTGATGAAAAATACAGAGGTAAAAACAAACATAAAACCAAGGTGTGATAATTATCATGTATAATTTGTTTTTACGATGCATGTCGTTAAGCATGCTGCATTTTAATACCTTAATAAGCTGTTCGTGAACTTTTGCTGCATCTGCAGGGCTAAAGTGTCTTGCAAGGATCGTGGACACAGTCTGCCACACTCTTCCCTGTGTGCTGCTGCTGCTGCTGCTGCTGGCAACCATCCCTGACGCTCCAGTCCTCTCCCCCATTGGACGGATTACGAGATTCAATTTAGCCTCAGGCCCGATGGAGTAATCACTCAGTCTGTGCTCATCTGAGGAAAGCAATACAGCACGCAATCATCAAAAATCTATATGTTTGATTCATGTGCAAAATAGAAAGGTAGATCAATGCAATTAGATATGCACAAAGACTGTGAAGCACTTGAAAATTAGAAAATTTACCTGCAAGAGCTTTTCCTTTATACAGCAACCGCTGCTGGTTTGCTGGTATGTTGAGGTGTTCAGAAACAAGCTCCTTCACTGTGGAGACCTTTTCATCTTCAGTCACCTGGAACATCAATGATATGATGAAGAAGTCACACTATGTTGCATTCACCTTCTCTTTTTTGCTTCAGAGTGTTCAAGTTGCAAAACAGTGTAGCCAATCAGAAAATCGCACTTTGTGTCATGTTTACATAATAAATGCACAGCTAATGGGAGATTCCCATGTACAAGTGAAAAATGCACCACTTTATTCAGCAGATAAGGACTTACAGACCTGTGTTTCAAAGTCGCAGAGAAGTGACAGGATCAAAACTGACGCCATTTCCTTTCCTTTCCTAAGAAAGAGGCTAGCTTACCGTTAGCTAAAGTAACGCCGGTACATAAAAGACCACTATAAAAATGACACTAGCTCTGTTTAAGCTGCCTTGTTCAGACCTTCACAACCTTAAAAAATCAAACCCTTTCAGATCCAAGCCGTGTATAATGCTTACCTCACTCAGCATGTGACAAGACGACCGGTGTCAACTAGACAGCTCGCTAGCTCGCTTACAAAGGCTAGCGCCAAGAGAAACCAATTAGCATTTAGCCTGTACGGTGGTGCTTAACTCACCTGTACGCTGCATTCTTTTCCTTGAAGCGGTTTCACTGTGAGGATCATTTTCGATGATTGATCGAAACAAAACACAACCACACAAAAACACCTTCAAAAGTTAATCAACAAAATATACACAGGTAACGTTACTTTGCTAGCCCAAGATAGCCACACGGCTTCCTGTCATCGACTGCCCATCTTCTTCTCCGGCAGCTTCGCGATGCTGCTGCTCTCAGCTGACGCTGCTGCCACCAGCCGGTTGGAGGGTTTGTAAAGCTGCTGATGGCAACAGTCTGTTGAGGCTGGTTTGCTCGAAAAAGAAAGAAAATCACAATTTATTTTGACTAATCTAACCTGACTCTGGATGAAGCTGGCATTTAACGAGCAACACATGGATACTTATATACGAGTAGAATAACTATGTCGCTATTACTAATTAGTTTTATTACTACAGTTGCATTGTATTTTTTATTTTTTTATTTTGAAATTGACTTCAGATGTCTTAAATCCGATCAGTGGTCAGAGTCAGCCTCTTTCCCATGAGCCAACTATCTGGGGAGACAATGATTGATGTGTTCCGTTCAGTTTGCCGTGCGCCCACCTAAAAGTAGGGCTCAGAAATACCCCAAAGACCCCCTGACCCGATTGGGTTTCAGCGTTTGCAGCCTCTCCACTATCTTGGTCATGTGATTGCTTGATATCTGTGCCCAGCCCTGGTCAGCCCCGTGTAAGAGAGGAGCATCTTCCACAAGGGCGGGTATAGAAGGGATGTGCACCTGTCTGCTGCTGAATGGACTGTCTGCTGCTGCCCAACAAGGACAAACCCACTCGGGACAAGCGAGAGCGACTTCCACAACGCCCGACAGGCTGCATATAGTAAGTGATCTTTGTGTGTGTGATGTGACATACAACACGGAATCATATTTTGCAGGACAGAGCATGCATTTGTGTTTACAAACAGCCTATTAAAATTAAAGAACGCTGCTGTCAGATTTGACCAACTCGTTAATTTATGATAAAGGCTATTATCGGTGCGTGTGGCTCCGGGCGCACTTGCGACTTAAAATGAAAATGCTTTATTCCTGCCGGGACACCAAGTGTGTTTGACTTAATAAAGCGTCTACAATGACCTTATCTTTATCCGAGGTGTTATATCTCGTTGACATTATTATGGAACCACGACTTTTTTTGTCCGTTTACGCATTTCATTGAATTTGTACATTTTTTAAAAACCAACTGGCCACTCCAATAAGGTGAATGAAAAATAAACGAATACAGGGAATGCATGTATCTATAATGCTTTTGTAGCTATCACTGGAAACCAAGTACTTCTAGCTCATAAAGAATAAAGACATCACTAATCATTTATAATTCCATGTACATTGTGTTCTGCTGAACAGTGTTTTTTTTTCTTTCTATTTAGCCTTTTGAAAAGGAATTTCATCAAACAACTAATCTCTCTGCCTACCTGTGTGCATGTCAGTCTGTTTGTTAGTAATTCTGAGTTTAAGTATGGTGTAATTATTGTTGAGTAATTATAATAATATGTATAGGAAACACAAAGCAAACTCTGTGGTGTGATCCAATCCAAGTAGAACCCTTAATACCTAATTGGTTTACCATTCATATTGGATGACACAGTGCCATTGTGATTAGCAATATGCAGTAAGATGGTTCAAATCCTGACCTGGGCTCTGTGTGGAGTCTCCCTGTGTCTGCATGGGTTCCCTCTGGGCACCACGGCTTCCTACACCAGTATAAAAACATGCAATATACAGTCGGTGAATTGGTGACTGAAGTGTCCATAGGCGTGAATGTGAGTGTTTTTTTGGCAGCTCTGTGATGACCTGTCGACTTATCCAGGGTGTAACCCGCATCTCGTCCAATGTCAGATAGGCACTAGCTCCACTTTGACCTTGCAAAGGATAAGCAGCTATAGAAAACAGATGGATTACTCATACTAAAAGAATTAAAATAAGTAATTACAGGAAGAGATGCAGGCGAATCAGAGAAGGGTTGCCAAGCTTTGAATTAAATGAGATTGCAGAGTCAGACAGAAATCATATATCTTGTGTAACAGGACCCACTCTATGCATACGCTCTGTGCACGTCCATGTGCAGTGAGTTTTGCTATCTTTTTTTCATCTGATATTGCAGGTAATGGGTACACTTCGTGACCTCCAATTTGCCCTGCAACTTAAGATTGAGGAGCTTCGCCAGCGAGACACACTAATAGATGAGTTAGAGCTGGAGTTGGATGCAAAGGATGAACTCATTCGGAGACTGCAGGAAGAACTGGATCGCTACAGAGCCACTGTGTCCCTCCCAGGACCCTCTGCAGCCAGTGCAGGTATACAGAACATGGTGCTTTTACTCTATATGTCTACAGCCAGTATGAGCCTTAAACCTGACTTATTATATCTTTTTCCTAGCTTGCTCAGATCATATCGCAGATAAACAGAGAAACACAAGGAAAACAGTCATTTCTGAGCCCTTCTGTCTGGACCCGGTGACTGTGGCCATGGTTTCACACAAAAGCTGTGATAAAAGCCAGGAGTAAGAGCACACAAATATATCTGTCAAATGTTAAAGGCTCAAAGACTCAGAATTAATAAACATTTCTAATAATTTTCCAACACTGTAGCCTGTGACACTACAAGTTATAGCAATAACACGTTCGTTAAATGTCGCATCAGTACCCTGCTTTCATGCCCTCAGGTGTCAGAGGCTGATCCAGGCTGCGTTTTTGAAAAATGACCTGTTGAGGAACCTTGACAAAGGAGAAATCAGAGCCATCATAGCCTGTATGTATCACACCCCCATCACTCAAGGCTGCTGTGTCATTGAGGAGGGGACCAGCGGGGCTCAGGCTTATGTTTTAGAAGGTAAATCATGTTTACAATGTTTCAGGATATGTATTTTCCTTTACATGACAGGTGCTAAAGACCCGCCAGATGAAATGATTAGATTTATCATACCTTTGCATGTCATTTTCCTTTCTGCTGGCTCACACGTTGATTAGATAGCAAGGTGACACCGCTCTCAAACACGGTGATGTGAGAATTACAGGTTCCGGCAAAGACAGAGGAGGCACTTCAGGGAATAACAAGTGACTTACTGTACATTTTGTGCTGAATTGTCTACCTGATACAAAAGACAGGAGAAAGCAGGTTCTGCTTCATCAGTGCTTGATTGTCTGCAGGAATCTTGGCTGCATTCGTAATGTGGACAGCTGATGGAGAGTGGCTGCTCCTTGTTTTTCTTCTTGTTGTAGCCAGCGAGAGGTGGCGGCCTTGTTTGGCTCAGGGATGATTGCATATCTGTTTTTTTGTGCGGTCTGTCCCAGACACCTGAAGGTCCTCGACAGTTCCCACATTTCCACATAAACCCCATGCACGAAACAGCTCTGCATGTGCCATTCCTCTTCACAGGCTGTGTGTTTATTCAACAGAAGGGAGGTTGGATGTGACAAAAGACGGATTGAAGCTTTCCACAGTTGAGCCAGAAGACATGTTTGGAGAGCTAGCTCTCCTCTACAACTGCACACACGCCTTCTCTGTCTCAGGTATCAAAACACCATGTTAGCTTTTATACTTGCATGTATGTGTCACTGGAGATTAGCCAAAAGATTGGCAAAGTTTCAGTGAGATCAATTTTGATTTGGTGGGTGTATAAATAATTCCTGTTTAAGAGAATATCACAAGGCAGATTTCTGGCAGTGGCCTTAGTCAGAAGACATCTGTTGAATTTAAAATCAAAGTCTTTCGAGATCTTAAACAACACAGCTTCAAATTGATTTCTCAGTGATGTGGGGAATCGTAAACATCTTTCGCTTTTCAACAAATCCAAGCTGTCTGACTGTAGCATCTCCTTGCAATCCAGCATGCAATGAATGAATTTCACAAAGACCATTTTCAGACATTGTTGTTTATTCAATTTAGGCTGTGGAAATTGATGTTTGAATAAAAAAAAAAGAAAGATACATATAGGCCTTGTTTGGACTCTATTCATCTCATCCGCTTTTTTGTACTGCTTTCTTTATCTTGGGTCTGCACAAGTCAGTTTTTCCAATTTATTGTGTCTGCTCTCTGGTAACAATGCTCAGCCTATGTCAGTCTGTTTCCCTTTGTTGCATGCTGATTCCTCTCAGCCCTTCTCTCTGATGTGTTCAGGGCCCACTGTATTTATCTCCTTCCTGGCCTTGGAATTGCTTTCTTTTTTCAATGTTGCCATCTTGTGACCATCAATAGGGCTTGTGCTCATGAGGTTTCTACCATTGTGATGATGATAAAGGTGCAGGTGAAAACGGGGCTTCATCATCAGGCTGTGGGGGTTAAGCGTGGCAAAGGATAGATTGCAAGAAATGTCAGAATATAATCCTTCCAGAGCAATATTTTCATTTAAAAAAAAAAATCCTCTCCACACATGTATGGGCATGCATAAAAATTCTCTGACATGATTTTTGCCAAAAAAAAAGAAGTACAATTGCCACATTTAAATCCTTAAAATGACACCTATTCATTCTCTCTCATTAAAGATTCCATATTATATGGATATGCAAATATTTTAAATATAATTTCATTAATATTTCATGTTTACCTGCTGGACACAAGATGTCTCCTTCTCACTATTCAGTCTTTCTCAATGTGTGTGCACTGGTGGCTTCACATTTCCACATCACTCATGTGTATGCTAAATAATGAGCCGGGAATGGCTTCTAAACTATTAATGATGTCACTAATCATGCTAATGGTCCCACCTCTTAAAATTAGATTTTCAATGAGCCTATAGAAAATTTTCACTTCCAGCAATGAATGCGAAAGCACTCTATCAGTGTCAGACTCTGCACATGTATCATTGTACACAGCGAAGCTCAAACATTTGCAAAAGAAGTCAAACTTATTTTTGACTGGATATTATCTTAAATTCTTACTAATTAAAAATGTTCTCCTCATCTTTCAGATCCAAATAAAGCCCAGAATTGCATGTCATATGGTGGTAAAGTGAAAATTGATGGCGTATGTCCAAATGGAGGAGTTGAGATATTAGGGGCTGCTGTACATTTATCAGATGGAGGATCTTCCATTTGCAGCAAGCTTCAGTTCACCAATCAATATGGGTCATTGTTAATTTAGAGCAGCCTTTTCCAGCTCTATTATAAAGAAAGAGGGTAATAATAGATGAGGAAATCCGATTAGATCTCTATTAAAAGTCCCGCTCTGTAAGGAAAAATTATTCTCCATGATGAGTTCTCACCGCCTGCTCATCAGGCTGATTCCACATTCCACATCCACATCCCTCACAAAGTACATCATGTCTTAGAGCTGCTTCAACAGTCGCTTTGTGATTGTGTTTCCACCTGACCTTCAATGCCACTGATGCAACCTTTATCACTTCTTCTGTCTTTTTGATCTGTATGCAGCACAAACAGACAGCAAGCTGTGGGTTATTGACCGCAAGACCTACCAGACCATACTCATGCAGACTGCTCTCAACAGCCTTTCTCATTCAATGGAGCTGCTGAACAGGTAAACATCAGACAGATGCATCTGATTTGGCTCAGAGCAGCCCCAGGAAGCTGCTTTATATTCCATTGTCTTTAACACAATGTCACCAGGGTCATGTTGTCAGTCGCAGAATGCTGCATCCAGACCTTTAACGTTGTCCAAAATAGATTCTGAAGGTGCTGAGCCACCCAGAGATGGAGGGCACGTCAAATCAAACCATTTTCTAACCTGAGATTGTCTTTGCACCTGTGTGTCTGCAGCGTTCCCTTCCTTCAATCACTGCCAGAGGATGTCATCATGAAAATATCCGATCTCATGGGGGAGGTACAGATTAGATGCTTCAGAATTTTAAGCACAGTATTGTGTACCCATCACTTCAAACAGAATCCAGCCTGGTAGATTATGTGTGCACACTGGCGTGTAAACATGATTGTTTACATGCAGGCGGTCCCTCTGTTTTTTCTATTTTCAGCTTTCCTTTAGTTGCATCAGTTTGCACACAGGTGCTAGGATAGACTCAGAACTAATCTTTCTTTGTACGACAGGTGGTTCTTTTTCTTTCAGTCTTTTCAATTATTTTCCGCTCTTTGCTCCTGCAACTGTCTTTCATGTTTCATAGGCACGCTACAATGAAGGTGACTGCATCATTCGGCAAGGGGCCACAGGAGACACCTTTTATGTCATTAGCAAAGGCCAGGTAAAGTTTAATGCTCCCTGCCTGCTGCACAGATGAAACGAGGCTTTCATAGAAAAAGATTTAGATTGTGGAAAATGAAATGTCAGCGTACGTTTTTGAAATTGCGCTATATGATGACAATTGACTTTGCTTGCTCTTTTCTACATTGTTCTCCACCCTTGCTTCTTTTTCATTACCTCTCTGTTTTTTGATTTGCAAGGTGAAAGTGACAGAAAGGAAGGCAGGTCACGAGGAGCAGACAGTCCTCTCTAAGCTCTCTGAGAGACAGTGGTTTGGAGAGAAAGCTCTGTGGGGGTAAGGAGGAAATGATGCACTTTCAGAGGGTGCAGGACCTTGACACTTGTGCCAGCATGATAACGGTTATTTTCTTTTTCATACTGTGTGCTTTGCATTGATGACAGTGTGATTTTCTTTGTCCTTAGAGAGGAGACTCACACTGTGAATGTGATTGCTGCTGGTGAAGTTACATGTTTTACCATAGACAGAGAGTAAGTGGGCACTATTTATGTAAATAAAATGTACTATAAAAAAAAGAAGCTTGCTTATAATAAAGGAACTCGGTAGAGCACATACCTCCACCAATGGTCAACACATGCTGAACACGGCTCAGGTTCTCGTAATGTTAAAGACAGTGACAAAATGAATTAACCCCTTTTTTTTGCATGTGTTCCAAAATTCTTTATTTGGCACATGCCCTACTCTTCCATCCATGACAGTTTCATCGCTCAAGTAGTTTATGGGTACGTGATTAAAACACTGAAAATAGACCTATGTCGCATCGGTAAAGGAAGTGACAGGAATTCATGGATTGGATGGATGAATTTTTGTGTAATGAAAGAAAGAATTTGTTAGCTTTTATCTCCCCAGGGACTCCCCAGCACCACAACGGTGCACTGTAGAGCTGCTAATACGAGCATCATGTTGGCCTGATGTCTCACCTGTCACATCCAGGTGTGCCTATCCTGACGGCTAGCTGTGACACGGAGCCCTTCCCGGCATTTTGGGCTTCCTGGAGTTGAGGGTGATAAAAGGAAGCTTTTAATACCAGTGTAGAATCCATTACAGAAATCCAAACATGAGAAAATAATAACATGACCATCCCAGTGAAAGTAATCAGAAAATAAGAAAGTTAATAAAAAAAAATTAACCTCAGTTGAAATAAACATGACGGAACAATCTTCTTTATTCATTAAAATAAAGGCCAGAATCAAATTAAACACCCAGATTTCTTGCAGGACGTGATTTGACAGGGCTCACAGATAGCAGGATATCTGACTGAAACAAGATCAACTATGTTTTGTCCTCAAATTTAACGACATTTTGACAAGTTCAGCAATTGATATAAGAGAGGCAGGCAGGTAAATGGGTTACGCTGCTATGGTTATTGGATTTTAATGGGACTTACAACTGAGTGCATTGCAATGATACGGTAGTATTATTATGTAAGAGCACTGAATCATGAATTGATGTGCTTTTGCAAAGATTTTAACAGCTTTTTTGCACCTTTGTGTTTTAGAACCTTCAAGGAGATCATCACTGGGTTGGTATTTGAATGCAGTCATGAGGTCCAGCAGTCCAAAAGCGAGTGAGGAGCATAATAACACTATTTTCTACAACAGTTGCCTGTAAAAAGGTACAAGCTCACTGCTGGTTTCTTTGTGAGCAGGTCAGACAAGGATTCTGCGCTCCTTTCATCTTCCACCTTAAGTGATTTCCAAATTATTGGCACTCTAGCAGTTGGGGAGTTTGGCCACGTAGACCTGGTAAGGGTTGTTCTTATATAGTAGCAGCTCACACACAATGACACTGATGGCCGTGGCAGCTGCCTCCTCGAATTTTCATGTGTCTATAATGCAATCTGTTGATTTCCACGTCTGTCAGGTGCAACTAAAGAACAACAGCAAGTGTCTTTTTGCCATGAGGGTCCTTAAGAAGAAGCTGATCCTCAACAATGGTCAAAGAGAACACATCCTGAGAGAGGGGCGCATCCTGAGGGAGACTCATTGTCCTTTCATAGTCAGGTGTGTTGATCTAATTATATTTGATTTGATTACTAATATCTTAATGATTAAAAAAGATCTTTAACATTTTGCAACATTTTTTCATCGATCATAGGCTGCATAAAACCTTTAAAGATGCAGAGTGCCTGTACATTTTGACAGAGGCTTGTCTTGGTGGGGATCTCTGCAGTCTACTTAAAGAAACGTAAGTAGATTTGGATGAAGAAAAATTAAGATTTTGTCCTTTTATGGACACTTTTCATAGTCCTACCACCGTGGGACTAAATTTTAAGTCTAATCAGGGTTAGATGTCGTAAATCAGTCGACATGTAACACATTTAGTTTGCTGTGATGCTGAAAACCAGCGCTTCTCTGCACGTCTCTGCACTGTTGCAGAGGATATTTGGACGAATGCAGCACCACGTTCTACACAGCTTGTGTTGTGGAGGCCCTGACCTTTCTCCACTGTCGAGGTATCATCTATAGAGATGTCAAGCCTGAAAATGTGGTTCTGGATGAGCGTGGATATGCCAAACTGGTAAACCAAGTCCACATTTTCTCTATTGAGTTGCACAGAGGTTAACCATAAAAGCACTGATGCCTGCCTTTTTCAGATTGGCTCCAGATGTCTAAAGAAGATTGATGTGGGTAAGAAAACCTGGACATTCTGTGGTACGCCTGACTATATGGCACCGGAAATCATCTTAAATAAAAGCCACAGTGTGTCTGCAGACTTCTGGTCACTGGGCGTTTTTGTGTTTCAACTTCTGAGCGATAGGTACGTTTAGTGCAGCCCTATTTTTGAAGCTTATTTCTTCAGTTATGGCTTGAAGTGACGCTGAAAGCCTCATGTTTTCCTCTCCAGGCTCCCATTCAGCGGCTCTGATCCGATAAAGATTCTCGCCGCAACGATTGGTGGCATTGATCAGATCGACTTCCCAAAAACCATCAGCAAAAATGCCTCCAGCCTCATAAAGAATCTGTGCAGGTGTTGTGATACGGCCTTGTGGATACCATGGATTATAATTTGAAAGCTAAGGATGGTATTCTAGCTATTTTAATGTGCTTTTAGTGACAAATAAACAAACATCAATCCACCCACTATTGCACACACAAACAGTTAGGAGCAAACTGTAAATAGTGAAAGAAGCTTTGCAGATGTACTGGGCAAGTCCTGGACTGTAGCACAACCTCTCATCATTAATTCATATGTACTCTTTTATTCTTGTTTCCATCACTAAGGAGCAATCCCTCAGAGAGACTGGGCAGTCAGAGAAATGGGGCCAAGGACATCAAGAAGCACAAGTAAGACGGCACATTTAGTACACTCAAGAAAAACACTGAGGCCTGGGCTTGAAAATGTGGTTTTAAGGTTGTGATGCTCTGTTTTTATTCAGATGGTTTAAAGGTTTCAACTGGGATGGACTGTCTAAAGGCACATTAAACCCTCCTGTTATTCCCAAAGTAAGATCCATTCGGTTTGGCATATTATTTTTTTTTAGATCTACTCTGCATGTTAGAGTAAATGATTTATTTTTATCTTTCAGGTCAAGCATCCTTCAGACAGCAGCAGTGATCATTACACTGAGGGCTCAGTGGAGCTGTGCACAAACTGGGATGATTTCTGAGGCATCAGTGGTGAAATGGAAACACAGCAAACCCTGTCAGGCAATGTTTCATCACTTTTAGGTTTAGTCCCCATAAATAATTCACTGTCCTCAGTCTGACTGCAACAAAAATTATATTTTCAGACAAAAAAAAAATGTTTTCCACTTTATCAGTAAATGCAGATATTGTTTGATAAATGAGGTCATACTATTTTCTATGTAAAATATATTTATCTGTGTTGTTGAAAGTAAGTAAATAAACAAATAGGTTGTATCATACTGTCTTTATTTTCTCTTGAGTCAACAAACTCATCTTAAGTTTTCTTTCCTTTTTCTTTTTCTTTCTTTTTTTTTTTTTTTTTTTACATATATTGATCTCTGCCAAACACGGGTGATTATGATTAAGAAGTGACGTCAGAGCCGGCCCAGTCTTGCAGAAATGTGTCAAGTCTCAGAGAGGAAGAAAGAGAACTACAGGAAGTAGTTTGATTTTAACCTCAAAATAAAGTTAATAAATGTCGAACTTGTTTTGAAGAAGATGGTCAGAAGAGAAAAAAGACCTTTTTTCGTTTAAGTTGTCTTGTGATCTAATTTTATTCAAAACAGGAAATGAAAATGAAATCTTTTTTTTAAATTTCCTTCCTCCTTTTTTGGTCACAAAAAGGAAAACGCCTTGTATTTCAATTGTGTTTTTCTATCCTATTTTAAAAAGGAAAATCAAATAACCACTTGCTTTTCATTTCTGAAAAGAAAATTGAATTACCAAAAGACACACGGACCGACCTCATTATAGAGCTGTGACATCATCATCCTCCAGAATCTGGGCACACGAGTCTGGCAAAGTTGTTCCATCAGCGCTGCACCAATTTAAGATTGTTGGTCTTGAAGTCCGTAATGCCTCATCTTGTTTTTCCTTTGAGTACATAATGCTGATAATGATGCACTATTGTGGAATGGTGAGCATTCACTACCATGGTGACTTGTCTAGTGGACCAAATGCACAATCTCAGTCATTTTGCCCTAACCATGACTTTCTTACAGATGTCATTTTCTCCCCAGTCTCTGCGTTTTTTTTGTTTTTTTATAGTGGTGAGTTAGTTCATCAAGGGTGGTTCCCTAATGGGAATTAGTTGGATAAAATCATTGTGGCAATTTCTCTAAAAAGCTTGTTTTCAGACTCAAGATTATTAACAAAAATCAGTCAAGCATGAGCAAATCTTGCATGTTGACAATATTCACACACGCACACAAAAAAAAGAAAACTTTTCTCAGATTGGGGCAAAAATAGTGTCCTGTTTTAAAATGTTTAGTTTGTTTCAACCTTCAGTCGAAATATTATTTTGAAGGTTTGGACAGGATATAAGGGTGTGATATCTGCGGCTTGACGCGCGTCTAGATTCCGATAGATCTGCAGTTTGAGTAACTCTGGAGTCCAATTTAAGAAGACATCGGAGGGCTGGCTGGGTTAGGTAAGTCCTGTCTGCTCTTTCTTTCTTTCCTCCTTCCCTTCTTTCTTTCTTTCTCTCTTTCTTAGTGGTTTCAGCTCTGCTGTAAAACGTGAAGTCGGAAGCCTCAGATTTTGATCTAGAACTGAGAGAAGTTTGGCTGCAGCCTGTTGATTTTTCCAGGCCACCGAGCTGAGGGTTGCTTGTTGTCTGCGGGGCTCTGTGGAGACCAAACAACCTGTTAACAAACTGCTGCATGGAGTTTAGAAGAATTCATTTAAATGATCCAGGACCCACAACATCATAATAATGCTGCATTCAAAACACGTCGACTAGAGTGATTGTTCACATTTATGGCTCCTCTATAGAAGAACTAACTTGTATTAACCCCATGTGTGGCGTTTGGGTCTGTGAGAACCTGAAACTCAGTGACGTCACCTCATTTTTTTTTTTTTTACCAAGAAACATGAGCGCGCAATCTGCACCTCATCACCCATGTTTGTTTGTTTATTTTGTTTGTTTGTTTGCCAGATGTCTCGAAAAGTTGTCATTGGATTTTCATTAAGTTTTGTGTAGGTGTGGATCTTGGGTGAAGGAAGGTTTGATTCAATTTTGAGATTCTGGAACAAAATAATAATAGACCAAAAAAAAATTAAGATACCCAGGCATGGACAACTCACATGTCCCATCACTGTGTGTATTTGGAGGGGGAGGGGGGGTCAATATGCATTTGGTCACAGTGCAGTAATGCAGAGAGTTAGAGACATGGCACTGCCATCAATATGCAGCTGAGATCAAGCAGATTCAGAGTGTTTCAAATGGATTTAATGAAAGGTAAGAAGTTAAATATATAAAAAAAATAGAGTTCATTTTCTGTAAAAACATGTAAAATCACACATTTTCATTGGGTGCACCCCAACACACATTTATATGACATATGTGCTGTTCAGGTCCACTTAAGGCTGTGAATTTTAGGTAAAGCCCATCAGAATCATGACTCCCGCTTTGCTGTGTACCTCTTCCTCAGTTGTGTCTTCTTTAGATTTACAGCCAACCGTCACTTAAGTTTCAACATGACAACATGGGAACAGGAACCTTTCTGCTCCACCTAATCCTCACCCTGTCCTCCATGGCTCTGTGTTCATGAGTATGACTGGGTGCAATTTGGCTCATTTATCATTTTCTATACTGTAGAGGTGCTTTTTTTTGATATTTTGGGAATTTTTAGCTGTTTTTATTTTTGAAAATTGAATGTTTTCCTTATGCAGTTAACAGGGACAACTTGGGATAACTTCTTTCTAATTGTCTTTCTTCAATAATACGCACCCTTGGTGGAGGATCATGGGTATTTCATGCTTGTTCTAATTTAATTGTCCAAAAATGAATCACTTTTATTGATAAATATGATCTAGCAGAGATTATGACAAATATTATCCTATGTGCAGCCTATATTTTTTTGCAGTTGAAGTTAAGTCAACATCTTTAAAGTATTTTTAATGCATTGTTATAGCTCTACCCAATAATGTTGAAACATGCGATCACTGGGTGAACAACAACAACAAAATCAAAAACAAAAACACCAAACAAAGGTTGAACTCTTGGTGTTTTCCCCATGCAGTGTTTGCAGAATCGTGCACAAACCTTTACGTTTAATGATATGTTTTGCAGTGTGCTTCCACATTCTTTAGAGGAGCTGGTGTGCACTTATGTGCGGCTGTCATTTTAAGCACAACACTGTGGTATTTTTTCCCCCCTGATCCAATTACAGCTGGAGTGTTTCAGTCTGAACTGTACCCCGTCTGACATTCTTTTGCCAAATCACATCCTTATCCTTCTCTCATCTTGTGCCTGCTTTCATTGTGTACATGATCTACCGTCCTTTACCTTCACGTCAAGATATTCTGGATTCATGCAACATGTTTGAAGTTGCCCATACGGCTAGATGTCAGCTCTCTAGCATCAGTTCCAGTGTATAGTAAGGCAGCTAAGGTTTGGCTGCATGATGTGCCCTGGTGCACAAAAACACTCCGTGATTCATAAGTGCCCTATGAGGTGTTGTGCCAGACAGTTTGAACGTGGTGCTTGGTGACATTACACTGAAACTTCAGGCTGAAGGAGAAAAAGTGTTTCATTGTCTGTGGGGAGCCTGATTGATTTCATGTGACTTTGAGGGCCGTCTTGAGGAACGTGAAGGTGTTTGATCCTTCACCTCCTTCTCCCTTCATTGTGACCAAGTGTGTGTCTGTTCTTCACGCTTCATTTGGGAATCACAACCGGAAAACACAGGCACTTTTTCTTTCCCTCCGGTTCTTTTTCAGCCCTCTGCTTCGGCCAGCCTCACGTGTCCCCCTCCCTCCCAACTCTCTCCTCCTCCTCCTCATCATCCTCCCTCCTCCATCAGACCATTCAGTTCTCTGGGCACATGGAAAATGTGCAGGGTTCATTGTTGCTGCTACTGCTGGTGTGGGGTGCAAAAGGCTGCTGCCTTTCCCTCCCATAAAACCTCCTCCCTCCTCCTCGTGTCACCTCCTGTAGTTATCTGGGTCAGGGGGGAGCATTCCCCAGCATCGCCTCCATCACCACAGAAGCTTTGGAAGCTACTGTACAGAGCCTCTTATCACTCTTCATTCATTGCAGGGACAGAAATGTTTGCTTTGAGGGAAGAAAATGATTTAATTCCGACTCTGATGGGAGACCAAATAAATGTTTTATAGGAAAATAAATGAATACAGCACTCGGTGCTGAAATATATCACAAAGGTCCATCCTTTTCTCCTTGCGATGAAAAGATGCACGGGAAACAGCCTTGACTGCTTTTTCAAGCTGTTGACTAAAAAGTCAATAAAATGATTGAGAACTTGAACACAGACTGGCTGCCGCAGTTTTTCTAAAACTAATAAAACCAATACTTTGCTGATGGTGACAACAACTGTACCTGAAGCTTATGATGCAGCTACCTTTTACATTTCTTTAAAACTCCAGACAGCACTCTGAGAGCACAAACCTCCACCAAGGCAGCTTAAAGTTTCCCCTTTATACCACTGGACCTAAAAGTAACAGTCCCATGATAGTTTGACCCTCATAATATGACACCTTGACCATGAAAACCTGCCTCTAGACAGCCTCTCATATTGGTATCATTACACTGTAAAATCTAATAAGTTAAGTTACTTAAAATATGATGCAAACTCATTGCCTTAGATAAATTAAGAAAAGTAAACTTGAGATTTTGAGTGTGCACTACTTAGACCAACTTCTTTATTTTGTGTAACACTTAAATTAGCTTGCTTACTGTTATTGTGATAACTTAAACTACCATAAAACTACTTCTTAAAAAGTATTGTAGCATGCTGAAATTTCCTATTGCATGAATTTGACAAAATTATTTGCTTTATACTCTGGAGTGCTTGTGCAAAACCACAGTGGTTGTTTCAACTGTCATTAAACATTTATGTTCATATGGACAAAAGACGTCAGCTACCCAATATTGAACAGGACAGCTGCAGAACAATAAGTCTATGTGAATCTATTCTAGTTGTGGGATATTGTCACAACTGTTAAGAGCATTCATGTAACAGATCTGAATGTGAATTAAAGATTTTAGAAGCTGGGACAGCAAATACCTGAGTAGAAGAAACAAAAACAAAAGAACCATTTATCCAACTTTTCTCACATAAAAGGGCTGTTTACCATGAAAAGTAGTGGAGTACAAGTAGAAAGTGGTATGAACAGAAAACAGGCTATTCAAGTAAAGTAGCTCTAATTTGTGGGGTATTTAAGTGTAAGAGTAATTTACTTAGTAACATTGTGGGTGTGAGTTTGACAGTTTTCTTGATGCCAAAGTAACTAAAATAGTGTGTAAAAAAGTGTTTTTAACAAGTTGATAAAAACTGAGTTAGGTCAACTCAGTATTTCTAATTAAAATCAATCTCACATTTTACAGTGTATTAGTTTGATAGTTATTCAAGATAAACCATCAGGAACTTTTGAGGATACATCAAATTTGACACCTGAATGAATCGGCACAGTTTCAGCTGCAATCTGATCTCAGTTCAGTGAATCTGTGTCATGATTATCTCACTGTAGTGAAGCCCTATGAGTTTAATAAACATTCTGGATCACCCGATCTGGAACATTTTGGATCCAGATCAGATTGATGTGTGTTGGATCTTTTGGGGATGTCATTGTGTCATTTCTGTCCAAGCACTGCAGACATTATCCGTGCAGTCTTGTAATCGCTCCTATCCTGCACTGGTAAAGAAACCTTTAAAATAACTCTTTTAAATAATTAAAATCTAGTTATTTTAATAGTTTCTCTCATTTTTAATGTTCTTAATTTTTCATCTGTCCAATTCAGTTTATGTGAGGCTCATTTAGATTCATTAAAGTGTCCATGAACGTTGATTGATTACCAGATTTTTTCCCAACAACAGTTTTTGATTCCTATATTCTGTGTTGCTCTCTTGTTTTGCCACCTTATATATACCATATCTCTGAATATCTCCTGTACTCTCAGCCTTGTCTCTACTTGTCAGCAGGAGTAAATGTGTACAGAACGTCAGACTGCCTCAGGCTATCTGCTGCATACCTGCTGCATTCTGCTGTTTTATTGCATGTCCGATCCCAGTTTATTTCTATTTTTACATCGCCGTATTTGCTGGATCAAACATGATTACTCCCAAACACACTTTCAATCCTCTATTAATGTTCGGATGATGTCATCGTGTGTATCCTGCTATGTAATCAGCCTCTTAAATGTGAATGTATGAACCACCAGATCATTTTCCCACTGCAGCAGGGGCGTGCCCAAGCTGTGAAGGTGCATTTGTTTCCTTTCAGTGTATTTTCACATGTGTGTCCCATTTCTTTGTCTCATGTCTTCCAGGCAGTAAAAGCTTGGAGCACAATGGTCCCTGTCCGGGCCCTGACAATAGCCATTATGAATGGGAGGGAGGGATGGGGGGGAGAGAGGCTGCAGGAAGCATGTTGTCCTTTTTTTCTGTGTCCTTCATTTATTTACCCATTGAAAGTTCTCCAGGGGATCACCAGCTGCTCTGCTGCCCCAGCAGGTTTAACGTGGCAAATGATTTTAATTCAGATCAAATTGATGCTTAAAGCAGATTATGTGTCCACCGAGGATGAGCGTGGCATTGCTTTTACCCATGAGGGGAAGGGAGGCTGTGCAAGACGGAGCCGGGATAAAAAGGAGGGAGGGGTATGATATCACTCTTTATCCCCTTTCCTATTGGGTACTGGGGGAGAAAGTGGGTGAGAGGTTGAGGGGTGTTCTAGGAGGGAGTGGATGTGGGGAAGCAGAGATTTGTTCAGTGAGGTGAATTCCTCTCATGTTAGAAGTTTTATGGAGAAGTTTTAGGGGCTTGTAGCGCTACGCTGTTTGTTCTGAGGTTATTTGTCAGTCTCACGTTGTCTTTCTCCTCCCCGTTTGTCCCTCTTTTATTCAGTTTCGATATGGACAATAAAGTCTCTGGCAGGGAATCTCGGGGGTGGACTCAGTTGGTCCTTCCCCCTCACCCTATCTCACCTCCAGTCCTCTCTACTGCTGGCATCCCGGCTCTCTCTAGCTCTCTTGAATCCCAGGGTGGCACAACATGACTGAGAGTAACCTCAGTGCCTGTTTCTGTTAAGCCAGTCATTATTGCTTCCTGTTGTCTCTTTATAATCCCTTTTATAATTACTACAAAAACAACACCGATAATAATGATGATTATCATAATGATGATGATAATAATGATGATGATGATGATGATGATCTCAGTGGGTGTCAACCAGGATCCCAGCAGTAGATCCAATCACAGTCATAGATCCAATCACAGCCTAATCAGGTGTGCTTTAATGACCCTCTCTGAGAGGTGGAGGAGGTCATGTGATCTCTCATTTTCGTTGCTTTGTTTGTCTGAAAGATCTCTCCAAACATTTTCACGGATTGTCAGGACTTTTTGTGTCGGGGCGGATCTTTGCCCGAGGAGGATTTGATTAATGCAGATCCTGGATCACTTTTTTAAATTCATTTTTCAACATTGTGTCATTCTTCAAATCATGACTTCCCACCTCTATTTGCAATTGGATCCAGATGATAATAATAGGAGGTTAAAATGTGTATTTGGAGGGGGGGGGGGCTCACAGTATGGTAACAGAGATAATACATATATAGTTATTCAAATGGATTTCATGTATGTGATGAAGATGAGAATTTATATCTACTTGATAATCACTTCATTCAAAATGTTGGGAGCTCATTCCCAGATTAGACGGTGTTACTTAATCTGTCATTAGAGAGATCCGAGTAAAGTAACATCATCATGGCAGTTCTACACCTGATAAACAGGATTTTTCTATTGTGTGTTTGTTCAGTTTCAGTTTGCTTTAGTGGCGTTGGCAGAGGTACGCCATATCTGACTGCTTTCTAGTCTGAACAGTGTTTCTTTTGGTGGATAGCAGAGATGTTTAAAGATAAACTCTGATTTCACACATCAAAATCCGATTGACGACTGCATGTATGAGAAAGAAGTTGCATGAAGGTGTTTTTTGGCTTCTGGTGGAGCGGCACAAAATCTTAAATGAGAAAAATAAATTGGCTCAAGTGTTGTTATTTCCTGCTCCAAGTGTGAGAATGACACAAATCTTGGGGTGCGGCATTAAAAGAAGTGAGGTTGGCAAACCTCTGCAGTCCGCTCCTCATCTCTGGCAGACATGTGACAAATGCCAAGTTTGGACAAGTTTAAAGAATTTGTGGAATGACACCTGTGGAAAGACAATGTCTCCGGTTCAGTCTACTGTATGTCTGACTGTGTTACAGGAGTCCAATACTGATCAAGAAGGAATATGATCAATTGTTTTTATACAGTTGTGTAGTTGTTTATTTTAATTTAATTTAGTTTAATTGTTGTTTATTTTTTTGTAGAAAATCTTGAAATAAATTAACATCAATTCAATTTAGAGTTAAATTAGTGACACCTGTCATTCCTATTTGAATGTATATATTATATTTTTATATATATATATTAAAAGTTGTGCTGACGTGATTAAATGATTAGTAATGAATTGATCAGCTTATTGGCAGAAAATGAATAATTTCAGCGATTTTCTGCTTTTCAAATTGAGGATTTGTTGCTGTGTTGCGATTTTTGTTTTTTTAAATTTTTGAAAATTTTGTCTGGTGGATGGAGGAGAACACAAATCAATTTTAGATTTTAATTTGTGCTGTGGGTTTTTTTATTGAGCTTTTTTTTTTTTGCTCTGTTTTTGGACATTTTTCAAAACTGATTAATTTTTTTTTAAAAACAATCGATACAGGATTTTTACACTGTTCCTGATATCAATATTTTGACCTGTTAATGATAATATCGACCGACAGTCATTTTTCAAAATATGAAAAAAAAAATTGCTTCTCTGTTCTGGAAGTTCTTTATACTATACTATACTTGATTGGAACCTAATTATGATGCAGTAAGCGATCATCAGCTGATTGTTATATTATGTCAATATTATTGATATTGGTCTTGCTCTAATCAGTATATACCTTTTTAATTAATCTAATTATCAGTTCCAATACCGTTCACTGAGTTTCAAAGTGCATCACACCAAAAGAGAAAAAGGCAAAGACAACAAAGGACCTCACATGCATTTATCATTCACTAGTGACTCTGTGGGTGAAACGGTGGTGGAGCAGTTAGCACCGTTTAAATCCTGACCTGGGGCTTTACTGGGTGGAGTCTGTTCTCCCACCAGGTGCTCCAGCTTCTTCCCACAATCATAGGTGTAAATGTTATGAATGGTTGTCTCTCCATGTGTTGAACTGGTGACCTGTTCCAGTGTCAGCTGGGATAGGCTCAAGCCCCCTGTAGAGGATGAGCAGTTATAGAAGACGGATGGATATTTATTATGTTGTTTTAATTTTTCTGAATGCACACAATCAACATTGTAAATCATCTCAGGCTATATATTTATTCTTCCACCGTTAATCTTTACTTTAAAAAAAATCTATTTCTTAGATTCTTGCATACATTATTGTTAGATTCAATATTTTATTAATCTATTTGTTTAGAAGAATTTCAGTACATGTACTGTAAATGATTGCGTATGCAGCAATAAAAGTTATTTAATATGGTTAGCAGATAAAATTTCAATAAAAATGTGTACATACAAATACAATGCATATTAGAAAGCATTATAAATCTTGCTTTAACAGGAAAACTCTGTTTAAAACTTTTAAACATGCAGTCTGCTTGTCTCAGTCATGTTTTACTGTGGCGCCCTCTGCAGGATTTGCAGCACATTGAAACTTTTGTGATAGAAATGCACCATAAATCAACTTCCCTCTGTTTTAATCAGTGTTTTTTTCCCCCTGTCTTCTCAGTTATGCATTTCCAGGAGTGGTTACGGTCACTTCGCTCAAAAGCTGGACTTAAAGGATCTGAATCAGAGGACTTCTGGAGTCTCCTGCCGTCTCTGCCTCTGCCCTCCTTCTCCCTGTCCTCCCTGTCTCTGTCACCCTCCTCTCTGCTGGGTTTAGGAGCTCTGGCCTCTCTCACTGCCTACTGGCTGGTGACCCGTCCTCGACCCATGCGTCCTCCCTGTGATCTCCAAGCCCAGTCTGTAGCCGTGAATGTGAGTGGATCGTGGCAGCCGTTGCTGTCAGCGTGTTGAGACTTGTGTAAATGGATTTATATTTAGAGATTTGTTGTTGATGTTGTTGTTGCAGGGAGATCCCAGCTGCAGGCGATCGGCTCTTCTTAAAGATGACTCATTGCTGGAGTTTTACTACGATGACACCAGGACATTCTATGACATGTTCCAGAGAGGCCTGAGGATCACAGGTGGAGTCAACGTGTTCTGTTGAACTTTAGCCTCATTCTTATTGTAAAACCTTTTTTTATGTTTAAAGTGTGATTCTATAACAAGAAGTAGAAAGCACTCCGCCAATACCTTTTTTACTAAAACCTGAACAACTGGAAAATAGTTTCCAGGCTACATCAAAACAAAAACAATTGTTTATTATAGGTGTGTGAAAAAACAAACAAACAAACAAATACAATTCTTTGACCCTGCAGTGCAAAAAATAGTTGCTAAAATGCAGGAAATAAACACTGAAATTTGAGGATTTAATGGCTTAATACTAGTGAAATATCTGTCCATGCAGCAAGATAATTTTACTCGTCAATAATTCTTAAAATGAGTTGGTTCAGTCTAGATATAAGTAAGCTTGAAAAAAAAATTAAAAACAAGATGTATAGTCATATTTTTCTAGATTCAAGATTTTAAATGTCAGCAAGTACAGAACAATTTGCAGTGAGGAAACCAACTCCTAGCATCTGGAATCATGTTTTTATCACCATTAGTTTATGAGTTCTCAACAAAAATAGTATTTTCCATAATGATATAACCAGATCTATTTCCTTACCTTTCACATTATTTCATCTTCATATCAGTTGGAGTGCCATGTCTCTACCCCTCTTTACCACACTATGACCCATTACACATTGACCTCCTCCAAATGTTTATAATTTATCACCCAGATCCAGGTTATGATCTGGATCTAATTGCACATAGTGGTGGAACATGAGTTGTACATGTCTGGGTATTTTTATTTTTTATTGGTTTTTTATTATTTTTCATGATTGAAAATACAAAAAAAAAAGCTTCAGCTGTCATATCTAAATAAAGGCAAAAAAAACTGCCCCCCCCCCAAAAAATAATGATGAATGACCAGGATGACTGCATGAAAAATCATATAATACATAGATACAAAAAGAGAAATGTCATGGTGATGGATATAGTGTTCTGTGTTTTAGTTATAATGCATTTTCTCTTAATATTACTAAGTGAATATTTCATATGTATGTAGCGACATGACACAACTGTCTCGTGTCCTGCAGGAAATGGCCCATGTCTTGGCTTCAGAAAGCCGGGGCAGCCCTACCAGTGGATCTCCTACTCTGAGGTCTGACGTGTTTTAGTATTTAACCTCCAGTCATCAGGACGTCTGTGTCATCTGTCACTCTTACAACCGTTTTGCTGCGTCTCCAACTCCTCAGGTGGCAGAGAAGGCGCAGGAGCTGGGATCTGGGCTGCTGGCCAAAGGCTGCCAGCCGAACCCGGAGCAGTTTGTTGGGATATCTGCACAAAACAGACCAGAGGTATGAAGTCACCATGAACTCATCACTGGTTTGTGTTGTGATGTTTGTTCCCACACTCAACGGTTTTCTGCAAGCTTTAGAAATAATTAGAAATAAATTTAAGACATGGACGGTTCTTGCCTCTAAACAACCCTTTAGTTCAATTTGAATGGTTTATAATCCTGTTGAGCACCAAACAAACATGTTAGGAAACAACCTTGGCAGAGGTAAAGCTGTTTCTTTGTCATTCCTGTCTTGACCCAAAGTTAAAAATATAAACATTGTTAAGATAAAGAAGAGATCTGAACGTCTCATCAGAACAATCTACACACTGAGTGGTGTTTTTTTAATTGATTTGAATGTAGTTTTGTAAATATGAAATGTGTGGTCACATAGTAATCATAACCCTGAAGTTCTCTGTAGTGTGTGAGGACTGGAGATCAGTGTAACAGTGTTGCTTTGTCTCCCCCTGCTGGCGGCAGTGGATCATCTCAGAGCTGGCCTGCTATACTTACTCTATGGCAGTGGTGCCTCTGTATGACACACTGGGGCTGGAGGCCATGGACCATATCCTCAACCTGGGTGAGAAAACCTGCATGTAGACATTAAAAAACCACTGTTAATAATAATAAGTGTTTTTATTGTTGTTGTTGTTATTACTACTTCTTAAAGAAATGGTTTTAGAATATACTGTATTTGCACCTGCAAAAAAATTTAAAAAATTAATAATAATAATAATAATAAACTTTATTTTTATAACACTTTTCAAGAAATGCACCAAAAACAGGGGTAATAGTAGGAAGAAATAGGTGAAAATAAACTACAGAATAATCATTAAAGTTAAGAATAGTATAGTATGTAAAACCAAGTAAAAGACAACATTTTAAATGTAGTGCAGTAATGAGGAAGAGCAAGGCAAGATGCAAACTGCAATAAAAATTATATGAAATCTAAGAGAATACAGTCATGTAAAAAAAATACCTGTAAGTAAAAGTCCAGGGGTCTCATAAACGTTTAAAGAAAAAAAAAACTAATCACATGCTCACCTGCAGGTGATGTTCCCTTTATAAATCACAATCCACCTGGACATGTGTGAACGAGGATCATCCTCACACCCCACCCTCAGCACACCCACTTTCATTCATAAATGGCACCTCATGAATTATTGATGCATAGAAAATGAGCCTGATTGATGACACTTTACGGTGAATCATGGCAACGGAGAGGAAGATGAAGATGAGGATTTTTTATTTATTTATTTGTTTTACATAGAAATAACTAACTTTACCTCCTGGAAATTAAGTGTAGGGGGTCATTCCACACTTTAGTGACTGGTCGGCCCTAAATGCCAGTCTAGTTCTAAGCACAATTAAAAGATGAAAAACTAAAAAAAAAAATAGATTTGAATTTACAGTTTATATAATTTCCCGCATTTATTTTGTTAAATATTGTATCATTTAATCTCATTGCCTGGAAATCACTGTGAATTTATCATTTATTCACTCGGTGTATATAATAAGTAGCATATTTTAATGTTAGATTGTCATGCTCTATTTGTGAAGAGTCTATGATCATAATGTATATGTTACTCTAATATCTCCAAGTTATGGATGCATCAGTTTTCCTGCTCTCATGTGTGCCGTGGTGGGTTTTTTTTTTTAGCGGAGATCTCTCTGGTGCTCTGCGACCGCGAGGAGAAGGCGGTGTCTCTGTTAGAGATCAAGGAGAAAAGCTCGACTCTGAAGCTCTCCTGCCTGGTCCTCTTTAACGACTTCAGCGATGCCTTTGTGGAGAGGGCGAAGAATTGCGAGGTGGAGGTTTTGAAACTGGAGCAGCTCATGGTGAGCAGGGTGGAAGTACTAAATCCCTATAATGCTGACTCATTTAAGATCACCCCTTTAATTTAGTCATCGATGGTGATATGTAAATTGGCGTGCATAACTCCTCTTTGTCCACATCTTAGGAGCTGGGAAGGCAGAACCTCAAAGATCCTGTGGTGAGTTAACTGGCACCAGTAAACAGCTAATCCCCCTCTAAATGCTTGGATGACAGTTGTATAGTTGCTCCTGTCCCATAAGATATCATTAACACTCACTTGTTAACATGGCTTTAATTAAGACTGGAGGAAGCCTGTTGTCTTGTGCTCATTTTTCATTGCCGCCTGCTGCAGCCGCCCCAGCCTCAGGATCTGGCCGTGGTTTGCTTCACCAGTGGAACCACAGGTACCGTCTGATTTAATTCGACTCTAATTACCCTTCTATTGAGAAGTGTCCTTCAGTGCCCACTAACAACCTCTCTTTATGGCACTGCTGTAGTTTCCTTTGCTGTGCAGGGCACTGCAATAATGTCTTGTTTATTTATCCAGGGAAGCCGAAGGGAGCCATGATCACCCACGGAAACATCGCCTCCAACACTTCCTCTGTCATTAAGATCCTGGAGGTCTGTCTACACTTCCACCTCCTTGTCTAATTGAGAACAGCCTCAGAGCTAGCATCACTTCCCATCTGCTTGTCTCTCAAAACTGCCCCTCTCCCTGCTGTGTCTAATGGTATGATTAATGTGCTGTTTGATTGCCCCTGTCGCTGCGAGGTACTTTAGCTAATTGCCCCGTGTAAAGATTCTGCCGTCTAACTGCTGCAGAAAAATCCATGCAGCATGTTTGATCGCCCGTGAGGCTTCACCACATGCTGCTGCTGCCTGAACTTTATCTCTCCCCTGTGCTTTGCTCATTCTACTTCTCGTTTCCCGTCAGGGTTCGTTTGTGATCCGGCAAGAAGATGTGTCGATCTCTTACCTGCCGCTTGCCCACATGTTTGAGAGGATGATTCAGGTATTTGATCCTCCTCTGAGGCTTTTCTTTTGGTGTTTAAACCCTAAATTAAAGTCCATTTCTGCCTCAGGTGTCTATGTTCTGCCATGGGGCCAGAGTGGGCTTCTACCAAGGCGACATTTCTCTTCTGATGGATGACATTAAAACTCTCAAACCTACCTTCTTTCCTGTTGTGCCTCGTTTACTCAATCGCATCTATGACAAGGTCAGCAAACAGATTCAGATCGTGTCATTTTCTGCAGCATCAGGGCTACTATAACTCCTGATCGGATGTATTTTGAACCTCTTCTTTGTTTTTGTACATGTCCCCTGGTTTCTACAAAGATCCTGGGTTCTGTGAACTCTCCTTTGCGACGGGCTTTGCTTCACTACGCTGTGAGGAGAAAGCAGGCGGAGCTCAGCAGCGGTGTTGTACGTAACAACAGTCTGTGGGACAAACTAGTGTTCAACAGGATTCAGGTCAGTTGCTGAAAGCTGTTTTACTTCCACCTGGATCATAATTATCTCCGCCAACAAGAGTTGGCAGAGGTAATGTGATCGCCCACGTTTGTTTGTTTGTTTTTTTGGGTTATTTTGATGAAATGTTTTGTAGGAGCGGATCTTGAGGAAGAGTTAATTAAATATTGAGGTTGATCCTCCACTGGGCCTTTTTAAAACATTTTACCAAAATCCTGAAAAATAATAACCAATTTAAAATACAAAACCCAGGTCTCAACAACTCGTGATGTTGAACCATTTTGCACAATTGGATCCAGAACTGGATTATAATCTGGATCTGATAGATTTAAATACACACTATATGGACAAAAGTATTAGGTATGGGGTTGTTTTTCAGGTGCTGGGCTCGGTCCTTTAGTTCCAGTGAAGGGAAATCTTAATGCTGCAGCATACCGAGACTTTTTGGACAATTTTATGCTTCCAGCTTTGTGGGACCAGTATGGGGAAGGCCCTTTTCTGTTCCAGCATGCAAAGCAAGGTTCATAAAGACCTGCCCAACATCAGTGCCTGACCTCACAAATGCTCTTCTGGATTGGATGGTCAAAAATTCCCACAGACACACTCCCAAAAAAGCTCCATGGTCATTCCTATGAATTTGGAATGGGATGTCAGGGCCTGGTGGTCCATATAGTGTCTATTTAGAGTGGATAAATATGTACTGGGTCACAGTACAGGAACAGAGAGGTGTAGAGACATAGCAGGGCCACCAATATATGTCGCTGATGATTCAGTCACCCAAATGGACTTCATGTATCATCTCGTTTTTACTGGTTTCCAGTCTGTTAATCCAGGATTTACAGTCGTCACTATTGATATTTTAGCAGCACTTAATTGTCGTACATGTAGACCAGCTGCCCTGCAAGTAGTCAAAAAATTGTATCCAAACTTCACAAGAGAAGCACTATTCCAACAATCGGTGCCAAAATCCCCCAGAGCATATTGGTCCAGTGGGAATGTATCGGAGAAGCAGGGACACAGACGAGAAAGAACTGAAAGAGTTTGGCTCGGTTTGGTCGGTGCAGATGGGAAAATATGGCCTAGGTTGAAAATGCTGTTAAAATGAGATTTTGTTGTCGGGTCTCCCCACAACTCAAAATATGCCCAGGACAATAAAACATGTCATTATTTTACCACCCTGTTGGCCACCCTTCTTAAACTGATACACACCTCCCCCAAAACACATAACAGGTGGATACAGGAAGTTAAAAATTCCCACTGAAAGATTCTCTGAATTATGACCTGGGGCCGTTCTCATAAAACTACTCTGTACAAAGAATTGCTCCTAGGGATGAAATTCTTAGAAAATTATTGATGTATTCTAAGAATTTCCCTGTAATGTTAAGACCAGATCCTGCTAAAGATGTTATTCTCAAAGCATCTCAGCCCTTTAGAAAGCTCCCAAGGTGAAAAGCTGCTAAGGGAGTACCGAGGAAGACTTTAAAGAGGCTTAAGAGTTACTGTAGGAGAGGAGAAAATGGTAGAAAGACAAAGAAGAAGCATTTTAGAGGCCTGTTTTAGAATTTATTCTACAGAGATGTTCTTTAGATAGACTAGTCTTCATACGTACACAATGTCTTAATAGGTCATTCTATGATTAGGCCAGTTTATTGCTCTGTCCATTGGTTGTGTTTTAGCAGGATTTACACTGAGATCACTCAACCAGTTTTCATGAAGCTTGCTGGGAGGGTTGGGACTGTGGCAGAGAAGAATCCATTACATTTTGGAGTAGATCCAGATAAAAGGGCGGATTCATGTGCTCTGAGTGCCCTTGGAGTTACATTTTTACTTCAAACACTTTGTCATGTCCTGCAGTTGACTCGAGTCATGTCTGCAGAACAAAACAGAATTTTGCTTTCACCCAAAGCATTAGTGCATCATAAATGTTGTGTGCACAACTTGCATTTCAGGCCAGTTTAGGAGGTAATCTGCGGTTCGTCCTGACTGCTTCGGCACCCATCTCCCCCACTGTGCTGTCCTTCCTCAGAGCCACTCTGGGCTGTCTGATCTTTGAGGGTTACGGCCAGACGGAGTGCACCGCAGGCTGCACGTTCTCTATGCCGGGCGACTGGACCGCAGGTAACGCACCATCTGAGTCTTGACTGTCTTCTCTAAATTACTGTCATCTCTAATAGCGGGTATGTGGATGTGTTTTCATCAGGTCATGTTGGTGCGCCCTTGCCCTGTACTATGGTGAAGCTGGTTGACATCCCTGACATGAATTACTATGCTAAGAACGGAGACGGAGAGGTGAGCTAGTCTTCAGATGCAGTCATGCTATATATGCAGGGTGTCAGTTTTTTAAGAGTAAACTTTTATGACTTGGGTAAACTAAAAATGTCCAGATTCTTGAAGCGTTCATCAATGCATCACTTTTTTTAAATTATAAATAACATTGCAAAAAAAAAAAAAAAAGTTTCGGAATTTCTTTATACCCACAGATATTAATGGACATTGTCACTTTATTTTACCAGCATTTAAATTAACTCTTTGTTAATTTGATTTTGTTTTGATGATTATTGAACTCTTGCTAATTCTGATGCCAGAAGACAAGAAATTCAATTCAAATAAAAACATATTTGGTTTATATGAGTAGATGAAACGCCAGTTTATGTAGAAAATCAAGCATTTTAAGGATTATATTGGAATTCAAGCACATTCCTAATCTTGAAAACATAACTTTGAAAGTTTATTCATAAACTATGCACATGACGTCTCATGGTCTCATGACTTTGTCCTTTTAGATCTGTATACGTGGCCCCAGTGTGTTCAGAGGCTACCTGAGGGACCCAGGCAGGACGTCTGAAGCCCTGGACAAGGACGGCTGGCTGCACAGTGGGGACGTGGGCCAGTGGCTTCCAGTAAGATTAGACACAATAGACTGCAGGCAACATCCATCTAATGTCTTCTAGTCTGATGGAAGTGAGCAAATGCGTGTTTACCTCTGCCAGAACGGGACACTACGCATCATTGACAGGAAGAAGCACATCTTCAAGTTGTCCCAGGGAGAGTACATCGCTCCAGAGAAGATAGAAAACGTCTACATGCGTTGCATTCCTGTGCTGCAGGTTTTCGTGCACGGAGATAGTTTACAGGTACTTTAAGCGATGTGATGCATATTTGATTTGATGCAAAATATTTGCCACGGCACGAGTTTGACTTTTGAGTTTCTCTCAGTCTTATCTGATAGGCATAGTTGTGCCTGACCCGGAGGTGTTTGTCGATTGGGCTAAAGAGCGAGGGTTCCTTGGATCCCATGAAGAGCTGTGCCAGAATCCTGTAAGTCATAAACCCCGATTTCAAAACTTAAAACAGCTTAACATACAGAAATGTTGACGTTGACTTATTGGTCCAACAGGATGTGAAGAAGGCCGTGTTGGAGGACATGAGAGTTGTGGGGAAAGAAGCAGGGCTGAAGTCATTTGAACAGGTGAGGAGGCTCTGCTGACGTTGGTTTTGGTTCACAGTTATGAGCCTCCAGATACTGACCTTTTTATTGTGACTCCTGTCTCTCCTGTCAGGTGAAGGACCTTCACTTACATCCCGAGACGTTCAGTGTCGCCAACGGCCTTCTCACCCCCACGCTGAAAAGTAGACGCTCTGACATCCGCAGAGTATTTCAGGATCAAATATCAAGCATGTACAGCAAGACGGCCATTTAAAGGACTCCACTTAGGACGGATTACTGGTGTCCAATAAGGGAAAAGACGGGTTAGGGACCTGGGAGAAGAGAACTGAACATCCAGCAGTGCCTTATCTAAAATACTACTGGATATATTTTTGGAATATTGTTATTTTGCTTCAAAGAAGTTTTAATTCATGTACACCTCTTTTACAGATTTAATGTTTTAACTCTTCAAATGACGCATAAGACTGAATGGGACCAAACCTGATATCCTTTCAATCTCACTGTCACTAATTCAGAGTTGTGATTCAACGAATTAACAAGGGTTTCAACCACTAATGGTTTGTAAAATATGGTGGAACTGTAAATACTGGGATTTCCTGACACTACTGACTAATTCCAGTTACGTAAATCTGAAGAGAAATAAAGATTAATAACTGACAAACATTTTGTGTGATTAAAACCTCACAACTCCTACACTCACACTGATAAATCTACAGTAGATATCCAAAGTCATCATAGCAACAGTACATATTGTAGACACTTATTCTAACAGTTTATTTCTTGATTATAAATCAACATGACGGCTGATTACATTGTCATATAACAGACTGTGGTAGAATTACATTTATAAAGCTAAAAATCAAGTCTAGTGTTAAAAAACAAACCACTGCTACAACTTAACATTTCATGAATTTAGAAAAAAACCATCATTATTACAGTAAAATGTTAGGCAAACATTCAACAAAGCATTTCCTTCAATAATTTCATATTTGTTTAGAGAATAAATACTAAAATTTTTGCTATGACACTATATATCAATTCGTGGGTGTAGATTCCCATATAGCCCCATCATATTGAGGCAGTACCTGATAATAAAGGTGGAAACAAAGGAGTGCAATGACAGTATGATTTGGTCCAGAATTAAAGAAAGCTAAAGACTAGTTGGGTTCCAACCAGAGAGGATTTTCACGAGAGAGCCGACAATGTGAGAGCAGACAAAATAAACCAGAACAATAGAGCAAACAATGGATGATGTAAATAAAAGGAAAGAAGTCATGATCAGTGTTTGACACTAGAGGGAGCACCAGCCTTTGTTTTGGACAGCAATCGCACTTCAGCAGTGAAGTGTTCTCTCTGCAGCCGGAGTACTTGACCTTTAAACACGGCTGCGAAGGAACAATCTCACTTCTTAGTGTGGATGTAACATGAGAACTAACTAACGACAACGTAGGCACATTATGCACAGGTGATGTCACCAATATCCTGTTGTAAACCCCCAATAAAAAGCTCTCACACAACATGGCACAGAGCTAAATTTAGAGATAACCACCAAAGGCCAAAATAAACAACATTTCCTTGCCAACAAACTGCAGTACATTAGATAACATTCAGTCAGCTGTGTTGGTAATTTCAAAGTTGGTTAATTAAAAACTTTCACAGATTGTTGGTGACACAGAAGATGTGATTAATAAAAACATTTCTTTGCTCAGTTCCCTACTTTAGAAACAAAAGCTTATAATAACATTACTGAAACCAAGAAGTATAACCCGGTTAATTAGTTCTGATGAGAACTGCTTGGTTCCCTTTCTTAAAAAAAACAAAAACATATTGGCTTATAATGCTGCACTTGGATGATGGCTTAGTTAATGTGGCATTTCATCTGCTTGGAGTTCCAGAGTCTGAGAATGAAACATGGGAGTGTAGTGCAAGAGAAATGGTTGATGAGGCTGAAAGTTAACAAGCTGATTATCAGGTTAAGGCCACTGCTATCCGTTTGAACTGTGTGGAGGAAAAGAGTGCAATCCATTCAGAAAGGCATGAAAGGAGCCCTTCCCAGTTTTCGGCTTTCCTCCCTCAGTCGTCAGCGACAATGGACAGAGCACGCAACTCGCTGAGCTTGGCCTCTGTCTCTCTCTCCCTCTGCTCATCAGTCAAGCCTGCCTGGTCGATCTGGTCTGTTAACTCGCTGAAGATCTTGTACATTTCGGTGAAATAGACCACCTGGAGGGGGCAGGAGGGAAAAAAGACTTAATCTGTGAAGGCAGAAAAATAATCGTCCTGTCTGGCCTCTGATAAAGACTGGACGGGGTCAATCCACACACCGCCCTTCTGAAAAAAAACCTCCAAATTCACATCCAAACTCTCCGCTCGCACGATCTAACGTTTGTTTTACTTGCACTAGGCATAAGCTGCTGGTTTCATACCTCCTCAACCCCGCTAATGAGAAGCAATTTGAGAGGAGAAGAGGGAGCCCGAAGATATCAAACAACTCTGACAAAGCCCCCAAAACCCAGCACTTCAGTGGGTAGTGACCCTGCTTTTCTCTCCCACTCTGAACAAGAGATAGAGAGTGTTCACTGAAAGCTTTCTTGACACTTCCCACCCTTGCTTCTTCCCCTTAGTTCATGAGTCAGGCTCTCTAGAGAGTTGCTTTGATGATTAATAGACTTTAATCACATTACAAGACTCCAGAAGAATCGGCATAGAATGAAAGTACTGGGAAATACAACCCCTTGAAAAAAAACAAAAAAAACCTCACTCACGCAGACATGTTGATATTTATTCATGCAGCAATGCTTCTGATACCTTGTACTTGAGAGGGCATTGTTGGCTTTTCGGAAATTGCACTTGTGTCGTAGAAGGTCGAAACAGCAAGACCAACCGAGATACGAACAGGAAATGGGGCTCGTTGATTTGATAAGGGTCACAACAGAACTGAAACATGCATCTTATGCAGACATAACAGTTCTCTTACTATCTCATGAGCAGACACCCTCAGCAAAAATGAATAAAGTCAAGTCTCTAAACCACATTGTACAAGCCTTTTTAAGTACCCAGTCTGAAAGACTTTTGTCTGTTTATACTGATATTTGCCACCTAAACCACATGAGTGGGCCATAAGTTTCAGGTTTCTGCTGTTTGTAGGGGTAAAGCGGATATTTTTTTTTTCCCCCTCAAAAGTGGCTTGTTGAAAGGGCCATCGGAAATGTCCATATGAACATGGATGATAATGTACACCAGATCAGTGTCTGGGTGCCCTCTGCAGCAAAGACGCTTTACTATAACAATTAGTCGAGTCACCATGAGGAGTAAACGCAGCCTCACACAACTGTGACCACCTACGTTCTAAAAAGAAGCCTTTGGGTAGAGCAGAGCTTTAATTTACATAACTTCTGTCTGTGCATTTTAACATACCACAGTCCAAGCAGCTTAATATTTATAGAGAGGTTATACTTTGATGTCTGAGCCTACAAAAATAATGAGTAATTTTAGTTGCATCCTTAATGTCCTAAACTGGCCACTGTTTCAGAAAAAAATCAAATGAAAAAGGGACACAGGAAGGAATCTTAAAAAAAAAATTTTTTTAAATTATAAAAAAAAGTTAAGACAATGTCTCAATTCATCAACATCTGTACAGGTGGACAGGTCAGGCTGAGTGTCCCACTGACAGTCGCTGGGCAGGACTTGTGGTCATGAAGCTGAATGCTCACAACAAAGGCAGCCTTTGTGCCTTTTTCTGCTGCCGCTGGGAGCTGAGCAGTAACAGCGGCTGAGAGAGAAGGGAGTGGAGGATGAAACCAAGCACATGCAGCAAGGCTGGGGATGAGGTCCAGTGGTCCTCCAGCCACCCACGTGTGGCTGTGTGCGTGTGTGTGTGTGTAAACATGTGTAAATGCTCATTCATGTGTCTGAGCTACATGAACAAAAATAATTTAGACTGAGTAAAATAGAATCTGTGTGACTAATAAGAGTTCTTGCACCGTGTAAAATCAGGTAAAGGGTAACAATGAGATTTAATCTTAAGAGAGACAAATCTAAGATCAGCTTTGGAGCTATCGGCTGTAGCCAATATTCAATGTTGGCTATAGATGATTGCTCCATTTGCTAATTTTAACTTCAAAGTACATCATAGAGCTCCATAATTGTCATTATGTCTAAGATAATCTACTTTACTAATTAGGAATGTGCCAGTGACTGTCCCAAAGAGGAAATGACATGGCAACGCAGGTCTGGGTGGGGGACGGGGACATGGTGGCGCTTATTTAAGACATCCAGCTGCTTTAAGAGAAGCTTCAGGTTAGAGGACAAGTTGCAGGGCTGCAGTGGAGCCAGACAGATGAGGCCTTCCTGAGCTAAACACAGTGGTGTGGGCTGTCACTGGGGGTTAATCATATTAGGACTACGTGGAGGGAGACAGACTGTCAGGATTATACACTCCCTTCCATCAGACTGTTTAACCAACTCTCAGATGGTGTAACAGCACACTGTGTAGCAGGTGTGTGCGTGCTTGCCTCATTGTGTGCACATCTCCAGGGGTTATCACTAACCTGCGCCCTAATGAGAGCCTCAAAGCTGGGCTGGAAGTAGTCGATGCGGCTGTGGTAGAACTTGGGCATCTCGTCCAGCAGCTGCTTGTTCTTGGCCTCAAAGTCTTCCCTGACCGGCCGGAGCTCCTCTCTGGCCTGGGGTGTGGAGAGGAGAGAGGAAACAAAAGAACAGGTCACCAGCGGTCACTAGCAACTCTAACTTTCCATAACATCTCCTGGAAATCAACATAATTATTCAATACATTCCTCCATAAAAACTTGTGCAGAGTTGGAGATTATGAGAGAAACAATTACCAACAAGATCATTTTCAGTATTTAAACACTGGAGTCATCTTCAGCATCCTTTCTTATTGTTCAGAGAGATATTTGCCTAATTCCCACGAAGCAGTGTAAAAAAAAAAAAAAAAAGGGCTGTAATCACGACCACAGTGAGGAGGAGTGGGTAATGTGGGCAGACTTGGCTGTGAGTGGACGCCAGCACCGCTGATCTGTGTGTGAATGTATTAGTGGGTAGTCTACTGTAGGCACGGAGTTATGGAATGCACAATGAATATGTGTGAGAGGGTGAGAACTTTTATTAAGGGGAAGAGGAGAGCTGCTATATTCAAACTACAACATACTGTTTATTTGCTGCATTATGGATAATTAGTTAGTTTTCTTCAGACATTGAAATGGCATACGAGTGTTTGTCAGGATCATTTCTTTAAGTGCACATGGATTCAAAGGGCAGGGATGTAGGGGCCTCTTCAAGGCTTTGTTCCCCTGACAGTGCCTTTCTCAATGTGTGTGGGTGGCTCGCCATGTGAGGATATGTTAGAGGCAATAGCATAGGCAATACTGCAGAGCTATCTGTGAATGTGTGCACTTCTGTAGTGGCCTCATAGTGTGTATGTGTGTGTCTACAATTCTCAATTACAAGCCTGTAGATGTGCAGCAGTGCCTTTTTGAAAAGGCACTACTTGAGAGCCTGGTAGCTTGCGTGGGTGAAGGAGCGCACATGTACAGTATGCATGTGCTCAACTATTTTTGTTCATATCCAGTCAGCATTTGTGTTTTTTTTCCACTTATTGCACTCTATTCACAATATGTGCAACATGTAAGAGCAAGTGAACTCTGCTCCTCTGCAGATAGAGGGAGCATTGGAGTGGACCAACACGTGCAAGCTTTAAACTCGCAGTACCTGATGTAGTTTGACCATGACGGGCCCGGTTTTTTCTTTCTCTTCGTACTTTTCCACTTTGGATTGCAGGCGTTTGTAGTCCTGCAGAGCCTGTTCCCGGCGTTTCACTGCCATGTTGAGGCTAGGGAAAACACCACTGTACCTGCAACAAACAAGCACACAGACAACCTTTTACATCTCTGACACAACTGCTAGGGCACTTAACAAACACAGGTGTGCATGGGTACAATCAAAAAAATACCCAGACATTCACACCAGAGTACTGACAGAAAACAAAAATGAAAAAGCTATCATCAAACCATTAAAATAGCTTTCCTTGCTTTATGAAATTTGCAGAACTGCAGTGTGCATTGCATCCTATCTTAGTAAAAGTCATTATGAATTAATAAAATTCCTCTCCTCAACATCTTATTGTAGAAGTACTCTCAAACCCCAGAGGACAGCTCTGCATTAAGCTTCCTCTAATCTATTATCTAATTACTGTAGTTCAAAATGGCATGAAACAATTCATTTTGTGACAATTATCATATTCCAAATGAAAATATATTCTTGCGATGAGAATCCTAGTCTTCAGCACTAAAAATAGGAAAACACTCATCTGTAACTTAGCAACAGGAGTCTGAGCTTCATCCTGGGACTTGTTGCATTGGTTTTGTGGCTGTGAAGCAGGAATATTGTATACAGGAAGAATTCAAGCCAATAATATTTAGTAAAAAAAAATAGAAATATAGACAAATTAAAGTTACCACATCAGAATGAAATAAAATCTAAACTCCAAGAATGAAAGTATCTTCTATTGTACGCACCAATACCTTACGGCATGCTATAAAGTCCCAAAATCTTTCTTTGAACTGAGGCAGCTATGCTCATTTCTCATTAGTTTTAAAAGACAAAGGATATAAAAAAAATGGGATGGGAAAATAAGACAACAGCACGAGCTCTTATTCAAAATCCCAGCAGTATAGCAAAAAACAAACCAAAACAAGATGACCATTAAGAAATTGTTGGCTGTTTTATCATGTAAACAAACCAGTGACAGTGCTTTTAAAAAGCAGGTCACAAGGTTATTCCCACAGGTGTCTGCTAATGTAAGTCAGCGATAAAAACAATTGTAATTGACTGAGATAGAGCTTTTTTTGAATGACTCATTTAAAGCATTTCATCAACTGTGTAGGCACACTGCTACAACAGTTTATCATGTGCGCCTCCACCCATAGTGTTATTGGCCACAAAATGTGTGGGCTTCATGATTTACGTTTCTCTCCATGGCAACCCTTGCCCTGCTCTGTGCAGCAGATGAGGGAACCATTGAGAACCTGTGGCTTGATTGTGAAATCTTAGATTACGGCGGTGTCTGCCCATGCACCTTACCAGAGGGCCAGAAAGGGGAGTAGTAGAAAGTGATGTGAACTGAGGCTCTGTCTCAGACAAGCAGGGATTGTTTACTACAGGAAGTTAAGCAAGGAGTGGTCTTGTAGCGTTTCAGTGACATCACGGAGCCCAAATCAGCCCAACCCCACGGCCCACGCTCTACCACTATTTATAAAATACCACTTTGGCCCAGTTTAAGGCAGGGGTGGATGCCGATCCTTAAGTCTACTATCTATTCCAGTGTACACATTCTTTAAGTGCCAAGGGATTATGTAACTGCCCTCTAGGCATGACTGCTCTCCAACATGATCCTATTGGCTGATGACAACGCAGCAGCCAACCAGCTTTCAGCATGGCATTCTCACCCGCTCACTTCACCTGACAGCACAGAGCAATTTTCTCATGACACACCATGCCGGCACTATTGTTAGTGTTCATAAGTGGGACAACACTGCCGGCAAATACTATGTTTCAGCACAGTGAGACTCTTAAGAGCCGCTGCTCTCCTGGCATTAAAGGAGGAGGAAGAGTTGACACAAGGCCAAATGATTCTTAACCCATTCCTGTCCCTTCCACGCTATATACTCTCTGTATCCTGAAGTTGTCAACACAAGAAATTGCAGCAGTGACCCCGGTTGAACGTTACTATACCCACTTAGTAGTGATGATTTGATCTAAAACCGTCCAGGCACTACACTTTTTCCTCAATGTCCCGGCCTTTGTTGGACAACTACTAGTTAGCCAGCTAGGTCTGCATTTGCAGTCAGTCTTCCCTGAATGAGGTCTCACGCTGGTTAAGGGCTGCACAGGGGCCAAGGGCACACCACTGTCCATGTGAAAGGTCGGGGTGTGGTGAACAGGCTGAATAGAAATAGCATCTGGACTAGAGAGTATGTTTATGAGTAGCTGCCAATCCACAGAAAGGCAAGTGTGCCGTCAGCCAAGCCAAAGTCTGGTCTAGACACCCTCAGTCTAGCATGCTGGCTGCCCTTCTTTGTCTATCACCATCAATTAACTCACTACTGCAAAAAAAAAATACAGAGCAAACAACTAAAAATATGGCAAACGAAAGTCTTATATGGATATTACCACATCCTTTGTGTCACGGTTTCAATGTTATGTGGCAAGTTTTGTTAAAATATGCTCACTGCACATGTAAAATAACACGCAACTGTTGGGCAATGGGAACTTGTGTGTGTGACGTACATGTCAGCAGAACCTCCTTTGTCTCAGCAGGTAGAGAGTTTGATCTGCTGCAACTTGCCTTGTGTTTTGTTGATCAAAACTCAAACAACTCATGCAGCCTGGCTACACAATAAACCAGATAAGATGGAAAAAGAAGATCATACAGAACTTCGATTGCAATAATTTAAAAAACCAAAC